>OX393569.1:17235753-17339449 GCA_947652115.1 Blastomussa wellsi
AAAAAGAAGAAGAGGGGAGGGAGGGTAAAACCACAGGGAGCAGAGGAGTTATACTTGAAACATCAATAAAAGAAACGTCTTACCTTCGTTCTTGTATTTATTCTCTTACTTAAAACCTCATTTGCGAACCAAACATACGTATTCATTTGCGATCGAGAAAGGCAGGCAGGCCAACAAAACAAGGGACAAATGGGGCTTTAGTCCGTTTATAAATCAAAGCACTTGAAACGATTCAAACTAATGCCTAAATCCTTACGACTGATTCTTTCAATTCGTTCCATCGAGTCATCGCTTTCGATGAACCCAATTACCCTGAAAATCTAGGAAACCTACAATAGTTTAATAAGGAAGAAAAACACCAAAGAGGTGATAGTAAGCCAACAAGGAACAAGGATGGTTTCGGGATTGAGCGGATTGCCGGAGATGGCCTACACACTGAAAAGTTGGATTTGGAAAATTTAGCCTAAATTTTTCAAAATGTACAAAGCCATGACGTAACCAGTTTTTCTCACTCTCAAGCTAACAAAGCAGAAGCCTTTGCTTTGATTAAGGTGTCCGGCGGAACCAACTAATGCTAAAAATTTCAGGGTTATCACTCGATGCAATTGGACCGAGGACTCCAACGGTTAAAACACATCGAGCGAATGGAGCGATACAGGTATGGCAGAGTTGCAGTATATCAATTGCAAGGAGTCCATAAATAAAGAGAAAACCACAATTATATAGTCCTAAATCGATGGTGCCGTTAATAATTTAGCAGATAATATTCTTTGTGGATATGAAAGGCAGAGTTCAACAAAAGCTCTATCGTGCAGTTCAGAACATTTGGACTCCAGAATCTGTTAAACGTATATGTTAGGGGCGGCCTTGAACTCTCAGTAAAAATTAGTCACTAAATAGTAGGGTTTGCGTTGCCCAAAGTAGAAACTGCAGGTGGTTTCCAGAATGCAAATCAAAGTATCTGGGTAGATATCAAGATCGTGTGGTTAACACGAGAAATGCTTGTTTTTATTTTGAGTGAGAAAAATCTTCGTTGCAAATCAGTTTGACGGACATTTTTTGGTCTGTGTGCATTGCCAGTGACTGCATAAAATTGGTCAACTTAGCTAGAGATTATTTGTAAATAAACAGGTACCCGGAGTAGCAAGTTAAATGCCGCTTCATAATGTAACTTTATGATTTGTCTCCATTCACTAATCTGCCAATCAAACACTTAATTTTGGCAGCTGCATTGAGGACTTGAATTTCGACATTTTTGTTTAAAACAAGATAGCAGCACGAAATGACTGAAGCGGATGAACCTGTAAAATTCGAGCCGAAATCACTTGGCATTAAAACACTGATTTGTGTATCTGTCCTACTCGTTGGAGCGGCAGTTTTCATGGCTTTAGAAAAGGAAAAGGAGGACGCCACTACGGAAAAATCTGACGCGACAGAACTCAAGGAAAGCTTGGCAAAGAAGTATAATATCAGTTTGGCAGATTTAAAGCAACTTGAATCCGCTTTTGAACAAGAGGCAAACAGTAAGGCAGAGGCTGAAAGGCTAAATCGCTGGACTTATGGCAATTCCATCTTCTTTGCTTTCACAATTATGACAACAATCGGTAAGATTGTTAGATTTGACATTCTTAATAATCATAGACTGAGATATGCTAGATAAATGGGAGTGTTAAAACCCATTTTCACTCATACTTAGTGTACTGGCTAATGATTCGTTAAGCCCTGTGATTTGTATTTATCCCAGTTTGCACCATCTGAGCAAAACGAATTCAAAATACACCTACAATTTTAGATAGACCTATAATATAAATTTATACTGTCTAAAAGGAAATAATTTAAGTCAACAGAACTGAAAATTCGTGGGGTGGGTAGATCGGAAACCAGCTCAACAATTTGATACAACACAATATATTTCTTATATGGATGCAAAACAATTTCTTGTTGACATTAAATACTATAAATATATTTAAAAACTCGAACATTGAGGTCTCCTCCTGGTCAAAGAAAGTGATTTCGAAGAGCGTCGTCAAAATTAAATGTTTGGGTTTTCTGAGCCGGCTTGACTATTAGCAGTCATCAGCTATGCATGCGCAGCCCATTACAGTAAAACAGACTAAATGATCACTAAATTAAGTTTAACCGCGCACAAAAAGGAAATTCAGAAAATCATTACATAAGCACTACAAAGTGTTCTGCCTGAGCAATCAGATATGATCTGATAGCGATAAAAGTTTTTATAAAACGCTTTAATAATTCAATCCGTACTACAAACCATAGCTTGTGATTACGCATTTCTAGAATTCTTTTTTTATTTCGCGTTTACAGAATACAGGAATTCAAAAAAAGAAACCTTTTTCTCTTCCGCCGTCGCGAAGAAAAGAACGTCTGATCGGAGTAGGCTTCACTAATGAACATTTGCATATATTCTTCGGTTAAAAAAACATGTTTGCGCGTGTTGTTTTGAAAGAAATCTCATAATATCAATAATCTATTACTTGTAGAAATTGATTAAAATTATATCAAATTTCAACTGATTTCACAGCGAATACCAGGTTTCAAAACCCCAAAAAGAAACAGATTGATCTAAGTTAGTCGAACTAATTACAAAAACGTGCCAAAACGTTTTCCTTAAAAAGATCTTGCTGGAGTCACTTTATTTTTTCATGAGAATGGATGATCGTAATGAAAACAATCAGGATGCTCATGAAACAGAGTGAAGGTGAATGTTATGTGGACCAATGGCCGATTCCCTCTATGAGACGCATGCGCGGGTAATCATGGTAGTGTATTCAACTTTACGCGCCAAGTCTCGTCGTGTCGTGCGTGTGCCGGATGGATATAACTACGATTCCCTGCGCTCAAGTCTCATAGAGGGATTGAGCACGAGCTTGACAGAGAGTGGAACAAAGGGCGTTGTTGCAACGTCGAGGATTTCTTTAATTTTCCATTGTATTTTTCTCTCTCTTTGTAAGGTTATGGTCACATGTCCCCACACACTTGGCAAGGTCAGCTTTTCTGTATTTTCTTCAGTCTCGTGGCCATACCAGTCGCGGGTATCATGCTAATTAGTGTTGGAAATCACGTGAGCTTGGCCATCCGCGTCTTCATCCGCTTCATGGAGAAAACGCGGTTCCTCAGAGGGGTGGTGAGGGGAAGCGCTGAAATGAAGAGCACCATCGTCACCTTCGTGCTAATGATCCTTATGATCATTTTTGGCGCCATTTTGACGTCTCACACCGACGACTGGTCTTTCATCGAAGGTAGTTACTTCACCTTTATAAGCGTGTCCACGATCGGATTTGGTGATTACGTCGTCAACGACGGCGAGTTAAAATCCACAGATCACGGCAAGACGTTTGCAGTCAATTTCACCATCGTTTTGATCACCCTTGGCCTGTGTGTCGTGTCCAGTGTTCTGTGCTCGGTCAGCGCTCTCATTGAAGTTTGGCAGAAGAGCATGCGCGTCGAACTGCCCGGATCAGCCACCAGTGCGTTGAATGCGGCCAACTTGGCCTTAAATACAGTCACTAGCAACCTGCCTTTGAGACTGTCGGCCAAGGTTAAGAATGAACACACATGCGCAGGGGATGGCACCCCTGAAGGAAGGAAAGAAAATGGAGAACTGGAAATACAGCGTGTGGAGTAATAGCAAGACTCAGGCGCGATCCTTCGTTCACTTTAACCGGCGGTCAAAGATAAGAAGGTTACACAAATATAACTGCAAGGCTGATACTACGTGAAAAAGATGACTTTGTGAGACAACAACAATTCGACAGGAACCGACAAAGCAGGGCGGCAACAGTGGAAAGCACGTGATATGGCAGCGCGGGATTCGGGGGCGGGCAGGTTCAAAGTACGGAACTTGATAAAGCACGGGTTTTGTTGAATTTTGTTTGAGCTGGCTCTCTTGCTGGTTTCATCTAGAATTACTATACCGTGCTGACGAGTTCCAATAAGAACGAAACAGCTGTCCACGGTTGAAGCCCTGCTTTGTCGGTTTCTGTCGAATTTTCAATTGTCTCGCAAAGTCAACTTTTTCACGTAGTATCGGCCTTGCAGTGATGTTTGTGTTACCGTTTATTTTTGGCAGATCCTGCGTCAACTAGCAGCATTATCGTTCGTGGTCCTTTGCAGTTTTCACGTCTACTTTATAGAAAGGTTGCCTAGCTGCTTATCGACAACTCAGAATATCGTAACGAGATTGAAGAGCCACAAAAGGGTGATTGTTTCACAAAAGAATCATGTACTTGTTGCCAGAATTAGAATATAGCCAAGCATATAGCCAAGTCATAAAGATAAAGAAGTAATAATTGAATACAAATTCTATAGAAAATTGGGTCACAATTTGGAGATCTGGGTGGCACATACCCAACGAAAACCTACCTGAGCACTTCCTGTATGGATGAAAGAACTTGATCATAATATTTTGTGGCCATTTTACTAAAAAATGCTGAAAAATGACTGTGACAGTGTCTTTTTAACTGTAGATTGCTTATTTTTCAATCTTTCTCTTACTGATTATATAGCTACATCAAAATCCATTATTGTCAACAGATGCATTTTTTATTAATTTTTGCCAACTGTCCAAATTTAAAATAAATTGGACAGTTTTTGCTCAAACTGTCCAATTTAAGAAAAATCTGGATACCTTCCATAAACCAGTCAATTGTCAAGAAAAACTAGTTTGGAGGGCGAAACATTTACCATGTTCATATATTTTTGGATGCTATATAATTAATAGGTAACAGGACTACATGCTGTCCAATTTGAAAATAACTGGATTCAAAAAATTCCTCGAACTGCCAAATTGGACTCGGCCTACGGCCTCGTCCAATGTCGCAGTCCTCGGAATTTTTTATCATCCAGTTATTTTCAAATTGGACAGCATGTAGTCCAGTTACATATACAAATTGCTTTTGAGGCCTGCTCAAAATTTGACGTAATGTAAATCATCAAAATAAAAAAAAACGTAGTCGCAAGACCCGTTTAATTTAAGGAACTAAACAGATGCTAACTAAACAGATGCTAAATATAGTAAGTAATTAAAAGAACTTGATTGTTCTAGCATTCCTAATAGCTAAACATTCCATTAAAATCTCCATGTGGGAAGTAACTTACTAAATATAAGTATTGTTCCTTAATGTCCTTGGAGGGCGCCCCGATACTCTACTAAACGACGAAATACAATCTGAAGCGATATGGGAAGATCATTCTCCGCTGAAGCTCCATTTTCATGGAATTTCTTACCAGATGATATTAGGAACTGTACAACTGTAGCACTTTATAAATCTAAACTGGAAATATTTCTTTTCAACAAAGCATATTTTAAATAACTTTTTTGACTCAATTGACTTTTATGACGAATATGTAAATTTAGCATCATTTTATTGCTGGTAGTTTTTAGCTGGTTTTTAGCTTTTTAGTCATATTTTTTAGCTTCTTGACTATTTTGAAGAGCGCTATCGAACTTTTGGTAATTGCGCTACATAAATCTATTATTTCTATTATTATTGATATTTTATTTTGGAAACTGTGCGAAGGATAGGATCTATCGCAATAAAAATACGATTTGAGGTTAACAATTTAAGGCATGCATGGCAAAAATATTGGAACCCAGAAGTCGATTTTTCAAATAGCATCTGATTGCATTGTCAAATTCTTAAACAAATAAACTAATTGTTCATTTATCCAGGTTAATGATGCAGAAGTTACCCCACATAACGAACTAAAAACAATATATGATTGAAGAGACAAAACTCGCTAGAGGTTGTCCCCTTTTGAACGAAATAACGGAGCCTCCTTCTGTGTGTTCACGGCTCAAATAATTATTATACTCCTAGCTATTTAATCATACATCTTCTTACTTCCAACACTGTAATTATAAATTGTTCATCGTCATTTAATACAATGGTTTTAAGTACATTCAATATCACTTAAATAACGCTGACTTCGATTCATTTCTACCCCTTTATATTAATAATTAAAAAAGATACACAAACACTTTTTATTCGATCTGTCTCGTAATGCTTAAGTTGTGTGTCTGACTAATTTACGACATTTTTTAATGTCTATATCTTGCGCCTACGTAGCTAGGTATTAACGTGCAAAACACTGTGAAAGCCAGTATCAGCTATCACAAATTAATTGAAAATTTCGTCAGGTGATTAAGCTGTATGGAGCGTCTTTCGCTGCAAGAAAAATATTATTGCTATGCATTATATTGTGATCATTCTTGCTGGTCATTGAAAAGCATACAATAAAAAGGCACACTTATGCTAACAACAGCATTCCAAAGGCGACAAACGTGTTGATTCTTATTATCTATGTTATGAAAATTAATTTTCTTATTGGTAGAGAGCAGTGAAGCATAAAGGAGCTCATTCAACAATGCAAGGGACATGGTTTTGCATAGATAATTGCATTTCAAACAGATTATGATATTAGACATGCATAACAGTTAAAACCGACTGACACAGGATACATTGACGACAACAGAAGAGATCTAGAATTTAACTGAGCTTGCTTTCAGCTAAATGATTAATTGCACTTTTCTCACGTTTGCAAACATTTCAGCGGGAGTTTTTCTCCTATTTTCAACAAGCTAGGCGGGTTTAGTTGAGCGGAAAACTGTGGTTGTATGACCCAGTTATAAAAGGAGTGCCTTTGGACGAATTGACTGAGGTAAGACTAACTCGTTTTCGAATATTTTAACACACATTTCCATCTCAGTTATATTAGATCGCTTTGATGCCGAAGGAGTGTGTAGGATAAAGGACCGAACTCTATTCGAAACACTGAAAAACAAAAAGCGGAAATCGCTATTCGTAGTAAATAAGTAGATTAGGCTGCGGTTAATAACACAGTATGCACGCAATAGCAAATTAGGGAAAATGGCACGTAATAAAATCGGTATTTTGCTATGATCTTTAAGAATGGACGATATTTTGAGCCAATCCTAACTTACGCAGACAAATTACAGGAATTACACAAACTACTTGCTATAAAGGTCACACAGTCAGAGAAACCACCGAAATCACTCGAAAAGCAAGAACTTCACAACCGACAGTGTTAGCCTGCTAGTAGTAACTACACAAAACTACAGGAACTTTTTTATCCGCAAACAATATGTACAATAAAGGTACTACAAAAACTACAGGAACTAACACATCAACTACACAAACAGCAAGAACTAGCTACGCAACTTACACAGAACAAATTAACCGTTTATAAACAAAAGGATCGGCCACATGCAGACTCAAACAATTCTGCAAACTATCGGATTAAGTAAATAGTTGTTTTAGTTATTTCGTGATCTGACCGTTGTAACCATTTTTTCGTGGCAATCTGACCATGGAATTATCATCTATTAACAGTCTTTCATCACTCATTTGATTTAGTGCCATATATTTTATACAGTGTGTAATATGCTGTCTACACTAAACTTTGTTTATGATTTGATTCATTCATTTTTTTACATGATATTCAAGATCAACTGTTAAAACGTTCCATAAAACGCTTTTTGCATTTAGCACCAATGACATTTTTATATCTTTACTGTGTTATATTTGGTCACCGGACGAAGAAAATAACAAGTGATATTGCATGGGATTGCGTGAAATATCAGTTACGGTACCAGCAGCTGGGACCGGCGCACATACAGTCAATACACTGTAACATCAAAAGCTGCAACATAATATACTTTACCCAAATTCAACAATTAGTTTCAATTAGCTTTTCTCTAAACTACAAAACTTCCAGACGAGGCTATCATCATGCGATCGAGCATTCTTGCCTTCTTCAGGGTTAAAAGTTTATCAACATGCCATGATCAAATCTACATCAAGATTTGCGTTTAGTAATATTTTCTTTGAGACACTGTTCAATGAAAAGCGCAGCCGGCAATTTGTTCATCTAAAGGACAATCGTGCTTTAAGTATATCGGTCATTTTCTTTAACCTCGGATTATAACGTCGGCCATATTTTTGGACAGATTGACGTCAATTTTCTATTAGAGTGGAACACGGGTTACGTAATACGTACTCCAGCCCAACCACGCCCAGAAAATACAAGGCGATTGTGCCTAGGTTATTTTATGGATGGTAGAGTGAATGATCAACTGGCCGAATTTCAGAAATTACAGTGAATTATTTGTATGGACAAGCACGACTTTCTTTCTAGCTCATTCTCAGTTGGTAACTAACTGACCCGTGGAAGAAAAGGTTTTCCCGTCTTCATGCAAATATGTCAAATTACTTAAACAGTTACAAAATTCCATTCTTAAACCGTGTTATCGTAGGGAAAGGTCGGAAAGAGTTATTCTAAATATTGACCACATGTTCCTTTTTCTGGTTGGTTATGATGGCCGGAGTCGCCAATTTTAGTATGATTAGTCTGATTAGAAGGACGTCATAAGAAACAGATCTGGCGAAGCTTGTAATCTCATGTAATAAGCCATATTCGTACATGCCTATTGTCTTCTCCATCCCCGCTTTCGCTTACAGGGGGGTTGGCCGAATTACGACTCTGATGACGCACACCCCAGTGGAGCTAGCTTTTCAGTGTACGTTGACCCTGTTGTTCTACCAATTTATAGTTTAGAACTCACAATTAACAAAAATAGAAAAAATGATTCCACAACAGCGTGATCATTGGAGCATACCTTTCGGCTCTGCAGGTCCGGGCCCAAAAGAGTCGGTCTCCGAGCTCGGTTTTCCGGACCTCATTAAATAATATTAGGGGTCCAACTGGCAAAACACGCAGACCAGACCCTACGACGAATACTTTGAAGTCCCCCGGGTCCCCGCCCCTCCTCCCTATCTTTGGGACATTGATTTTTGTTTTTGCCGGGACATCTTTCCAAGGTTTCCAAAATCAAATTTTCGAAAATGTCAAATGGCTAAACATATTAAACTGAATCGTTCGTCATCTTCGCCATGGTGGGGCAATAATTTCCGGTTTTGGTCCTCCCACGCGGTCCGCAATCACCGTTGTTTTACGAACCTTGACGTCATTTGTAAGAAAACAGCACGATTTGACCGCGGCGAAAATGTTTTCCTGTGTTACCCACCCACTCTCACAATATTTAGCGGCACCATCTGGCAAAAGTACATCGATATTAATCTGTTAATTAGAACTCTGAAAGATTTTAATGGAAGCGATTTAAGCTATGGACAAATCCACTGGATTATACAATCATAAAAACGCGTAAGTTTTTATTTGTTGGGGTTACTGTGGTTAAAATTGTCGATCATGTATAAAATGCTGTAAAGAATATTTAAATCTCAATTTACACCTGCAATTTACAGTGTAAAATTCGTGTGCATGGGTGTTTTTGTTCGAATCCTGGCTCATTACATTCAAAAGGGCGTTTATGTGAAAGCTTACTTGGTAAATCGATTTTAAAGTTGTTATAAGTGAAAATTATCACATAGCCATTGTCCGCATTAATGCAGTTTAATTGTAAAAGCCGACAAATTCGCCGTCATGTTTCTTCAATAAAACCACAATTACGAACACGAATACAGGTGATCGAGATTTCAGTATAAATTTGAGCAATGCCCAGTAACTGTTGTCATGGAAGTTTGTTCCATATATCTTGGAAGTATTTTTTACCTCTGCCGAACACACGCAACGAAAGATAACATCACTGCCGTTAGGTAAGAAAAACCAAGGCAGCTATATTAGGTCCATACGAGGACTTTATAGAAAGCTAGAACGAATTTTATAATTGTGGCTTAGATCAAAGAACAATCGCCTTGTACTTTTTCCTGCTACGAACACGGTTCTTTCAGCTGTGCGTGATGAACTCAGAATCACTCATTTTTCGTTTAAGACACTTCTAGTTTTCGAAGTTTTTTCACGAAAAGTGTTCTTCGATTTTACTAAAGTAGATCAATGAGCAATGGATATAATGTATAGCTTTAGCGAAACCTAAAAGCGGAGCTCAGTATTTTTGCTGGTTCTTAATAATTTGTGAAATTGCGTTCATTTGTGCGAAACTACTGAAGAAAGATTCCACAGCTGAAATAAATAGGAATAATTAAATACGTCAACTCCAGTTGCAGAATTTTCGCTGAGACTGACCATGAAAAATTTAAAAATCCTAAAAGCCAAAAAAATTTGGACCTGAGCCCGCGATCTACGAAAAAACCAATACCTGGTTAGCAGTCAACTTTAAAACACGTGACGTGGAAGAGTTCTAAATCTGAGCCCATGATCTGGTCATGTGATACTGGTCAGCGGATAACCTCTCTTGAAAGCTGTCAATTGACTATAACATGGCAAAGATTTAAGCTCATGGTAACCTTTTTACAGTGCGAACAAACTTTTTTGACAAGTTATAATTAGCCAATCAGAGAGCGCAAATTTGTTTGAGCTGTCCCGCCTTCTTGTAATGTTCAAAGCTGTTGTCACGAAACCTGTCGCGTTTTTAACAAGGAGGCGGGACAACTCAAACAAATTCGCGCTCTCTGATTGGGTAACTTGTCAAAAAAGTTTGTCGGGTGGCCACACTAACGCGCGTCGCGCTGTAAAATGTTAACCAGGTCTAACTCTCTGGTCTATGGCCTCCATATTGGGAATGTGCTAAAACCAGGAACACCGGAACATCAGAATTTTATTTTATATATATATATATATATTGACGGTATTTCTGGTGTTCCTGGTTTTAGTACATGCCGCCATATTGATATTTAGGGCGACGTCGTTCGTACATTTTCGTACGTTCGTCCGTACGTATTTTGCAAGCGCGGCAAGCGCCCGCGAGTCGTGCCGCTTGTCATTTTGACCATGAAGAATGAAAGGCATGGTTCTCCTGTTTGTATTTGGTATGCGTATGGGGCTCCGCTATAATTTCGTTAGAATCCAAGAGGCCGTCTGGTTTTCGGATATTCCAGAAAACTAGTATGTAGAAACGTTTGGGCAGAAAAACCGGTTAATCGTATATATGTACGATGGGTGTGGGCGTTTTCTTGTGACCTTTTTCACGCTAGAAAGTCAGGAAACTCGTATACCAATAAGTATACTTAATGCAACAGTACACACGCAAGAGTGCCTTTTGTCCATTCTACAGAAAGGCTTCCGGAAAGCGAGGATTTCTTGTAAATAATGTAGGATGGAATTGAATTGGCTGTTTATAAGAAATGATTTTATTTATTCATTTATCTATTTTTAATTAATTTATTTTTTAGGCAGGAAGTTATGCTCGTAAGTTTAGTAGTACATAAGTCGGATGAGAATATCGTGCGAGCATACTGCACTTTGCTGTAAAATTCCAAATCAGAGAATATTTGTTTTGTTTAACTGAAGTACAAATTAATATTATATTCCACAAATAACAATAGGGTTTATTCTAGTTCTGGAGAGGAAGTTTTCGACAAGTATAACTGAGCTAGAGTTCGCGAATTGTAGAACAGACAATTTTGAAACTTGGTTCACTTCATGAAAATTAGGACTTCAGCGAATTTTGAAGCAATTAACGCTTTTTTTCACAATGTGTAATTGTCTCACAGTGCTATATACATTTGTATCTTCAAGGAAATGACGAAGAAGATAGCCTAATCGATGGCTGAAGTGGAGCCCAATCCTGCTACCTCATCAAGCCCCTCTCGAGATAACCTCATTGCTGCCGAGCCCATTCCAGAGTGGGGTCCTGCACTGGAAAGCTGGCAATGGGCCTGGGAGATGCACTGGATTGGTTTCGGTACACTTTTCGCCCTCTTCGCTGTTTACTCTCTGATAGCATTGATAGATATTATCAGCATTAATCGGCGCACGAAAAGGGGCCATTTAGCACTGGTTATTACGTGCCTCCTGGTTATCTTCGGCTTGACGCGTGCTTTCTTTTTCTTTATTAATCCTTACGAGTCTGAACAATGCAACTTACTACCCGCGTGTCCGATGATATTGACTCGGATACTGTTCGGTATCGCCCTACCGTGCATCACGGCGTCGTTTTCACTGGTTCACTTAGCGTTTCTTCAGGTGACCAAACTCAAGCTGTATCCGGAGAAACTTCAGAGTGGCAGATTCTTATCCGGTGTCATCGTTTTTCACTTCAGCCTCGCGTTCTTCGCTGAAACAATGGTGTCGCTATTTGCTGACTGGAAAGCACTCACCATCATTTGCCAGTCGTTTTACATCGTGTTCAACTTCACGCTCTCCGTAAGCTTCATATACAGCGGCACAAAAATTGTGACTTACGTTCAAAGAAACCACTCCCACATTTCCCGCCTCGGACAGACGAGCCTGCGAGCAAAAGACCCCAGCGGTAAGACCATCGCTCGTCCGCATCGCCCGAACGTGTCAAAACTTGTCAAGATCACTTACATCACGGTGTCCCTGGGATTTACCAGCTGCGCACTGCAGTTGTACTCCATTATTGGAGTACATAACATGTACCTAGACGAAGTCAAAATTCCTCAGCCGTGGCCTTGGTTGATTTTCCAGTCATTGTATCGCTTGGTAGAATTCGCTGCTGGTTGCACGTTGGCGTACGTGGCCCCGCGACAAGTCGGCGGTAGGCGACATTTGGTCATGCGCTGTTTGACCTGCTGCCTAGAAGAGCGGGAAAATTCGGAGAAACTGAGCTTCCAGCAGAGCAGCCAGAAATACTTAACTGGTGAACGAGATAGTGCTGCGTAAATATGTAATTCCCTAACAGTGATAACACTGTGAATGAATTGAAGAATATATAAACCACAGGGAAAGAGCCCCTTAGCCGTTGATAGAGGAAATCGTAAACCGGGTTTCGGGTCTCGAGTAGGAGTTTGAACGAGTTGTAACAATATAATTTGGTTTTATCAACTGGGTTGATAATGTCAATTGGCCACCGTAAAGAGATTCAATGGCTGACGTTTCGAGCGTTAGCCCTTCGTCGGAGCGAATCAAGGAATTGTGCGTCGTGTGTTTTTTATATACAGAAAGATGGAGCTTTGCTGTTGGCTGGTGCCTGGTAACGTGAAAACAACGGAATAAATTAGTTGAATGAAAAGCGTTCGTTGATACCGTGAGGATCACCTGTACCTCAGCCAATGCCATCTACTGCATAACTTGCACTCTTTGCAAAAAGTTGTACATCGGCGAAACAGGGAGACGACTTGGCGACCGATTCCGAGAACACCTTCGTGACGTAGAGAAAGACGACAAAAATGCATCGAAACCGGTCGGGAGACACTTCCATCTCCCAAATCATTCTAAGCAACATATAGCAGTCTGCGGCCTTTCCCTTCACCAAGAAAACACGGAAAGCCGTAAAACTCTAGAACAAAAATTTATTTTTCAAATCGGCACTCAATCCTCACGGTATCAACGAACGCTTTTCATTCAACTAATTTATTCCGTTGTTTTCACGTTACCAGGCACCGGCCAATAGCGAAGCTCCATCTTTCTGTATATAAAAAACACACGACCCACAATTCCTTGATTCGCTCCGACGAAGGGCTAACGCTCGAAACGTCAGCAATTGAATCTCTTTACGGTGGCCAATTGACATTATCAATCCAGTTGATAAAACCAAATTATATTGTTATACTTCCCACCGACGCAGCACCACAGTTTCTTTAGAAACTTACCCCCTCTGAACGAGTTGTAGTCCGGAAAGGAGTGAACTCTCTGATCATTGCCGCTGAGGTTACGTCAGACCATTTGCCTCTTCAGTGCAGATTAAAAAACACCAAAGCGTTATATTCACTGGAAGGGATAGACCAGGAGGCTCTTGACATTTGGTGATCTTTTATTTGAAGTAGCAATGAATAAGACTACGTAAATATAAGCACAGGACACTACATATGGTTACACAAAACGTCTCCGGTTTGCTTGCGGTTAGTTCCACTTATGTTTGCTTGTGGTGAGCTTTAATTTTGTGGTTTGGATGACACTGTATTACATAAACTCAGACTTGGGGTTATTGCAGCTAGCGCTTCGATGGTATAATGGTTAGATGGATGCTTCTTGACTCGTGTGTACCGGATTCGACTCCTGGTGTCCCCATATTTAAATATCTTCCTTATTTGAATTTTAAAAAACTTAGTGTTTTCTTTATTACATTTTCAAAAAAAAAAAACTAAGTGTATGAGCACATGAAATATCTCAGACGGAAGAAGGGCCTTCTCGTCTACCCCTTCAAGTGACTTCAGCGTTACATTGACTAACAGTTTACAATAATGCTATCAATAGCATAAACGAATTGGATAGAGGAAGTTATTTGTTTCCATATATCGAAGTAAAATATTTATATTCCGAACTAAACATGTGTCTGGCCAGTTTTTGATAACAAGTAGTAATTGAGATCACCCCTGTTTCAAGGACCTCATCATGAAACAGTCCAGCTGACTTTTCTATCAACAACAGAAACAAAGTAAAAGCAAAGGGCATGCAGCTAGTAGATGTAAAAGATAAAGAAAAAAGTAAGTTGTTCATGTCGCCATCGATACGTTCCTCCGGCAACCACGTTTTGTACATTTCGTACCATTAGAATGCAATGCACGTTTGAGACTGCGAGATGTTTATCCACCCATTCAAGTTAGTCACGCAATTTTTGTCACGCCATTTGCCTGTGGCTTTTGATGTCTAATATTTCTTGATGGTGTACCAAAGACGCCGGCGTTACTTTCTCACAAGGTTTCACACATTGCGTCACGCAGATTTGAGTCATATGTCACGTTCGTAACACAAATCTGTCGAAGTCACGTTCACCACCCAAAAAAGAGCGTCGTTCCCTTTTTCTTTCCTTAAGATCTATACAACTGTTCCGCCAGTAACGAAGGATAATCTGCCTCCAGAAAATCCTCCGCATCGTCCGGGCGCCACCATAAGGAGTCCTCGGCCATCCAGGTCTCCTCGTCATCAACTATGTTGTGAACAAGCTCCTCGCCTTCCTCGTCGTCAACATCGAACTCATCACCAAAGTCATCAAATTCGTCATCATCATCGTCATCTTCGCGGTAGAAAGCACCTGTAAACAGTACAGAGAGCAGTCTGCGTAACTCGTAGGGCCTTTTCGAGCGAAGGCAAAATGATAGCCATTCCCGTCCCTAGAGCCGCATGTCCCTCTTAGCCGGCTGGGCCTGTGCACGAGGAGCAAAGGGCTCTGGGGACACATGATTTTAAAATCTCTTTGTCATAAGCAAGTTTAAAACTGTTGATGTGATTAGACTCCCTTTGTTAGATTCTAACCAATCAAATCATGTGTCCCCAGAGCCACTTGTTCCTCGTGCACAGGCTCAACCGGCTAAGAGGGACAAGAATGAATGATAGCGACCGACAATCATTTACAAAACCTTGGCACAGATGCTTTTTCCCACTTTTAGTAATTCCCCTTCCCCCGGCCTTCTTGATATTGTGTAGCATTTGAAAACAATGCCTTTTATTGCAGCCAATTTGCAGCATTGCTTTTTGGGGAAGGGGGTTCATTGGTAACAAATTGTTGTTAAAGTTGGTGCGCCAACGAATTACGACAATGATTATAGCTTTATTATTAATTCTGACAATTAACAGAACTGTAGCAGCTCTAATGCACTCGTCTAGTCTTATAGCAGTTCCTATTGTTTTGGGGGCTATGGGCATTGTTCCAGTTGTTTATCGAAGGGTAGTAAGATCTTACGAGAGCTTCTACCTGACACCATAGTCTAGTACTGGCCGTCTCTCTGTCACGCAACGCTACGTTGAACGTAGCGTTGCATGACAGAGTGAGGGCCAGAACTGTACCCCCCGACCCCATTGAAAACGCCACGAGGATTTATATGCACCTGAGCCATAAGAAGGGACGGCATCAGTCCTCTCGCTAATGGAGAAATCATCCCGAAACACTTGACACCGGCGTGATGTCTGCTGCAGCTGAGATATCGCTTCTTCGTCAATGGATGTACCTGAAAAATTCATGAAGTGGACAGTGACGGATATCTACCTCGCCTCTTCACTGTTGGGTAAATATCCCCCGTTTTTTGGCAATAACAGAGCGGTCAGTTAATAATTAGCTTAATACATACCAGAAAGATATCAACGACTGACTGCAAGTTTGTTGGACCCATGATAAATAACCGTATTGACGAAGTGTTCGCATAACGGGCTATTCAGTTAGAGTGAGTTTCAATCGAGTGTCGTAAAACCAAAACCAAAGTAATTACTTTGGCCAATCACAAAGGACGGAGAATATCCAGGGAACCAATCAAAACTCAAAGTAATTAAACGTAGCCGACACAAAGAGCGGGAAAACGTGCGTGCGAGAGTCAAAATTGGTTTTGGTTTTGCCTCTTATTGGTTGAAAACGTGGCGCGAGATTTTTAAACCAATCACTGAGCGTAGTTATGCAAAACCAAAGCAATTCACTAATTACTTTCGACTCTCAATTGAAAACTGCTCTATACATGAAATAAAATTAACTATGTGTTTTTTTCTGGTTATCAAAAAAAATCGACTTTGTTTTAACGAGGGTAGCACCTAACAGTCTTGCGACTGACAAACCTGTGGCCCTCAAATTCCCGATCGAAATGGAATTTAGAAGTGTTGGTTCTTGTGGAGGGAGGTAAACCGAAGAATCCGGAGAAAAACCCTCGGAGCGAGGAGAGAACCAACAACAAACTCAACCCCATATGACGCTTGGTGTGAGAATCGAACCCAGGCCACATCGGTGGGAGGCGAGTGTTTTCCCACTGCGCCAACCTTGTTCACCCATCCACGTCTCTGGTATCAGTGTGTGTGAAAACACTTTTTACCGGCTTGGCTATAACATAATTTGGGCCAAAAGACCCCATCCCCCTCCTCCCCTTACACAAACAAAGCATGAACTGTTCTTCAGAACCACAAACAAGTCATAAACGAACCGAGGGAGTTCCAGGCCCTCTTAAGGCTAGGCTCCAGTCCCTACCTCCAGCGGTACAGGTGAGAATGCGTCGATCCTCAGATGCACAGTAAAGAGCCAGCAGCTCAACAGAGGCGTTAGTGATATTAACACAACCACTGACATCCAAGACCGTCAGCTGAAAACAGTGCCGTAACAGACTCTCTATCGCTGTAAAAATAATGAAAAATCAGTTAGTCCACAGCTTCAAGTCCCTTTTGACCTCCAATGTTTTTGGAGCAGTTGCCAAAGCTTTAGAGAGGCCAGGGGCACCCTTTCTGTTGTTTGTTCTCGCGAAGTGTAGCGAGCTCTTAATGCGAAACCTTTTGAAAGCTTCTTCCCAACCCCTGACCAAATTCTAATCCAGCAGAAAGCAGTGGAATCCCAATGGAAAAGGTATGGCTTCGTAATCTAGAGAAGTCCTAGACTTCTTCAAAATCATGTAAAAAAATTTATAACACTGCCTCTTTGAGCAGAAAGTGATAAGTACAACCAAAACTTACCCCTCTCTCTGTCACGCAACGCTATGCTCTCAGGAGAGAGGTCCGCTTTCTCCAGAGAGCGTATCGTTGCGTGACAGAGAGAGTTTCAGAACTGGGCTACCACAGGTAAGACTCACATTTGTCGGTCAGTCCTGTACAGGCACGAGCCACAAGCCGCTCCAGCGTCCCATTTGCAGACAGATGAACTACACCCTCGTCTGTTATCTGACAACGCAATGATATTGACAATTAAATTGCAATTTGTCAAAGGTGTATCTGTGCTACAGCGGGCATTCCCTTTGGAAAGTACTGCATATTCAAGAGAGGCAGTGGCTGAGGGCAATGCGTCAGATTCGAGGGAAAGCCTGGCAATTACCACTGTGCCTCGATTGTGTCGTGTTCAACTCTCACAGTGCCTCCCTCCGCTCATTAGTATAAATGGATGCTACCCAGTTGTTGGGGCAACCTGCCAAAATACTGGGAACAGGAGAACCTACAATGTAATGCCATAGTCTCTCCATGACGAAGAGGCAGATAGGAGTTACGGCTAGTAAGAAAGACTTGACGATAGACATTTTGGTGCTAAAAAAATACTAAAATGGTACTAAATGATTAACCACAAATATGTGGGTTATAGCAATTTACTGACGAAAGTAATTAGCGAATTGCTTTCGATTGGCATTACTATGATCAGAGATTGGTTTCAAAATCACGCGTCACTTTTTCAACCAATCAGAAGTAAAACCAAGCAATCGTGACTCGGGTGTGCACGTTTGCCCGTGCTTTGTGTCGGCTACGTGTGTAATCACTTCGCGTTTTGATTGGATGACTGGATTGTCTCCGTCGTTTGTGACTGGCCAAAGTAATTAGCATGCATTAATAAGATGTACATCGACCAAGAAAAGGAAAGCAATACATGTTTGAATTACTGGGGACAAATTACTGGGACAGCAAATGCCTTCGATTTCGACTACGCAGAATCTAAATTACCATAAATCAATATGCAATTGGTACTCACCTTGTCTATGTAGCTTATAACAAGAGAAGACAGCTGATAACACGAAACTAGACACTGCAAGCCTGCATCTGTTACTTCTCCTTGACAAGAATCCAGGTTTAAAGAACTGTAAAGAGAAGTGTTAAACCGCCTACGTTACAGATGGCCCATTTCGAAAATATTATATTTTTGTCTCAGTTAGGGTATTCAGGTTAAAACGCAAAATATTTTAAGTCGTCAAGGTTTGTTCAGGGCCGGGTTGTTCGAAAGTCAATTAACACGAACCCAGAAGTTGATAGAGGGTTGAATTTCTTTTGTACAAAGTGTTTTCATTGCTTATGTTCTGTGGAGTTGGAAATTACTCGACAGAAAATATAAACAGAAAACCTGATTGAAAAGTTAAGAAACTGATAAAAGTTCACCGTAATCTTGAATTATGATTTTTAAAAAGATAACAACATTATTTTTTAAACTTATGTTTTGATGTTACGAACATCATCCTTGGTTACAGAGTGTTTGAAAAACCGTTTGGACTATATAATGAGTTGAATTGGTCATAAAAATCGTTCTTAAGTGAACGTTTGAAGTTGCCCTTCAGTAGCACGTTGTTGATTAAATGGACGATTCGACTGAGGCCTTGAGCAAATGTTATTCTTAATTCCAAGCTTTCGCCAATTTACGACATCGTCATTCCCGGCGTAGATCGGCGAAAGCTTGGAATTTAAAGAAAAGCTCAAGGACTCAGTGGAATCGTCCATTTAATCGTTCTTCAGATTGAACAACCTGGCCCATGGGTTGCACGTATTTAAAGAAATAAGAAACGGTGTCACCTGCAATAAGTGTCAAAAGTGTTGAGACATCGTCCATTTAAGCCCCATTTTTTTATAATACAAGTTCATTTCACCCCACCCCCCTCATTCACGACCCCCCTGCCCCCTATCAATGTTGTAGTCTGTTTCTGGAAGTCCTTCGCTGCAATCATACAACATTGGATAGGAGGAAAGGGGGTATTTTGTAGAGAGTAGTGAATTTTACAAAGCCTGAAAAAATGCTATGTCAAGTCAATGTGTCAACTACTTTTGTCACTTATTGCGTGTTGGCTAGCCTGCATAGCCGGCGGGATTTGAGGGTGCTAGCCTTCGCCGCGAATCCCGCCAGCTACGCATGCAAAGTGTTGACAGTCTAGACCGACCATGATTGAAAAATGGTATTTATTCAAGAGGGGTAAAAATACTCTAGCTATGTTCATATTGGTCTCCTTTCAGAGGTATACTTCAAATTTTCCGCTGAGCATCCCCTTCCATTTCATATGGCAACCCCCCCGGAGGGGAGGGGTAAATTCATTTCAGAGTACGACAGCAAAAGAGATTGTAAACCAGGGTTTGGGTTAGCGGAGCCGGTTGCACTGTATTTGTAGCAACATACCTGAGATGAATACAATTCCTTCCAATGGTATACAGTAACTCATCGTTCACAACAGAATTCTTAGATAGATCCAACGTACGCTGAAAAAAAAAGATCATTACAAGAAAAGGTTTTTAGTGTCGATAAGCCAATTTGATTTGTTTTTTTTGCTCATGCCCACCACCTTACAAGCGAACGTCACGTTTACAGAAATTTGCGTGTTTCTTGTGAGGATCAGCTCAACGAAACAATGTCTGTTGTAAAACTCAAAACAATCATAGTAGGAACCAGTTATTACGCCAGGAAACAACATACTAATAAACTAACCAGAACTTTCCCGAAGAAAAAGCAGTTCAGTTGAGGAACAAGTGACAGTTTTGGCAAGTCTTCTTTGATGCCCTGAAGGAGTCTTTATCCCATCCAAGACTAGAAGACGAGCTCACCAATACACCGGAAGTAATCACGCGAACAAACACGTCATATTGCTTAGCAACTCCACGGACAAACACCGTGGGCTCAGTCCCGTCTCGTAGGCGGAATTTTGCCATAAACTGGCACTTGTTCCCCGACTGCGCTGGGTAGCCAGTGGCAGGAGCGGAAAAAAAGTGCGGGGAAAAAGCGCGGGAAGACGCGCGTAAGGCAAATTACGATTATCTCGAGTTTGGCACCTGATTGGGACAGCCAAGTTTGCAAATCTGCTCTGTTGACCTTAAATTCCAAGAACTAATAAAAGGATTTAAACAATGTGCTAGAAATGAAGGCAACAGGAAGGAATCGAACCCATGACCTCGCCATACTAGTAAGGCACTCTACCAACTGAGTTATGAAGCCTTGATACATTGGGTCAGTTGCAGGGGCGGATCTTAGGGGAGGGGGCAGGGGGTGCGCACCCCCCACCCCTGAAATAACCCGAGACGTTCTAATATAACTTGCATTCTTCTTACGTCACCCTTCAATTATGTCATTCCTTATCATGCCTTGAAAATTTTTCAGGCTAAAATTGCTTTCACACTGTGAGGACTATTACACTCATTTCACCATTAATCCACAGTTAATATATTATAGAGGGGGTAAGTTTCTAAAGAAACTGTGGTGCTGCGTCGGTGGGAAGTATAACAATATAATTTGGTTTTATCAACTGGGTTGATAATGTAAATTGGCCACCATAAAGAGATTCGTTCGAGAGCTGACGTTTCGAGCGTTAGCCCTTCGTCAGCGACAAAGGGCTAACGCTCGAAACGTCAGCTCTTGAATCTCTTTACGGTGGCCAATTTCCATTATCAACCCAGTTGATAAAACCAAATTATATTACAATATATTATAGTTTATTTCTTGCTTCTTAATTTGTTATCCTTACATTTTCATCAAAGGACATATGGTAATTCTTTTGTACTTACTAGAAATGGCAAATTTCCAATTCCCTGTAATCCCTGGGTGGTCACTAAAGAAAAACAAGCAGAGAATTACCTCTAAGAGTGTTTGCTCAACTCCTAAATAGAGTGAGCACTCTTCAACAAGGGTAAAGCCAAAATGTTGAAGGGTCTAGTACCTTTTGGCTTAGAAATACAGGGATTGTATTGTATTGACTGAGTTTTCCATGAAGTGACGCCAAGCTAACGCAGTGAATTTCAGTGCGCTTGTATTAAAAGAACTCATACAATTTCTAGGAATTGGAAACGCCATAAAGAGTCCCAAGACGCATTTTGTGAAGTTGTGAAGAAAAATGCGCCCTAAACATCATACAGCAAATAGAAAGATGCAGCACTTCCATTTTATCAACCTTAGCAGAGTAAGTTGAGCAGAAAAGAAATTTTCAAAGCGGAAACAAAAATATATGCCTCATATTTACCATTGGGTCCGGCCCGTGAGAAAATCAGTGATTCAATCATGCAACAGGGCTGTAAAGGGAAAAAAATCAAACAATCCAACATCAGGGGGTCTCAGAAGCAATACAAGTAGTCACCTTTGTATCTATATATTTCCACATCACGCAATGATTAAAAGTCACGTAAGTAACCTCCTGCATCACGTGACGCTTGTCAGTTCAGGCAAGATAAATTCTGTGTTCAAACCTAGTGTTGCATTATGATGACCATTATCCCGGGTTTCATAAGCATACAGACACTAGAAGATTTCTTCTCCTCCCTGTATGAAATGCTAGTCCATCAGAGGGTTACCCCCCAGCATTAAATTTGCCGGTACCCATTTATACACCTGGGTGGACAGAGGCACTGTGAGAGTAAAGTGTCTTGCCCAAGAACACAATGCAGTGCCCCGGCCAGGGCTTCCACCCAGACCGTTTGGTCCGGAGTCCAGTATGATAATCTTGAGGCCATTGCCTCATTCCAGCTACACCTTTAATCCAAGGTCTAACTTCATACAATCCAAAACACTTAAAATATGACTATGTCCATCTAATGCCCTGAGTGATCATGAATGTTGCCAACACTTTAATAAAAAAAATAGTATTTAAATTAACTGACCTGTGTGAGTTGGAGGAAGCCCTCATCTGTCAACATAATACACCCTGTGATGTTGATAGTTTTCAAATTCTTGCATTTATCACCAAGATGGCTCAGTCCCTTGTCTGTAAGCTGGAGCAAAACCACACTAAGTCAATCATGCATACCCGTACTTTCCTATGGAAACTAAACTCCATGACTTTTTAATATTTTTACCCTAATTTATTATTTATGCACGTCTATGGCACATGATCATACAAGTGTACATAGTGCTATGCTGGTTTCAGGGATTGGGGATGTGCACCCACAGCCCAAAGCCCTTTGTATAAAACCAGGCATAATAAACGTAACATCAATCACAACCAAGCTTCTTAATAAAGATCATTATATATATTTTACCTGAGTGCATTCCTTGAGATATAAATTTTCACAAGATGGCGGCAACATGAAGAAACACTAAGGAATGGGAACCAAAAAGTTAGATTAGTCATCGTAATAATAGCTGCACATATCCAAAACAATGTAATGTATGCGATGATGGCAAATAATGGTAAAGGTGGTGATGTTGATTACGACAACAATGATGATAAAAAATGTCAGATCCAAATTCAGTTGTCTACTTCATGAGATACTGTTTATAAAGGACATAAAACCTGCTCTCAGCACCCAGACATGCAAGTCAATTTGTACCAAGCTGTTTTATTAAAACTTTTTACTTTTCAATTAGAATTTTATAAATAACTTTACCTTTCTTTTAAGACGTTTTTGCTTTTGGAATTATACCAATAGGACCATCAAACAACTGTACTGTTTCACATTCTATAGAAAGAGTATTCATGTTTCCTTTTACTTTTTTACTTACAGCAAAGCAGTGTGAAATATCAGCCGATGTCAATAGCTTTAAAGTTTTAATGTTTCTTTTTTACCTTTTAGTGTTGAATTTGTGATAAATATACTCACGCCTATGTGAGCCAAAAATAATATATCTTACCTGTCCTTTAAGACTTTTGTTTCCTTCCAAATTGACATGAGTCAGTTTCTTGCAGTTCTTAAAAAGCCACCAGAGGCTGACAAAAAAAATGCACAAAAATGTAAATATTAACTCTCCATTTCTCACTACTTTATCAATACATTACAGACAGACAGTAGACAGTTGACAATGACAGCCAGGAGATATTGGAACAGTTCTGGTCATATCTCTGTCACACAATACTATGCTCACAGGAGAAAGCATAGCATTTAGTGACAGAGAGAGGGACAGAACTGGACTATAGTGATGTACCAGCTAATTTTCAGAACTACCATGAAATATAATACATGAATGGGAATTAGTAGTGAGAATTTAGTGTTTTGAGTTTGGAGCTGAAAATGGTCAAGGGTGAACATTGTTAGTAATGAATACTCAGAGTTCCAAGTAAGACTGGAACATCAAGTCGAAAATCTGACAAGTTCTGCTACTTGACCCAATAACTGAATGGAAAACCTCCAACAATTTTGGAATGACCTCGCTAATTGAGCTGTTTCAATTCCTCATTGCCACTTTGCCTTTCAACCTTGTCTAGAACTTTCAAAGAGTTGCTTTCCATAGACTGAGAAACAAATAACTGAGCATGTTTTCTTCTACATGGCAGTCTGGGTGGGTCTAGGTCTCCATAGGTCAAATGGGCAGTTGAAGGTATCAGTGCTTTGTTGCATGGTTTACCCCAGAATAGCTTCAAATCATGTGTGACAAGTATCAAAACTCTCCCTCTGTGTATTTGAAGATAGTCTATACTTTGCAGTTTTGCAACAGCATGTAATCAGAGCAGAGAAGACTTACGCTTTTTCGCCCACTCGGTAGCACTTTTGAAGGGTAATTTTCTGCAAAAATATAAGTCAACAATGCTAATCGATTGCCTGAATAACGAAATATCAAACGACTGTCATACACAAACAAATGATAATTACAGCAAGGAGCACAAAAGTGTGAAATTGACATTCTTTCCAGCAGATTTAATCCAGTCAGAAGCCAACTGGATTCTGTCCTCGCTTTCTGATTGGATAACGAGTGCACGAAAAGCAGTCGCACATTAGGGTTCTTTGCTGTAAACATGTTAGTTCCTTTACTAACAGTGCCTCAATTTTCAAGGCAATGAATTTAATCAAACTGGGAGACTAGTTACCTCCAAACGTGTGCAGCTTTGGGATAATGCTTTTAGAGATGACGTATTGACAACAACTCCACTCAAATCAAGTTCCTTCAACATCTTACACTGCTTTCCTGTTTCCGAACAAAAAATGTTGAATTAACCAGTATTAATATCATCTAAAGGCTACAGGCAAAAAATGCCAATTGAATGGAGTGAGCTCAGTGCAACTTACTACAGGGAGATCTTCCTCCTCAGAACTTAAAGGGGCATTGTCACACCATTTTAACAAAACTTTCAAAAGCTAAAAAATGATGTCTTCACTCAAAGGAAAACCAAACATAATGGTTTAGTTATGTTACTGAAGACTATATTAATGCATCAAAACCACTTACTAACGTTTGTTGTTGTCAATGGCGAGGATGGAAGTGAATGAAAACTGAAAAAAATTGTCAATTTTTTCAAATTCTCAAGCCATCTCCTGACAAACTGGGAAACCAACTACCCGTATGTTTGTTCTCCCTCTTCAATTTTCATTTGACATCTTGTTCACAATTGTTTTTTTTTTTCACAATTCTGCTGGAGTATTTTTTGCTCAAGTAGGTATTAAGCAATGACTTCTGTGCAGGATTTACCTGAACACTCCAAAATCACCGTGCCAATGCCCCTTTAAAGGCAGTAAATAAATGTAGTGAGGAAAGCCTACCAATACAAAGAACTGCAAAATCTGTCAAGAAGTGCGGCGACATAGACAAGTCTAGAGACGTAAGGTTCTGGCATCCTCGTCTTAAAATTGACCACAAAACGTCATCAGTTAGACCTGAAATTTACAAACACAGAACAACAATTACTAACCAGTTTACTAGCAAAATTCTGGATAAGTTGTCTGTATGAGCCAGTCTAATATATTCAAATGCTGAGAAATAACAACTATTTTGATTCATAACCATAATTATATTGACATCACAGTAACTATATGTAATGCAGCAACTTACGACATCACAGACATAGGCGTACGGGCCGGTGGGCAGGGGTGACTGCAGCCTCCCCCAAATTTTGGCCAGCATGAGAAAAGTTGGGCAAGGCAACTTGGGAGAATATTTTGGGCAAATGGTCCCCCCCCCCTTGGCAAAAAAGTGCCCGTGCACCTATGATCACAGAGGTGCGGTTGTATCTGTATATGACTGGATTTATGTAAACCTGGTCAAAGGAAATTGTGAGCGAAACTCCTGAGAAGCTGTATTTTCTCGCCAAAAGCGGTTGTTTTCTTGCCAGAAAACAATGGTGGAGTTGAAAATAAGGCCATCGGGTAAATGTAAAAAACTGTAGGTGTGTTAGCAAGATATATGTTATATATCAAATTTAAATTCAGGGTGGGGGTGGGTGAAGGGGGAGGGTTGGGGTAAAGAGATCATGTAGACTGGGGGGAGGAAGGTTGAGTAGGGGGTAGAGGGATGAGAGGAAGTAGGGGAGGAGTGGATGACTTTTTTATAAATAAAAATAAAATATAACCTACCTTAAAAAAATTACTTACTAGTTTAACAATTTTGACCTGTAGCATATACATGTACATGGTATGGCTTGCAATAATAATTAATCATGAATTAAAACCCTTGATCACTAAATACTGGGCTCATATAAATTGTAGAAGTCACATAAATGACAGGAAATAGGCCAAGTATGAAGGGTAATGAAAATGAAAATTATTTTTATTTTGCTACAGGTTTGTTCTGTATAAGCACCTCCAGTTCCCTTAAATGATACAAAGGCTCCTCGGAAGTCAAGATGAGTCATACGGTACCATGTCTTAATAGCCAATAGTCTCCATCTCCTACAGACTGAAATATCGCAACAAATGTTTTGTCATTTCTTTATGTCCTTTCTGTGTTAAATATAATGTAAAGTATAAAACATTATTTGTTAAGAGACCATGTATTGCAAATGTAAGGAAAACTATGCTTGAAATTTTGAATGTGGCCAAAGGCTTTGGGTCACACTCAAGGCTAAGGGTACAGTTTTCCCCATACAGGCTGGCCTAGGTGGACAGAAGATAAATTTTCAGTTTAGCAAAGGTATGACATTCATATATTTACAGCAAAAATATTAGTCTTGAGAGTGATCACTCTTTTTATAGTTTACTGAATGATGCTCCAACCTTGAATGTGAAAAATACAGATTTGAGAAGCCAGCCAATTCTTCGACAATTCTGAGTGGGTTTCCTGTGTCAAGGTTGTCCACGTTAGCTAAAGGAGGTAAATTAAGACTTTTAAGACCTACCTCTTTCAATTCTGATCCTATCCTTTGGACCTAAATATGAGAAAATGTGAAGCATGATGTACTCGTTGAGCTGAAAAATCGCAGGGCTGAGGAAAACAGACAAGACATCAAATGAATACATGTACAATGAACTTTTTAAGTGTCCAATATAAAAGGAGTTAGGACTATTTTTGTGGCACATTTCTTCAGACAGAACTACCGGGAAATGTACCACTCCAACTGAATGAAATAACAACTGCCTGGTAAATCAGTCTACAGGTAGCCATGAGCAGTATGGGGGGTGGGGAGGGGTGAGTTGGAGTCCCTTTGAAAGGCTCAGACAAGCTGTCTGTCTACTAATTCATAAAATTTAACCCATTGACTCCTAAACCGGCTGTAACCGGCTGTGACAGACCTTGACCTTTGTTCTGCTTCTGACGTCATCAGCTTTGACCAAAATAGGAATCCCATTTACCCCAGTTCTGCAGGAGGGAAAGAGCTTTCTAATCCCTTTCCCAGGTGATATTGATTGGGCTAATGGAGCTTGAAACATGCACGAAAAAACGCTTAGAAATTTCCGCCAAAAACTAGGGGGAAAATTTGCCTCACTTACCCTTGGCTACTCCATGTTAAGTATTTCCCATCTCATTGATGCTTTCGTGGCCATTCTTGAACGGAAAGCAAGCCCAGTAAAAGGCCAACAAAAGCATAAAAAAGATACGAGAAAAGGAGAAAGGAAAAGCGAAAAATAAAAATAAAGAAATTCAAAAGCCTAAAGAGGTTAAATGTTAAATGTGATGCTAGTGAAAACCTGACATGTCTTTGTATTTTGCAAATGCATTTTGGAGAAATTTAAAGCATATTTACCCTATAACTGACTAGAAAATGTTCAAAATGTCTAAAAACACGTTTTGTTTTTCAAAAATCTCCAGGAGTCAATGGGTCAAAACAAGCATGCACTGCCCTACCAACCCAACCTAACCCTGCAATGGACTAACATCCCATCCAGACGGGAGTAGTAATACAGTAGAAACCCACATAAAAGAACAAGTGGATTTAGAACCTCCAGGCTAAAATTTGGTAAAAAGAACACCATAATCCAGCCTGATAAATTCAACTGGTTCTTATTATATACCTATGTTGTGGTTTAAATTTATCCCTGGTTGAAAATTTTTTAAACCAGTTTGATATTGATTTCCCTTTGTTTCAGATTATGCTAATCAACATGAAACAAAGGGAAATAAAAATCAAACTGCTATAAAAAAATTTTTTACCAAGGATAAATTTAAACCACGACATATACATGTAAAAGGAAATACCAGTTAGATTAAAAATTATTGGGTCAGGATAATCATGCCATTTATCTGTGCCAGTAACTCCCTTGTAATTAATGCCCAGTCCCTTGATTTGAGAGGATGGAGTCAATTAATAAAACAGTGTCAGTTATGCAATACAGTGTATTAATTTCAGACAGAATTTAAGAACAGCTTGAGGCTGATTTTTCATGAAGTACCCAATATTATATATTAGAATGGCATCAGCCTGAAACTGAAAAACATAGGTTCTTTTATGTGGGGTTTTACTGTACTCCAGGATAAGCTCCGGCCTAATGGGCCACTGGGATCGTATACAGACCTTTTTCAAAATGTGCGAAGGGCAAGCTGAAATATGAGGTTTTTCTTGCAAGGAAACAATGGCAATACTAATTTGAGGTGCAAATATTGTACCATATTATTAGTCTCATTACTTAATATCTTGATACATTTGTACATACATAGACTGAAACTTGTTAACTTCACTGTCATCATTTTCATCTTTCATTGTAGCATCACCAGTTTCCTTGTTACTACTGCCATTCTTGTTATTATAGCATTCCAGTGCCTCCTAAATCATACATGTACGTAAAATCAATCAATCAATAAATAAATCTTGACAAACTTTATTCTGATTAATTCTGAGTCCCCCGACAGTAGTCCAGAGTCTAGTGGGTTATAAGGCTGAGGTTTGGGTCATAACTTCTGTTTTTCAGATTTCTCACTGATTTTGGTTGTTGGCACTATTAGTATTTGAAGTGTATTGACCGTGAAAATATCTTGAAACCAAATTTTTTGGTTCAAAAAATCCATCACTATGACTTGCTTGGTCAATCACATTGTTAAGGTCTGTGACGTCACTGTGTTAGATAAATATACACCATGATGGCTGAAAGTGAAAGGAAACATGTGAAGCATGGGGTTGAAAACAATTACATGTGGCTAAATATCATTTAGGCAAAGTTAAACTTGAGCGGAGCCAGTCAGCGGTCTTCGCCTTTGCAGAACGTGACCTTCGGGGTGGCCCTTGGGGGTTTCGTAGGGCTGTTTTTTATGTTCGTGGCTAGTGTTGCATTCGCATTGTCGCTTCGCTTGCTGATCGTATTAGATCAACTTCAAAACAAGTGCTTACTGATCGTCTGGGATCAACTTTGCTAATAGCTGCAGATTCCCTATTGAGTGGCTGGGCATGCATGGGATCGTAAGTGTTCTTGTCAGGTAATTATTATCATACTAGGTATGTATCTCCACTGAATTTTTATCAGTGTGACGGTGTTGGTTAGTGGGCTGCTCGAGGAGTGGTTCCGCTTCCAGGGTTGCCATAGATACCTCCTCTCTGCTGCTTGCTCCCAAGCTCATCATTAGCGATGAGTTTAATATAGGAACTAGTGGCTATATCACTCTCAAGCTGAGGCTGTGCACAGAAGAAATAAGCAAAAGTCCTCCCAAGAAGACAATGCTATCAAACACTAGGGCATCAGTTTGTAGGGAAATTAATGATCCAAAGTTAGTTTTAGAAATTCAAAATTGTTTTTCATTTGGCTTTCAAGACAGTAAAAACGTGAGATCTAGACTTTGAATCATGTTGAAAGGCTGTTTTGAAATTCCCATCTGTCATGACACAACAGAGTAAGCCAAGTTGATGTTCCTCAACCTGGACACAAAATTTCAGGTTTTGCGGCTTCCGAAGACCTTCAAAGTCAACAATGTTTACAACAATGTGCGCTATTCAAAGTTGTGAATCTAATTAATATGATAATTCACTGCATTCCAGCACATGGGACACAAAGCTGAGAACAATAATGTGTAATTATATTATCATGAGTAATTTGGTTTCAGTCGTTGCAGTTTGTACATACTCTTTATTAATAAATTACATAATGCACCTATCAATGTTAAGCCCGAGGGAGGAGGGGTCGGGCTGCCCACAGGACTTTGACTGTGAGGTTTGTCCCCAGGGTGGGGATTTTGATCGGGAATTTTGACATGGCCGCCATTTTTAATAGTGGAGAAGTGAAAGATTTTGATACTTTTGATCAATTATGTTATCCCGGGGGTGGGGAATTGACTTATCTTTTCAGAAAAATATGTCAAAATCCCCACCCCATGCCCGACCCCCCTCCCTCGGGCTTAACATTGATAGGTGCATAATGAGAGCCAGGGTCCTGAGCAACCCTTATGGGTCAATTTGCTCACCTCTAGAGAGGTTTCCTGAATGAAGCTTTTAGCTCCTGTGGTGGAAAATGCACTTTGTTTTACATTATTATAAAAATACGTTTTTACATAAACACTCTATTTTATTGATCATAAAACACACGTTACCAGCAGAGAGAAAGAAATTATATACTCTGAACAGAGATTGTCAACAGAATATCAAATATAATAGCTATGCTTCTAACCCTTCTCCTCTAAAATGTACACTATTCTGACTACATGCATCTTCATGAGGTCCTACTGCTATAAATTTTTATTTTTACATTTTTTGTGAGAATGGGTCACTAAACAAAAACATTTAGCAAATAATATGATACACCCTAAATTGATTTATGGATTGAAATATGCTCCCCCTTTACAATTATATCATTCAATACTGTCAGGAGAAAAATTAATGGTAATAAATTATATTTAACTCTGACTAGTAAGAATATTTACCCTTCTTCTTTCTTTCAGGTGAACAAACTTTCATCACTCTAAAGCAGAAGGGCAGAAAGGAATGCACATTATTGTTCAAAAAATAATTCAATAATTATGTGTTAATGTTTCTGGCAACACATGACAGTTATAATCTATATATCTTATGTGGAGGTATCTAATTTGCTATTTTGAGAACTTTCAAAACATCATGAACTACCTATTATTAATAACAAAAATGATATTAAAAAAGCAATACAACAACAACAACAACGACCACAGTTTGTCAAAAAAAATCATGCATTGTGGTCAATAAAAATACGCATCAACAGCACGCTTTCTGATGCCCAGAATACTGGAAATCGCATTTCTGAGCTTCTAAATTTCAAATTTTTCTAGGGGGTATGTCCCCCAGACCCCCCTAGGGGAAAGGGGCAGCCACCTATTAAACCACCTATTAAACCTTCAGTGGTCGCTTATAACTAATGTTATTGAAACCCCTGAATATGCATGGTAAATTAGACTACTAATAAAAACTACGTGCATAAACTACTTGCATAAAGGTAGTGGACTTGTTTGCGTCTTCACAAAGTTGGAAACTGGCAAATGCATTATATTTGCATTATATAAAATAGCATAGTCCAATTATATTGCTAAGGTACATAATAAATTATGTAACTAAAACATTTGGTTTGACACATCTTGATGTCTGATACTATTAAGAACTTGTTACCAGTTAAAAGCTCTTGGCTTTAGCTCAGTACTGAGAATCCAGTAAAACATGACCAAACCCTTGTGTGTGACAATGGCCTAAAGTGCAACCATTCAGATACAAACTATTGACCAATATCTTTCAAATGAAAGTTATTGAGCATTAGCATTTTTGTTTTTCAATATTTTGCTTTAAGTTGATACTCTGATATTTTTTTGTTTTTGTTTTTTCATATTATATAGTATTATTTGTTATATAATAACAAAATCAATGCACACGCACTGATTGGTCAATCAGCTATGGTTTGGCCTGCAGGTCGTGATTTACAAACTTTTCTCGTGTTCTCCCAAACATCCCGCGTGGGTTATTACCCCTATAAAACCATAGAAAGTGTGGTCTATTGCATAATTAATAAGTAACCTTGAGAGTGAAGTCAGAGTTATTACCTTCCTTCCAAAGTTCTTTCTTCGTCAGAAGAATCCTTGGCTTTCTGTGCTTCCCATTCATTACTAAATGTCACAAATCCAAAGCTAGAAAGCAAAACATTTTTTGATTGTCATTTGATTTAAGCATATGAAATACAGGTGTCTACAGTAGCCAACAATTTACAAACGCAGCTGATATTGAAGGGCCCTAATCAGCCTCCGCCATTTTCGATGCCATCAAAATTATGGAAATTGCATGGTGAAGTGTAATCTTATTGCATTGCTGAAAGTTATGTTACTGGAACTGCTTAAACTACTTTTAGCCAGTTTCTCACTGATCTCTTTCGTTTCGACACGCCCCGCGTAAAATATAATTCTGAAACTTTTGCATGTAAACAACAACAAAGGTGTGGCTGACTAGGGCCCTTTAACCATTTGATAATCATTTGCAAATAAGCTCCCTTCCTGCTACAAAAATGTGTTGACAGTATCAATTTTTTCAGAAGTAAAATGGTTTTAGCATCTAACTTTTACACCACACTACTGCGAACTAGTACCCATATCTAAAAGGCCAAGACACAATAACTATTATTCTATCTTCATACCAGTCTACAGTGTGTAGTGTCTAGTGGCACTGCGTATCCCGGTTTCTGCACCATAAACCAAGTAGGAGTATCTCTAAGTACTCCTCCCTGGATTGGATGCTAATCCCTTGTATGACTGACATCGAAATAAACGATATTGACTTATATACATTAATTTTATTTATTTATTTATTTTTATTTTTTTATATTGACTTATATAGCACAACAAAGATATTAGAAGATGCAATGCCATGAAAATCAGTGGTGGTCGGTCAACATTGACAGGTACACTGCAACAGTACACTGTTATCCCCTGAAGCCAAAGATTTTGCAAATTAAGGTCATTCCCCGACATTTCATTGCGCATCCTTACTGTACACGATTTATTGCATCATTAGCACGTGCTAACGGTGCGCACATGTCTAAGGTCTTACAAGTCTCTTATTAGAATAAGCTCACTAGGGAAAAGAATGGCTTTTTACTCTTAAACAAGTACAGTGACCTACCTTTTCTTCTAAATAATTTTGATCCACCATTGATCATGGTTGAAAAGGAACTTATTGCTAGAAATGCATTACTCACGGGAACAATATTGTCTGATATATGAGTACTCGTCATAAAATATATATTAGATTGTTACATGTTATTGATGTACAGTGTAATATATCCAATTCAATTTAATTTAGTAATGTGATACCTGTTCCCGCGATAAGTGTGTAAATAGCTGAAATAGACATGGGTTTGTTATTTGAAATTGGAAGGAATTACCAGTATGCGGTAACTTGAGATGACAATATCTCATAAACAGGCCTGATGACCAATTCTTTTTATTTGGTATTTCGAATCACCACATGATAGATAACAACTTGTGAAAGTTTCACAAAAATTGTATGTTGAATTATATTTTGACGTTGTCTGTTAAATTAGTAGGAAACTTGTCAGTTTTATTGTTTGGTGTTTTATGACCTTTTAAACTCATCAACAATAGATGAGCTTAGGAAAGGTAACATGAGGTGCAAAGAAGTGCTTCTCATGCCTGAGTTCTCTTCAAAAATTCCCAAGTGCTTCATTGTATAACTCAACAATGCAAAGGAGCATGTTTACTATTTCCAATAAGCAATGCCAAAGTCATTCGTAAAGAATAACTATTTCTGTTGTTGTAAAAATTTGTGTATGAAACTGCACCACGGCCCCATCCCACCCAACACCGTTCCTACCCCCATAATTAGGGATGTTCTATTTTTATCTGATTCCCTAAGGATAGCAGAATTTTGGAAAGGGGGATTCAGAGTTTTCTTCAAAGAAGCCAACAAAATTTGGACCAGCGACCAGAACAATAAAGGGAAAGCAAAAAACCTTCAAAAGCATGTTTAAATTTTAAAAGATCATTCCTCTCAAACCATTCGGCTATGATTTTTACTGATTTTCCCTGGAAATAGTGAGTCTACTTTGCACGGTAGGGCACAATCATGTCAACCGATAAGTGAAGCACTAGGAAGAACATTGAGAGGGTACTTTTGATTACCCCCCCCCCCCCCCTCTTCCAGGACAAGACCAGTTAAAAAAATTCCCCACCCCGGGCCGAGAGGGCTGGACTTGTCCCGAGGGTTGCCCGGTCAAATTGAACCACGCATTACGTCATTGACACTTTGCTGGTATGTAACTGGCCAGTTCAACAGAGTGCAAACAAACCACAAACACAATGGGAAAGGAATGTGGTTCGGTGTTCAGCAGCCGTTTCTTTGGGAGGAACATTGCATGACATCCCAAAAACAGGATGTGAAGGAGACTAATCATGGTTTGCCCCATTTTAATAACATTTTATGTATGGTTCTGACTTCCTTGTTTCTTTATTGTACTCACCCTCGAGAACGTTTTTTAATGCGTTCCGTGATGATTTGAGCATAAATAACTTTACCAAAACAGCTGAAAAATTCTTTCAATTCTCTTGACTTCACTCTGTAGCTGACGTTACCAACAAAGACCTTACACTTGTTGGCGACCACGCGGGTTTTCCGGCAAAATTCTTCAGCTTTCTGTAGCAGAGTTCCAGGATTAGCACAGTCTGTGTCACTTTTAGGGTTTAGGGGGATCTCCGGATCAGATAACAACCCATCGGCCCTTGCTATGACTGTTATCGCCACGAAACCCTTGTCACTTTTCTGATGAAGAGCTTTGAGTTTTCGTAAGTTTGGAGAATGTTTGCTCATCTGCGCACGGGTCAGTTTTCATGAAAACAACACGGCCTTTCCAAGCAAAGAGACGAACGAAGAAACGTATCGATGAAAATATCGATGACGGACGGAAAAAACAAGATGGCGACAGTTTCTGCGCACACGGTTTTCTGGGTAGCAGTTGTAAATAGATCAGTTGCTACTTCATTTATCACACACAAATACGTTCCGTGTAAAATAATTGAGATATTCCATTTGATGATTTCCCGCATTTTCTGCTCTCTGTCAAGAAGTTTGTTGCTTTGGCGATTAAGGAAAAAGTTAGGAAAATTTTATTTTCGTAATTCTCTTCCCTGATCAGCTCGAAGAATCCAAACAATGAGCGTTTGATTTCGCTGTAACCGGAAGAAGGAAGCGTCACAACACCGAAACTTCCGGTTTTGGCAGCATGAAAGCGAGGTAATTTGCTCACAGAGTATGCGTGAAAAGTTCGAAAAATTTTGAGAGATCTTCTTTGATTGTTCAGACTTGGTTTTAAACAGCGTAATTTGTCTTGGTGTCCAGCTAAATGAGTGCAGAACAACAAGGTGCTCTTCTCCTCAAAAAACAGCTATTGGGTATGCGATCTCTTTCGACTTCTAGCCAGAATGAAGGCTGTTTTCGCCCGATGTTTGTGCCAGTGCAATGCTAATTCGATGGCGTCGTTTTCTTTCACTAGAGCTCACCAAGAATCCCCCAGAAGGTTTTTCTGCTGGTCTTATAGACGATGACAATCTATACAAATGGGAATTAATGGTGGTTGGGCCTCCCGACACTTTTTAGTAAGTTTTCACCCAAATATATTTTCGTAGTCGTGGTACAATGGTCCTCGTGTACAATGTGTATCCCCTTGATATTTGTGTGAAGCTCACTTTGTCGTTTTCTTTGCTGTCTACTATAGCGAGGGAGGCCTTTTTAAGGCGCACTTATATTTTCCTAAAGAATATCCACAGAGACCGCCAAAAATGAGATTTATCTCAGAGTTTTGGCATCCAAATGGTAAGTATGTGACGTTAGCATGATTTTTCGATGCGTGTTTTCTTTCCCTGGCACGTTTTTGCTCTTTGTTTGTGTCGTAATGTTGGTTTCTTCAATGCTTCGTTTTCGTTAAGAATACACGACTTCCTCAAACATAGAAAAAAATCTTCGGGATGCTTAAAAAGCAACCTTTTATTAGAAAAAATCCATTCGAGGATGTTCACTTGTTAGTCAATCAATTATATAATGATATATAAATTATTTTTGTAATGATCTGACTTTTTCTGTGTTGCAACTACATTCTGCCTGTTGCAGAATTTTATTTCAGTCCAAATTAAAAACATTCCAGTCATCTAGCATGGCTCAATATCTTTGCGACCCCAGTAGTCCAAGGCTACTAAAAATAACCAGTTGGGCTTGTAATCTATTAAGTAATGCAGTTTTCTTAATTTTTCTCAAACTCATTAATAATTCATTGCATAATCATAACCGCACCGGATCTTACATTAGCATATATTTTGACAATTTTATTTGTCCGTTTACTCCTTATTTTTTGTTTTGATTGAGAAGATATATCAAACACTTGAGACAGTGTTTCATTGGCTATCCAAACACCTGAAATAATTAAAAAATACTCCTCTGCACGTCATATTTTCTACTCTCTTCTCGGGTGTTTGATATATTACATAATTTCCTTTCTAGTCCACAAAGATGGTGAAGTTTGCATTTCCATTCTTCATGAGCCTGGTGAAGACAAGTATGGCTATGAACAGGCGTCAGAACGTTGGCTGCCAATACACACAGTTGAAACTATCTTAGTGAGTGTTATCTCCATGATTTCTGATCCTAACGATGAGTCTCCTGCTAATGTGGATGCTGCAGTGAGTGTTGCTGTCTTTTGTTATTTTATTGTTTTTAGTAGAGCACCATGGCTCAAAAATTTTGGAATGACCATCAAGACCATCAAGTCAAGAAAATTTGGTTGTCATGTGAGTGTATGTCCCACCTCCCATGCATACTTTGGGGGAGTGGGAGAGGAGTCCCCATGCTCCAGAGATTTAGCCTTGCTAGGGAAACTGGGATGAGCTCTGGCCTGATGGGCCACTAAGCTCATATTCAGACTTACTGCTTTATGACTGTAGGAGCAACTATTTAGATTGTTAGTACTGAGTACTGTCCGAGTTTATTTTTTTCCTTAACTGTTTATATTGGTTGCCAGTGAAAAATTTTAGTTGCTAAAGTTAGCTGAAGCGCTCAATCCTTCTCAATTTTAGTCACCAGCTGGTGACTTCTGTTGCAATTTAGTCGCCTGCTCAAAATGTTTGGTCGCCATGACAACTAAAATGGTTCCAACTTGGAGGGTTGTTACTGACCCATCAAACTACAGCTGCAGAAAGAGTTGGAAACCATTACCAACCAACTTAAAGTAAAATCGTACTAAAAAAAATGTCCAGGAATACACTGAACTTAGGCTTTTGTATTTTACTTCACAGAAAGAATGGAGGGAAGATTATAATGGAGTTTTCAAAAAGAAAGTCAAAAAGTGTGTAAGAAAAAGTCAAGAAGAACTTGAATCCTGATCTGACAGTCATTGTACAGTATGTTTTTGCCCTTGGAGGTGACAACGAAATGCAGAATTATAGGCATCATGGTTTTTTGTTGCTTAATCTATAATTATGTTAGCAGGGGTTTAAAATTTATGTGCTATTGGCAACACTCACTGGCAATTTAAAAGATTTATAAAGTGTGAGTTTGTCCACAGCAAATAGTATACAGTGTAACTTATCATCAAAATTTTGATGGTCACTTTTTTTACAACCAGACCAGGGATTGACACTTACTTATCCAACAACATAGCCAGTTATAAAAATTCTTTTTTTTACTGAAAGGATTGTGATTCTTGCCATCATTTGAAGTGATCAGTGGAAATCACAAAGCCTTAAATTATCCTCAGTTATTCTGTGGATAGATAACAGAGCAGTATGTGATCAACTAGAAGGTGCTTTGTAAGAAAAAAGACATCTTGGTTTAATAGATATGTATGTTTATTACAATCAGGCTAGAATGACTTTGTGTTTTTGATAATCATGTATTGAATGTTAAAATTTATTTATGCAAAATTAAGTCTTCAGGTGGAGGACAATTTACGTTTTGTTGCTTTTCTTTTTAAGAAATATTATTTTAATTACTTGATCCCATTTTTGACATTGGTGAAAGATTCACTGCAAAGCATTGCTCGCCACATGTATGCGCATGTACCAGCTTATAGCGATACTTGAGGTCACAAATTTAATTAGCATCAAACCCTGGAAAATGTCTTTTTGAATGGCCAAATTTAAGTCTCCAAAAATTTAGAATCAGATTTTTCAGAATTTCGGAAGATATCTTTCACATGTAGCAATCTACTGCCATTTGCCATTAAGAGCTGTTGTATTGTTTAACGAAACCCCTGCAATTATATATGCTTGCTGGATTCCTGCAACACTTTTTGTAATATATTTCTTGCTTTGCTAGATCATTGTTATCATTTTTGGGCTGTTGTATTTTGAAAATAGCACATGTAAAGGCTGAAATAACTGGCAAAATAACTCAAAGAACAATTCTGACACTTTCGTGAATTAAAAGTTCTATTATTTCACACAGGTTTAATTCTGAGTAAACTCATGAAATTGCAAGGCTGTGTCACTGTCAGGTTCTCCAATCACAATCTCCAATCACTTGTCATTTTATCACAAGAGTTTTTGATCCTTGCATTAATATTAAAGTTTAATATGTCACTGAACGGGAAATTTATTGACATTAATTTTACTTCATTCTGTCCTGGTCTAGCCTGTGAGAGCATAGATCTGTCTTTTCAGCTCTTGTCCAGAAATGTCTTTGCCTTCACAGGCTAGTCTTTGCACCATGTAAAACATATTAAGCTGTTAGTAATACTCAGTACCTGCATTTAACACTTCTGAAATTCTCAAAGAAAAATATCTCCTTATGGTTTCTCGTAAGATATCATTACACTGTTGTAATCTTTCTTCAGAATGGCGTTCGCTTAAATGAATGTAATATATTAGAGTTAAAGTTAGACTGAAAAAGAAGCTAAATAAATCAATATCTAACAATTCCGAGTTAATTATCAGAGAAATTGCTTCATTTCTGTAAGATATACCCCTACCACCAAGCCTGCAAACACAGACAAATTTCTGGCTTTTTTGTGTAGATGTGTTCACAGGCTGCCTACCACTACAATAGATTTGAACAGTATGTGTAATGCTGGGCATAGGCGGGGCCTTTGAACTGAGCTGAGATTTTCTGTTCAAATGCCCTACCCCAGGGCATTTTTGAATTGTCAAAATAGTAACTAAAAGTCAGTAAAATGTTGCTTGAAAGGCCATTAAAATGGTCAAAAGTCCCCACACTACAGGATGATAACTGCTGTCAAATCCCCCACCTATGCCCAGCCTCCCCCCCCCCCCCACTGGCATAACATTGATATGTGCATTACAGAAATTTTTGATCCAGTATTGTAAAATCAAACCAATTAAAGTAATTGCCCTGACCAATCACAAAAGGCACAAACAAATTTCTTGACATGACCACTTAAAACTTGACATAAGTCCATGTTTTGGCAGAGTCATCGTCAATGTGTTGTTTGTTTTAAATGAAACATTAATTTTTAAGGAATTGAATCTGTGGCTGGTTTTCCACAATGTGCACTTTGATCATGTTATTCAATTGTGTCTTTTGCACTTTCAAACTTTTTATAAATGTTGGCTAGAGCATTGAGCCACAAGTATTTGTTGTTGCTCTCACATTTTGTGCTTGTTTTCTTCTGACAAGACACAACATACCAACTCCACGAACCCTCAGCTTTCAGTGTGGGTTATATTGAATAATGTATGATGTGCAAGTATTATGACGTGGAACTAAGTTGTTTCTGTTGAGACAAACCATTTCATACTAAAATGGCTGTTTGATTTTGTGGAAGCATTCCAACTCAAACACACTCGTGCAGATACAGAAACTATTAACAGGCTAGTTTCAGATTACTCTGTACTGATCCCAAATGCAGGAGTGAAGTTGAGGCTGAGGGGTATAACATAAAAGGAAATTCAACTTATTCCCCTGAACCTTGACTTGATTCTTTTGTCTGTGTTCACTGAAGTGCAATTCAAAACTAGCCTATTGTAAACTTTACATCCATCTCAATTAACCATTTTCCAAGATAGTTTAAAAGGGAACCAACTGCTCTAAGATGTAAACTGGTTACGTATTAATTCTTCGCAAGTCTGAGCATAAAAAGAGCCAGTAAGTCTTGTCCTATAGATTGCAAACAAGTCCTTTCTTGAGGTTTCTTACTTGGCATACCTCTCAAATTTCATTACGTTCAAGTTATGTTGTTTGTAACACATGGCCATGAATTTTGAAATTTCTATACGATCGCTCTTTGCTCTCAACGCTCGCTAGCCAACTGGAAGTGTTGAGTGATCTCGTAAGGCAGGTTATAAGCTAAGAAGCATTCAAACAGATTCCCCTGGCTATTAACTACAATAATACTTGAGAATTTGTATATTGATGTTAGGCAATTTGAAGGGGTAAGAGAGTTAAGGAAAAATTTAAAGTCTTTACTCTCGAATCAACAGTTACTGTAGACTAAAAATTATAATGATTTGTATTTCTCAGTGCTTTACTTACAAGTGCCCTTTGCAGGTATCGATTCCTTTATATAGGCATTTTGCACATGAAAGAGTTTAATGTCTTGTAGTCTGGTTGCAAGTTGAAGATAACTGTCTCTGATCAGTATGCCACTTTGAAAAACCAATGGTCATTATAACTCAGGAGGAAAGCTGGATCAAACTTGAATGGGACTCAATTAGAGTTCAAATTCTTGCTATGTTTTAACCTTTTACTGAGAGGTAGGCAAGAGTGTTCATTCATCTGACATTGAAATAATGTCAACTGCTTAATTCAGTGATTTTTGTTTGGTCACATAATTTCCAATGAAAGTCCACAAGAGTAGAATATATCTTGGTCAATGCTCACTCCCTTTTCTTGTTTGATCCTGCCTGTTTTTACTGGAAGAATGAATGTGAAGTGGGTTATGCCTTATTCCACTTAAAGTCAAAATGCAGATAATTAAATATTGAATGATTATTGATGAAAGTAGTATAATTTACTTTAATGTTTAAAAGTGTGTTGTCTGCGTCAGCAATTTTGCATTAAAGCTAAATGACTGTATATTTGATAATATTATGCTTGAAATGCAGAGTATGTTTATTGCACAAATAAAGAAATTTTTAGGGAATAAACTGCCTGATCATTGTTTGAAATTTTTCCTTGAAAAAGCCTTGTTTTACAATTCTGTTTGAACAGTTATGTTCCTTGATCATGTCCCTTGGGAGAGGGTGGTGAACTTGCAGTTGATAATGTCTGTCAGCCAGGAGGAGAGGGTATTGTTGGAAGGTTGGATATGGTAAGGGTATGAATGGAAAAACCGAGATTGCAAACATGGGAGGGCTATGCATGAAAGACGGGTTATTTTATTTGCAATCATTTGGTGTCTACCTACACAATACCTCCACAATACCTCCCCCCACCCACCTGCGAGTTTAGATCCATAGAGCATGCTTCCCTATTTATACATTTATTCAAAAGACTATTTGACAAGCTAATTGTTCCACAAAGTGAGAGATTTCTTGTGTCTCGTATTTTGCGCCCATGTGACATTGAACCTTGTTAATCAGGAGTTACACTTTTTGAAAGACATGACTTCTTTACAAAATAATTATTTTAACCACCCAGTTTGAAGCCATTTCAAGTTTGTTATTATCTCTTGAAAAATGAGACTCTTTTAATAGTCAAACACTTTAGAATGAAAACGAGCAAAATCAACAGCATTGTCAAGTTCAGAATAGTGAAGTTAATTCATTTCATGGAGTGCACAACACACGCTGAAATATACTTTCTGGGAATACCGCTCCCCAAGGACTCCCTGTGGAAGTGAGTCATGAAGTGATCTGAACACAGTGCAACTGTGGTAGGAGTAGGTTTAATTGACTAATTTTCAAGAAAAATGCTAACTGACAGTGCATAAATTTGAGGATAAAACATGAAATGTGTTGTATGGTTTTACAACTGTCTCAGAGGCCAGCCACTGAAAGATGATCATAATCATGTCAACAACTGTAAATTCTGTTATAACATTATCGATGTATTATTGTGTTCAATGTTTTACGATTGTAAAGCATTGTGACATACATGTCATGTCACAAATGTTTCAAATTGTCTCATCAATCACTATCACTGCTTAGTGATCGCAGTCTCTTTCGCTTTTTCTTCTTAACTAAGGGTGATTTCTCAAGTTGGATATTGGTCTTGTCTGCCAACGCAATATTTGTTCTTCCAAGAGTACTGACAGGTTTGCCCTGACGGTTCGTTGAGCTACTTTTATTGGGTTGTGTTTCGGCCCGGGCGGCAGCCATGGTGTTATTTGTATAATCCCCCAAGTGATAGAATGGTACACTCGGAGACCTATGTCGCCTTCTGGTGAATATTGATCGCTTTTTGTCCGGTTGAGGAGTGGGTTGTATAAATGCAACATTGGAAAAGTCATCTTCTATGGAGGTGATGCTTGACACATCCTCATGTGTCTTGGCAGATGCAGAAGTTGAGGCAGAAACATTGTATTGTTGTTTCAGTTGTGAACAGAATTTGTCAGTCTGTTTCTTCCTTGTGGAGAACAATGTTCTTGATGAATAATTGTGATTGTGAATTGCATTATCAAGTTTTCTTTCTTGATTGCTATGCCTTGTTTGTTTACTTCCTTGCTTGATTCTTACACTCAAAACCTCAACTTCAGAATCACTACTACTGTCACTTAGATCGTCATGGTTAGAACTTTCTCCATTTTCAACAGCCTTCTTTCCTTTACAGGCTCGCTGCCTGCAAGATAAAAGTAATGATGCTTAAATAAAGTTCTATAATTTATATTACTTGTACTTGCGCTGCTGTGCTGCTTTAAATGATGGGGAGAAATCTGGCATCCATAATTTTATCAAAGGAAACCATTCTGTGGAAGTTGAGGACCAACAACAAAAAGACAAATTATGCCAGCATGTCCAGGAACTAAAAGGAGTTCAGTCACAGATGACACAGTTTCAAAAGTTTAGCATAAATGTTTCAAATTACTTTGTCAGTTACAATCCTTCTCAATCTTCCCCATTCGTAGCCATCCTTGATTCTTCCTAATTTATTGGTGCATCTTTGGTGTTTCTCTACCATGGTTAAGTCTGTATTCAAGCCTAAGTGGCTCATCAGGCCGGCGCTTATCTCCGGTTTCCATAGCATGAAGTGACTAGGAGTATTTCTACTCCCCCCTGGATGGGATGCTAGTCCATCGCAGGGTTACCCCCCCCCCCAGCAGTAAATTCACCAGTACCCATTTATACACCTGGGTGGAGAGAGGCACTGTGAGAGTAAAGTGTCTTGCCCCAAAACGCAACACAATGTCCCCGGCCAGGGCTCGAACCAATTCTCTACCATAGTAAACTACTATATCGAGGTTTCCGTTTATTTGAAAGCAATTCTATACATTGCCAAAGTTGTCTTTATTCATGGTGACTGTGTCCCTTTAAAAGCGTCCACAGTTGGCAACCAAGCCCATCTATGTTGGTGAGGGGGTATTGCTGAAAGAATTTTTGCAAACAAATATTTGGAAGGGGGTTTGCATGGAAGAATACCACAAGACAGATTTTACTGTCTACAAATAATTTTGGAACATAAAAAACCCTTTCCAGTCATCAAAATGAACATCAAAAGTCAACACATTCTGTACTTCAGAATAAGTATTACAACATACAAAACAGGTTCTACAAAAGCATTATCTAGGCATGTAATGTGTGCAGAGCATATATCCACACAGCCTTTTGCGCACAATTTACATGACTGTCCATGATGCCATTATCAATACGATAATCACTTTTTGAGAGCTGTATCCAAATTTCTTATGTTGCTAAAAAAAATATCCACACCCTTCCCTGGATGGTATTTTGGTTTCAACCCTCCTCTCCCTCCACCCCTCTAAAATTTCCACACACACCCTTGATCTTGATGGGGAAGGTACAGTACATAATATAGAATAATCAATACTCTCAGAAATGCACTTTGTGGGGAGTGGTATATATTATAAAATGGGCTTTTGGCATCTTAGATTGCACTACCTAACTGCTCTCTGGTGAGTTGTAGATGAAGTTGCAGGATGTGCTTTAGCTCGTCTTGCAGCCATGCTGATCCAACCATCTATAGATGCCTGATTGATTTCTGGTCTGTTTCTTGAAGATGTTCCCTGCTGAAACTCATCCTCGCTGGCAGAAGTCTGCTGAATCAATATAAAACAGAACTCCTGACTAGAATCATGTTTATGACATGTTTGCTTGGGCATGCATAAAAGGCAAAGTTTGGGTTACCTCTAATGTCTTTAGGCATTTTGTTTTTTTTTTACCCTGACGAAGTTAGTAACAAATGGAACACATGTAGGATCAATTCAGCTGTTAACAACTGCATTGCTAAATGGAGGTTGGGTGCATGGGGTGACCAGGGGCTTCCACTGGAGGTGGCTAGCCAGCCCCTAGACTGAGTACTGCTCCCATGGCTGGCAAAACCCTGCAATCCAGCCATGAGCCCCCACACAAGGCAACCAGGTACCCGTCACTGCCAAGCAGTGGAAATAGGGAGGGGAAGGGGGAAGACAGTTGAAACGCCCAGCACAAGATGGTCGACAAAGCTGCATGATGAACGCTGCCATGTGACTGAATGAATCATGTGCACCTGTGAGCCCAGGACATAGACCGCAAACCACTAACAGCTCGTTGTCGTTAACTTTGTTTAACATGCATTTAACTGCATTTAAAATCTTAGATATTACTGCATATACTTTAGAAGATTATCCCTTACCCGTCTTTTTCCATTACGTTTGCCACACCTTTGCTTAGGTTCCTGTGGCTTCTTGGACCTGTGTAATTTCCTACTGTTACTTGGATTGGGTCTGGCTGTTTCAGAATGTTTTCTCTTCTGAGAACCATGTTTCTGTGTATTTGCATGGCTCTTGCCTTTATTCCTAGAATTCTTATTGTGATTTCCAAATGGTACCCAATCTTTGTTCAACTCATCTTATGAAACAAAAATATTAATAAAATCCACTTTAAGCTAAAAACAATAAGACAATCTCTGAACTTTTGTTCCAGGGTCCCCTCTTCTTGTCCCCTGGAGTGAGTGAGAGATGGGAAGAGAAGGACAATGAGAAAGAGGCTGATACAAAAACAAGAAAACATTTTGTTCCTGGCAACATGTTCATCAATTTTGATGATCTGTTCGAGTCTATGCATACTTTATACTGAACTTTACTTTTATTTAAAGGCATGGCCAGTTTAACACAGCCCATAAATGAAACACTATAAATATTATCATAATGGTCACATAAAACCATGGCTGGTAGCCAGTCAGAGCAAATGCATTAATTTTGAGCCTCCACCCCTTTCCCGCCCAACAGCATGCAACTTTACAACAAGGTAAGCCTCACACTAAGCAGTGCACACTGCCGGAGCTTATCCCAGTTTCCGTAGCATTAAGCAAAAAGGAATATTTCTACTCCCCCCTGGATGGGATGCTAGTCCATCACAGGGTTACCCTCAAGCAGTATTTCGCTGATACCATTACACCTGGGTGGAGAGAGGCATTGTGAGAGTAAAGTGTCTTGCCCAAGAACACAACGTAGTGCCCCGGCCAAGGCTCGATACTCAGACCGTCCGATCCACAGTTCAGCGCACTAACCATTAGGCTACCACTCCTCTCACACAATGCTCTTGCATAATACCACACTCCTCCCACATCTGTACCCTCCCCACCCACTCCAGACATGTGGACAGAGACTTGATGACATGCAAACAAAGAAAAACTGTTTCTGTTTTTAAAAAGGCTGGTTCCAACTGCCAGTAGCAACTTTTACAGATAGCTGACAGAAAGGAAGCATCATCATCGTCGAAACCAACCTGGTGACTCGTCATCAGTAACTACAAAGCTGCCAGTGCTTGCAGGTGGTAATTCTTCAATCTGAGACAGGCTCACCCTAAGGTATATCAAGACAAAATTAAATCTACTTTTATTCAAGAGTAACAAAAATTGCTTGTCTATTTGCTCTCCTTCTGTGAGCTAAGGAGCAACCATTTCGAGTAAAAACCACGAAGTGCATATTTTAGGATAAAAATCAACCATGTTCCTTTTTTTTGCCTTAAAACAAACACAGGAGCTGTAGCAATGAGGGCTAGGTGCAATATTAAAAGGGTACTGGCCATGAAAGGTAGCAACAGAGGAGAGCAACCATCTCCTCAGCAGCAAGGGGATCACCATGATAACCAGCGAGCAGCCCACTTCAAGACAACTACCAACACAATGCTGAGACACCAAAGTGTGGAACAGAATGCAAACCAAAGACTGCGAAAGGATGTGCGTTAACCAGCTGGCAGGCAATAGAAGCAAATCACATGACTGTATCATGTGAACCCAGGGCTGTCATTAAGGGCCGTAACCCGTAACACCTGTTACGGCTGAGTATGCTTGATTTTCCCTTGGTGCTACGGGTGAAATTGCCTGTTGTTGATAGAATTCAACCACAAAGTAACAAGTTTGCTACGGGTGTGGAGAATGAGGCTACAGGTGATGCAAAACTTAATGACAGCCCTGTCAGAACCCCCATGCAACGCTCTACATAATATCGATGAAGCTGTTACATCACGCATGAGTTTAGTTTTAACCTTGCCTGAAATCATCAAGCCTCTCTTAACTCTGACTACTGCTCCGTTAGCACAGACCTGTCAAAATTGTTCCTTGTATTTCTTGAAGATCTCGTTTGAGCAGCACGCCTGCTATGAGTACGGAACTGATATGGACTGGTTCTTTGTCCTATATTGTCCTCACTGCTTTCTCCAGAATCACTTCCACCACCCCCATCATTAATAAGGTCTATAGCTTCCTGACTGTAAGCGTCATGGAGGTATGCTTGCAGGGCTTCATCAGTGTCATCAATGAAGGAGTCGTCATGGTCATAATCATCAACTTGAAGATGCAGCTGTCTGGATGTTTGGGAGTTGCCTCTTCTGTTATTCTGGAATTGTTAAGGGACAGTTTCATGGTTCGGCGTATGTGCAAGCCTAATCAACTCTATTGTCTATGAACCAATCGCTTTCGAGTTGTGAACTCGTGCCTGTGTCCAGAATAAATTTGACGGGTCAACAATAAATTTGATGTTCAGCACTAACTTTCACATTTTCTGTGAAAATCTATTGACATTTCCTAAAAATGTTTGCATCATCCTTTCAGGATCCACTCATGGTAGCCTGTACATACACAAGTCCATAAACGTTTTTGAACTCGAGTTTTTCGGGATTTTTGCGATACTGATTAAGTGAACAAGGTACATAGAGCATCAGAGTCAGAACAAACAAAAGAAATTCAAATATGAAATAACAACTATATTGCCACGTTTTCGCTAATGGGTGCAAAAGTCATTTGCATGCTTGCCATTGTTTTTTAACGCTATAGCTTGCAATAGCACATGCGCAAAAACCATGAATCCGTCCCTTTAATGTCAATGTTTAAGTCTACATATTCTCCTCACTAGGAGTTAATTTGCAGGGCTGAAAATAACAGCCAGACATCAGACAATGACACATCAAAACTTGCGAAATAATTGGACATAATTATTATGTGCAGTGAAATCCAAACAGTACTGTGGTCGAACGGAACGCCTCGATACGTTTTTACACCTTCTAATGCAAACACCGATGTCACTAAGCATGACATCAGACCTCAATACAGTTTTGTTTGATCAAAATGGTGACTTAGTCAGACACATGCCATTTCACAGGAAAAAAAATTAATGGAAGCCCTGAATTTGGGGCTGTACTGTAAAAGAGACTACAAATCAATTTATCTAAATTTTTACTATTTAAAATTAAGTCATGGGAAACAAAACTTGAGTTTGTTTGGTGGTTTACTAGATGCCAGATACAGTAAAACTAATTTGATCAATCATTTAAAATTTAAAGTGTCATCTAGTGTTAATTAGGAGATACCCCAAGGAAAAATTGGTCAAATTCTAAATGTTGGATTACCAATTTTGCCCAGATTGAGCACAACAAACAATGTACCTGTTGCCTTGCATTTCTTGTCCACGGATTATCCACATGAACAGGAGGTTCATAATCATCGTCAACATCATCAGAGTCAATTGCGTCAGGAATGTCTTCCGCTACTAAATCATCATCATCGTTCCAAACTCTTTGATCTCGGTCTCCAACACGAATCTTGGTCGGTGGTGATCTGAAAGGGCTCAAATGAACCTGAAAAGTATTTTTTAAAAATATGAGGGGTTTTTGGTAAAAGACAATTTCTAGTTGATCAAACTTTCAGTAGTTTATAATATACAAACTTGAGTCATTACGTCTTGCGCTAATTGTGGTGAAAAAAATCACTGTAATATGTAACCTCAAAAAGATACACAGAACTTGAAAATCAGACAAGATGAATTTCACTTTAAATATTCAAACAAGAAAGGAGACGTTTGCAAGAACTCAGACATCTGCCTGTTTTTTCACTCATTCAAAATACATGGGCTTTTTGCCTCTGGGATTAATATTCCATGTAAAACAGCACGTTTTATTGGCAGCAGTTTAAAAGCATGCACTTTAATATCACAAGCAACGGCTTACGTGGATCACTAATATATCATGGTGGTTTTAATTTCCTGACAAACCAAAACACGCTTGTCAAGGTATTATTAGAATTTTAGGAATAAAACGAACACAAACGTAATCCCAGTAATTAACTCTATGCCATCAGCCCAATTCGGTCGCCTGACTTTACACCTGCACCGACCAACATCTGTCAGATTTATCGCTTTTTTGAAGAGTAACTCCTAAGTCATTATACAGAAGAGAATGCCTTAAAAATTAAAATCGCGTGCCAAATTGCGTCTTAAAATCTAGATCTGAGAGTGGCATTATATACTCTTAAACCACGAATAAAAGTTTTCGCCATGTGAAATCTTTGATAGAACAAAACATTTATTTTTAATCGCATCATAATTTTTGCATGTAATTCAAGTGATACCTTTGTTATGCATCGAAATCGGGCCTTGCATATTGGACAGGTATTTGTATTCTGGAAATAACAACATACTTGGCGTTAGTGAAAACTTTAATTATTGATTTACATTTATCCATGAATCCAATAAGTCAGATATGCACTGATATTATAAACTGCATAAATGATAAAACTGAATAAATTCAATAGAAAAGCCCCGACCTCCGACCACTCCAATATGCATGGGAAACAGAACCAGTGATTACAGACACTCAGTTTCCCGCGGCAAGCGACTTTCTCCAAACAAATAATGCAGTTTGAAGGTTCGTCGGCGTGTTTAGAATTTCCACTTGCAGTTTCTGTGCATTTTCGGCCTTTCGTTGACCGAGACATAGTTGATCTGTTTACGAGTTTTGCTTTTCAAAATGGCGCGGTTTTTATCTAAGCAAAATGGCTGGCTGGTAAGGAAATAAACAACGAGTTTTCATTGGTCAATATTTTAGCGCAATTTTTATCCAATCACAATTGTCATACGATGCGTATGCGGCAGCCTGGAACGAGACATTTTTGTTGTTATTACCCGCTGACTCGGTTAATCGCTGTTATTAGAAGGAAACTTTTCATTGAAAACATGGCTGACATTGGTGGTATGATAGCGGCCACAGGCGTCGAAAGCCCGAACAAACGGGCGAAAATGGATAGCGGACTAACAGCAACGAACTTCGATGAATCAAAATTCGCCAGATATTACAGAACGGACGCAGCGAGCTCTCCCACAAGCTCGCATTCCGCACCAGTTGTCAGTGATACACCAGCATATTATTCATACCCGTACACGTACGCGAATTCTTTCTCTTCATTCTCGTATCCTTGTGGACAGACGGACGCAACAACAGCTTTGTACACATATCCCGCATCTTATGGCGTTCATTACAGCACACTGAATGGTTTCAGCGCGGAATATTCTCCGTCCTCAGGTACTAGTATGCGCATCCTTTTTAGCTTTTACGCTGATATCGCTTAATGCGTTACTCGAGAAGTCATAAATATTTCAGCTGTCGTACTCAGTTTCATGGTAAGAAAAGGGGTAATCTGTCGAGGAGTGTCAATTTACCGCCATAAAACAGGGGAATTTTGGGCAAGAAAAAGAAATCGTCGGAGCGAATTAGCGCTAAAATGTGCGCTCAAGTTGGGCGTGCACGAGATGGTTAATGTTCTTAGGGCACCATTGCCCGTGAGCGTCTGTTTCCTCTGTCGTCTGTTGTCTCAATATTGTTGTTAAACTTTGAAATTCATATATTTTTAAATGGCTGTCACGTTTAGTCAATAAACCATGAAGGTTGTACCGCTTGGGCTTAAAAAGGAGTAAACGCCGTCGTGAGCACCTTGCGCATACGAGCTACTGGCAGTGCGTGTTCGAGATCGGCAAGGAAATGTCAGTTGAAGGCTGTTATTGTGGCTTGTCATTTAGTTGCGAGCTCAATGACCACGCAATGTCTGGAATCGCTCTTCCTGAAGGAATGAAAGAAGGATATCTTTCAGTGATACTTGAACTGCAAAACAGCTGTACATCAAAACCTGGAATGCGTCTGTTTATTTTCTGATAATCTGCTTTTGTCCAAAGAAATCGCGGATCGCCTGATGTGCGAATTGTACATGGTACATTTCTTTAGCGTTGTTGATATGAATGAAAATATTAATGAGAAAGCTTTGGGGCAATATCATGTTGACTTTCTCGTAGGAGTCGTGCAGTCTTTTCTAACGATGTTATCAGGGTTTTAGACCTACACGTCAAATTTCTGGCCGCTTCTATCATTCTGTCTTTCACAAAAGCAGTGCAATTCTATCTTCATGACAAATACATAATACCCTGATAAATGGCATTTTTCTCTGTTTGCATTAATTTTCACAGTCTTCATACTTTTGATTAAAACATAAAAGAAACACTTCTTTGCTCATTGGACGCAATTATTATTGGAGCAGATAATTGTACGCACTTGTGTTTTCGTTTCGAACTTGGTTGAGCACAGCTGACCGTGAAACCTTTTGTTAACTTTGGCTCTCCGGCCAATAATGAAACTCACTGGACCACATCAGCGAGTCTATATTTGGAATTGCGGAAATATGTACTTGATTCATGAATGCAAAATTATTAAAATCACTGAACTGAGAGGGATTTATTATAATGCCCTTTATCTTTGCTCCTGCTATGGCTGCAACCACACCATATCAATACAAATTTCTCCAGGATTAGGGGTGCAGTAAAAATCTGTCATGGTAGCTTATTCTGAATGGCATAGTTGATTCTGCCTCATTAAAGTTATCTGAAAATAGAGCAAACAGAAGCCTTTGTCTGAGGTGGAATTTCCTTAGAATTTTCACCGTGCTAGTTATAAAGAAAACCACCATGCCGTGCATAAAAATATTCTTGAAATGGTTTTGTTAATTAAGGGCTCTTAGAAATAGATAAGTTGAAATATTGTGTTTGTCTTCAGCAAAATCTTGCAAAATGTAAAATTATGGTACCTTGTTTTAGTACTAGCATGTTTTTTTTTTTTACATACTTACATAATTTTCAACAGACACAAGAAACATTTTATAATACTGTATTTTGAGAATTACAGAGTGGTTTAATACAGTAAAATTGCACCCCTTAGGGCTCAAAGGAATTTCCAGACATATTTGCAATAATGATTACTTATTTTGAATTCTCAATATAATTTTATTACCACAAGGAATGCACTTTGAAAATGATTTTGTATTGAAATATGTATTCCCAGATCTGCTCAGGGATTGTATAACTAATGGTTAGGGAAATATTGTCAGTCAAATCTATTGTCTGTGAAACACTTGCTGAGCATGTAGGATGCTTCAACCAGATCCATTACTTTATAATCTAATGCCTTGTAACCAATAGGATCTCTGTGTATTTCAGACTGTGACAAATTTGCATTGGTTCCAGACTTTCATTTGTTCAGAAATGTTATTCCCTTTCTTGGCTACAAAAATCAATATTCTGTCATTTAGAACCATCTATTAGGCAAACTAAAAAATGCATAATCTCTGGAGACCTCCCTGTTTAGAAGACCCTATGAGAGAGAGAGAGAGAAAGTCATTAAACTTTTCCAGCCAAAAGTAACCTTGTATTTGACCATAGGATATTTTGTGTAAAGATTATCAATAATTTTGCGATAACCTACAAAGAAATTATCAAAATCATAAGCCAGTTACTGGTGCGTAGGTGTGTATTGCAGGTGTTGCCAATTTTGTTCAATTATTTTTTATCAAAGTATACTGTCTGTTAGTTATTTTTTCAAATATCTTAATTCTGTAAAATAACTGCATGTACATTGATATCAACTATACATTCAGCAGAATTTTAATTTTTTAATATATCTTTCTTGGTTAGTCTCTCTCAGATCCTTTTGTTTGTATCCCTCATCATCTTAATTTAAAAAAAGAAAAAAAAGAAAAAGGAAATGGTTAATAAAAGGAATTGTTGTAACTTGCTTCATTAACATCTTGCTTCTAAAAGCTACTTGTGACTGTCTAGAAAGTTGAGAAACTCTGCAAATATGTCGGTTTAAAATGTTTCCAAGATATTTCTTTTCGTTAATTCTTTTCTAAGGCATATCATGTTATAGACAAAACTTTGACTGTAAAAATTGATTGCTTTTGGGGGCAGATGTTCCCAAAGGATGATTCTCTAGGTTTGATTTATAACTGCTTGTCACCCTTAGAAGAGGTTATTGGGCAAAAATCCAAATGTAGTGTATGTACAATGTTTTAATTTCAATTGGCCTCAAGCAGGAAAAAATACATTTTAGAACTGAATATGAATTTCTTCTTTCGATTTACATTGCTTAAAATTTAATGCTCTCCTATAGCCTGCAGAGCGGCTTGATGCTCTGTAAAGGTGTTGTGGGGGCTTAAAACTGATTTACAATAAAAAAAACTCCCAGCTGCATATGGTAGCATATCGACCTGAATGGAAAGGCTTAATTGCAAAAGTCCTGAATTAAAAAAATAAAAATATTGCCAACTCTCTTTCACAAAAAAAAATACCTTCCTCTTCAAGAATCACAGCTTGTCAGTTTTACCTGTACTTGATTAATTCAAAGACGTTCTCTTCTCACTTCATTGCTTTGCTGATTTGTTTGGGTTTTTAATTTGTGGTTTCAGGCAAGATTAATGTGGCAGGCAAGATCTCTTTGCATTTAGTTCCCATCATACGAGCTCATACATTCATTAATAGTGTGTGTCTTATTATTTGTTTTTCAGGCTATTCATTATCTCCCAGCTCTTCAGTTTCAACGTTGACATCAAACTCAAGTCTCGCTATTCCACAATCATTAACTCTAAATTCTACAGCACATCACAACACACCACCATCGCGTGTCATCCATTGTCGAGCAGTTGCAGACGGTTGCAAAGAAACAGATTTAATAAACGTTCTTCAGCCTTTCGGGAAAATAACGTGAGTACAAAATATAGAATTATAATAACCTTTGATTAAGCATACTGCACATGCCATGTTTACTGTCTGGTTATAAAATTTCTGGGAGTTTCACTCAAGTTAATGTGTGGCATTCTAGAATTTTCCTATCTCTTGCATAAAAGTGTTCTCAAACTGTAGCGGAAAGAAGGGGAAAGCAACAGGAAAGGCAGATTTCTATTGCTGAATTCTTGGCATATGTTCAATGCATAAATTTCCGTTGATGTTTAATTTAATAACTGGCTAGATTTTGATATAGATCAATCCATTAGATTTTTGGAACGGAGCTCTTTCACTTGTCTTCTCGGTACTGGATAATTGTTCACAGGTTTAATCCACTGATGAATCAGCCAAGTTTTGTATGATTTTTAACTTACAGTGTATTACAAATTGTTGTGAAGTACTGTTAGTTAATCATTTAAGTCCTGAACATGATCAAGTTGTTATTTCTCCCTATATGTTGCTACACTGTTTTTTTAATATCAGTTCCTGAGAATTGGATAGTTCAATCATTAACTACTGGCAAATTCCCTGAGCCAGTGATTTTCATTAAACTCTCATTACTTATCTGAATGGGAATTGATTGATATTCTAAGGAGAATTAAGATGTTGATCATCCTGTAGGAATTAAGGGTTACTGCTACTCTGATATCTTTAGTTTGGAGAATTAATTTAAGAAAGGCTCCCTGAAATATATTGCTCAAGTCCTCCTATACACTATGAGACATACAATGTAGAAGGTGAAAACAATCTGTAAGAGGAATGTGAGTACTTTTGTAAAAGTGTTTTCAAAGCTTGAGGAGGGGTTTAATTGCACACCAATTATTTTATACATGTTGTTATTCTCAGTGACTAAATTTAGAACACATTTTTGCTTTACTTTTGAAAGGCAAACTGTAACTATCATCACTGATGGTTTCGTTGATCAGAGAATTTTTAATTCTAAACCCAGATGCCATGTTTGAGTTAATATAAATAGTTCACAACCAAAGTTTTTAGTTTGTGTTTTTGCATGTAGTGTGCTTAATCTACAGTGTGTACAGACAAACAGATTATTTTTCGTAATGGGAATCATTTAGAAATTGTATGTAACAAGGCTTCTCTGTTTTGCTGTTTGAAGATTTTATTTTTATGAACAATGTTTTTTTTTTCTTAATTTATTTCCAAATTAGATAGTGAGACATTTCTGGCTTATCAAATAGAATTTCTTCTTTTTTTTTTAATTTGCTAACTTGTTTGTTAACACTGGCTATATTTGTCTAGGGTTATGTAAGCAAACGTTAAATGTACAAATCATGTACATTCCCCTGTATGGATAAAATGTTTGTTTACCCTACATCCATTAATAGCTGGTTAAAGTGCAACATTCTTTATTTGTGTTTTAATGCTACATATGGTTCATGGTTTTTGTGGTGGGGCAAAATGATTGTAAGTTGCAGAATAATTCTGCAACAATATCCCTGTGACAATTGTAAAAGTCATTTACCAGAAAGCTTCTTAAATGGTCATGCTGTGTTACTTACAGCTATCTTGCAACTGCATTATTATTAATTTTAATATCAGTGATGTGTAGAAGGTTTAAAAGCAACTTGCAGACATTTCCCAAAACAGTCTTAAAATGCAAGCTGAATTTGAATAAATTTGCATTTTTAACACTGCCTCGCAAATTGATCTGACACATTTTTGTAAAAATTCAGCTCCCTATTGATTCTTCGTGTTGCCCTTAACCTGCTACTGTTCTGCTTTTAGCTGCAACATATATAATCCACTTTAGGGATATTCTTGGTTTACTTTCTTGTGGAGCATAACTTGAAGTTGTAAGCAAACATATTTTTGGCTTGCAAGTGATGTCATGAAATTCTAAAATCAAAATTCGCTAGGCCTGCTAAATTTTCGTAACCACTACATGTAGGTGTAGGGCTGTCTAAAAATATATCTTTTCGCAAATTTTAAGCTCAATAGTACCCTTCGTTTTGAAAACAGAGCATCTTGAATATTTGAGTTCTGGGCCGTATGTGACATCAAGCTGAGAACCAGCCGTGACAAACTGTTTTGTTTAGAAAAGGCCTATACTTACGATTTTCAGATGTTTGAACATTTGAGATAAAAAAGTGGTGTTATGCGTAAGTATAATAGCTCATGAGCCAAAAGTAGTCGCTATTATTATATAGCACAACTGAATTCGAGATGGTTTCGCGTGCATCACAGCAACAGGGGCACAAATATGGCGTCTCCATACTAAGCTTTGTAAATTTGCGTGGAACATTTCGGGAAATAACTCATGAACAAGACACTGCATAGGCCTGAGACTTGCAGAAATTTTTTATTTAGTTATCATCTACACTCTCTGAAATTCTAAGCTTCTCTAGTTGAATTGTTTTGAATTTAGTTTTTGATAGTGTGACAGTGAAAACCACCAATATGTGGTTTCAGTACTTCACATCTGTCTTTCTCAGTCCTCTGGCTATCGCATTTTCCAAACAGTAAATTAATTAATTTGTATTTAAAAGAACATTGTATAGTGTTCTCTCAGCTCAGATCTAATGGCTTTCTTGTTGCATTACCTACTTGGGGATCCAAAACAGATTTTATCTTGCAGAAAAGTAGGCATGCAATTTGCATATGCTTAAGATTAAGGAATTTGGTATAGACCAAGCTACATGTAGCAATTGATCAATTGTAATTAAAAGACAAATTAACACTCTATGCAATGTTTTAGAAATATTCAACATACACAGTATATGTAATTTTTGAAAAGAAATAATTGAACATCAATCATCAAAAAAATACAGAAGGAAACAAACACTACTTTGTTTGCCCTTTTGACCCGTGTTTCATTTAGTATTGTACTGTGCTAGATATGGTGCATTTATAAATGTCAGACTGATCGTGGAAAATTTAACAGGCGTTCTGTTGTCGAAGCCAAAAGCTGCAACTGTCAAACACCAGTTTGTCATTTTATTTCAGTATTTAAATTCTGTATATGTCGTAATGCTTGAATTTTGTAACAGAATATGACTTGCAGATGGCATGCTGATTTCAAGATAAAATACTTATAAATTTAAAGGTCACCCCACTCCTTTTATAGAAGAAATTTGTTTCTTTGGCCTTAATTAGGCTTGTGAACACAGTTTTAATGGACTGTGTTGACTTTGTTGTTAGTAGCTGATTTATTTGTTTCCTTCTGTGGCCATTTTTGGAATGGCATTCTCTCAAGTATGCTATCATTGACGTTTTTCCTGTGAACATGCCCTTGCCTGATTTAGTCTTCTTTGGTCTATACAAGAACCTATCTGTTATATTCAAAAAGCGATGCAAATGCCAAGAGGATTGCTTCTTTCGCCACCTGAGAGTACAGAAGTCTGCTACAAGTTGTAACCGATACTGACAATAACACAATCAATAAAATAACACATGACATGTGTATGCAGTACATTTGTGTATTGAGAAGAAGGCAGTTGATCATTCATTACTCTGTGAAACTGTTTCTAAAAGTAACCTTACTAGGAAAAAGATTATAATCACTTGTAGGTTACTTAACTTCTTGACATCATCAAGAGTTTTGATCTCTTTTCTACATGATCAAAAGTTCCGCTTGATGGGCTTTTCCAAGACCGGAAACAGTGAGCTGCTATGTGCATGAGAGAATATTAGCTTTCAGTGATTAATTAAGAATAATCATTTTATTATTAGTTATTAGCGCGGATGTTGCTCTGAAGACTTAATATTTAGTGTTTTTTTTCGTCATGTCGGTGACCAGACCCAGGCTCCTACTTGGCCAACTTTTTAAAAGTGAATTAATTACTTGATTAATAATCCAATGTGGATAAGGTAAAAGCTAGACCAAATCCACATTACTTCTGAATTATATCACCAAGGTATATATTTGGCTTGGAAATTCTTTGTTTTTCTTGTGGTAGTATTCTTTCTACACATGTGGTTTGCTCTTTATGAATTACTCATGCGCAGAAGATAAGTCAACGAGCCTTGTAACCAGCCAGGCCGGAACGTCTTCGGACATGTAACGTTGATATTAAATGAAGAGCACCATGCCAAACGTCAGCCATAAATATGCTTCCATTGCCTGGAGGTTTCACCGAGAGCATTCTCGATAGCTGCCCTAATCATTGCTTTCCTTCATCACCGGCTGGGTAGGAATTAAGCTCACAAATCTCACAGCTATTTTTCAGTAGGGTGTCCACTGAGTGGGAATGTACGACGAATCTTGCAGATATTTTTCTGGCGACAAAGCGACCCCATCGCGAAGGTGAAGCCCAGGCGGTATTGCTTTCCTTCTTGACTGCCAAACGTATAATTTCACAGATATTTTTCAGGTAAACATGTTCTCTGAATGTGAATTTCATTGCGACCCGTTGGGGGAAAACAGCAGTAAGTTTGCTTCAAAAGCTACCATAGCCTCCAGATTACACATACTAGAGTATGTTTGATTGTTGCCTTAACCACTGCTTTTCTTGAATGCCGATATTAAAACGGACACAAGCTCGCAAATATGACAAATACTTTTCATTGCGGCCCGACGAAAACTATGAAGCCAAACATTGGGGAGCGTCTCCGACGATCACGTAATATGTACTGGTGATAAATACTGGCGAATTCCCTTGCAGAGATTTGATCAAATTTCTGTTTTCTTATAGCAATGGCCTTTTTAAAATAATGTGAGGCTTAGACATCAATTTTTGAGCCTTCTGCATTTGTCAAGTGGAAAATTAATTTGCAACAAGGTTGACAAAGCCAATGCAAATTTTTTTAATGCAAACCATGTGTATTCTGTTGTTGTTTTGTTGAAGAAAGTACAACTGTAAAGTTTAACATGATTTGTAATGCTGTTCTAAATGTTTGCATTTCCATTTTTATTTATTTCTACGTGGTTGATGCATTCGAACATCTACCAATGCATCCTGCATGCAAGCCTTTTCATTTGGCGGATTTATCTAGCCGTTTCTCATTAGCTGTCATTTATTTTGAATTTTATGTTCTCGCTGACATCTAGACTTTGCTTCATGCAAATTAAGGAAATTTTTCAAATACTCGTGTGGCATGAAGCTAGACACAATGAAATCAACATTTGAGTTTTGGATTAGAGTCAACTTTGATAACTAAAGACATAGCGTAAATTTGAGGAATGTGTCTACCTTGCAGAAACAGGTCAGATAATTCCCTTTTTAGAGAGTCTGTTCTTAGAGTCTATTGTCAAATTGATTTCTGTTTGCCATCAGGTAATTCCAGTATTTGGTGGTAATAACTGAGTTTTTATTCTACGAAACTAATTAATAGTTAGTTCTTAAAAAGCACTGTCACATTGGCACTTACATGTATATGGACTGTTTGTCGAGGTTGTTTCATTCCTGAAAGATAATATCATAGGCGTCTTTAGAGTCATGCAATGTCCGTCTGAATGCAGTTCCAAATTAGCCATTTTCAAAACGAGCGAGGGACTGGGTACAAATATTTAAAATCGATTGAAACGAAAAATTGAGCCTGGCACATGAAAGGCCATCCAAAATAATACAAGTTTACTAAATTTCAGCGTTATTGGCTAAAACGCAACTATGCAGTACACATTTGAAAAGTTGAAATTTAAGAGAGCTTTGCATGGTTTGGAGTCTTGATATTTCATGATGAACATTGCCCTTTGTTCCCCTTTTTCTGAGGTCGTCACATTTTAACAAAAAAGGTGCACTTATATTCAGGAGGAAAAGATCTTTCCAATGATACCCAGAAAAGATCTTTCCAATTATACCCAGATAAGACTGACAGAGTTAATTGAGCATCATCAGGTGAAATACACATGGAATACAGATAAAATGCTTAGAGATTTGAGTGGAAAACTCCAGGCAAAATTGGCTCAACTACCCTTGGCTACTCCATGACGAGAATGTCCTGTTTGGATGATGCCTTCTTGGAAATTTTTGGACTGAAGGCAAGCCCATCAACAACTGCAGCACAACAATAAGAAAAGGAGAAAAAGGAAAGGCAAAAAAATGGAAAAGACGAAAAAGCCTAAAGGCGTAGGTCACTTGCATATGCCCGAGCAAAAATATCAGAAAACATGACGCTTGTGGAATGTCGTAACGGGAGTTTAGAGTGTTTAGCACGGATTTAGCTCACAACTGACCATAAAATGTCACAAATGTCCATGAAAAGTGCCGTTTTAAAAATCTCCCGGCATCGATGGGTTAAACTTATAATGAGCCACAACATTGGCATTAAGCTCCAACTCTATCATATAACATCCTAATTGCAGTATTTTGATGAAAATTCCTTGAAATCTTTTCTTCCATGATTCCTTCCACCTCGAGCATATGCGTGTTTGAAAACTCACCCCAGTCCTCACTCAAAACTTGGAAGAAATGCAGCTTGTGCGCCCATTCCACAGTTCCATCACAATAACGAGTACAGTGACCCCAATTTTTATTTCATGATATTAATAAAAGTTAGGTTTCCTTTCAATAAGAAAAAAATTGCCAGAAATCTATGGCCAGGGTTTTCTGGAAATTGAACTAAATGAATTGTACAGATTGAGCAATACAATGTCCAACAGCGCATATCAAAAATACATGTAAATCTCAAGTGTAAAGAAGACATTGTTTTGGTACATAGACCGTGAATAAACAACAGAGTCAAGTCAAATGTTGTGGGATGTTGCAAGCTTTAATGAAAACATGGGAATCACTGTAAGGTGAAATTCCTTCCCTTGTGACATTTTGAGGTTGATGAAGTAAGAATTTGCCATTTATGGTATCAGTGGAACAAAGAAGACTGTTTTGTGCAAGATTGTTTGGAATCTGGAAATCGATTATAATGCTTAAGATCTTCACGTTGGTAGAACATTATTTACCCTTTCATTTTTTTATGACTTAAGAATATTAAAATTCCCCTTGCAATATGACACTAATTTTAGTGTTCAGTTTATCGCTGAGAGGTAATTCATGGGTAGCATTTCTAGCTGGAGAATCAAAATATACATGACCTAAAATGTTCGATTAGAATTGAGAATACCATGTGTAAGCAATTGAATGTTTTCAAGAGTAACATAAATTTATCATGATCAAATATCTTATTTCCTGTAACCCAGACTTTGAAACTCATAATTATTGAGTTTTGCAGGGCCAATGCGAAGAAGCTCCATCACATAAATGTACGTCTTGGGGCTTAATAATAATCATAAAATTATTAAATGTACTTGGTTTGTGCATTACTTTACTCTACCAGAGCATGTAATATGCTTCTAATTCTAATGACTTATGCTGAATGTGCCACGTTCTGTTTGGTACATCAACACGGCGGCTTTAAATATTGTCAATTGATGTTTGAAAATTGGGCAGTGCAACTGTTCGTCTTGGAAAATCATCATTCCCTCCTCACATTGTGCTAGTGTAGGAACACAAGGCCATCAAATTAAAAAGAAAAAAGAAAGGCTGTCACATTCTCAGACCAACTCGCTCTGTTCTATACTGCCACCTTGGCTACATGCCAACTCTTTTGCCCTACCTTTGTCAACAAGTGTCTTTGACCTGCCTCGAGACAATACAAAACCCTTTAGCAGGGGGTTCATTTAGGGCCGGGCACCGGGCAAATTGACTGGCTGTCAGCTAGACTTAGCCATGACTTTGCCTGGCTGTTTTCGTCTTCTCCGCTTACTTTCTTTTCAAAGAAAAACTAAAAATGCCTGGCTGAAAAACCATACTGACCTCCTGCACAAAAACTTAATGAAACCCCTGCTTTAGATTATTTTCTATATTCACATCACTTCTGTCTTCTTCTTCAAACTACATACATGTAAAATATCATTGTCTAAGGGAGAGTTAGGGGTGGGACATCCAACATCCAACATATGGAAGAAGTTATACTTTCTGAATGAAAAAGCCTGACGTGACATTTAGCAGTGATAGACTTTGACCCAGGCCCCAACCTTACCACTGATTAGACATCATGTGATGACGTTATAAGTTTTATAATAGGCAGCTGATTATTGTAAATGTGATTCATTTTCCTTTTTACGCAGATATGTGACTTTATTGCCAAAAATAAGACAAGCACTAGTGGAATTCGAGGTAAGTTAGAACTATAGATACACTCGGTCAGTAAATATTCCAAAATTGAGAAATGAATTTTAATAAATGTATTTAGCATTGATCTATTTTTTTAAGTTGACATTAAGCAAAATACAGTATGTTTTATACAGTATGTTTCATCATTTTAATTAATTAACGGCAGAATTATGCACTTCTCATTCATCAATAAATGACAAGCATATCAAGCAAACAGTAAAACTGCCAGCACCATGAAAATTAAAATAAAAACTTTAAAAAATTAAAGTAGACAACTTTGTACACAGGAATATGCAGTCTTCCTCTTTGGTTAATCTTATCAGCGTAATCTAACAAAGCTAGAGTTCAAAGATGTACTGACCATGCAATATAATATGAGCAACCAAGATTGTCATCTTGCAGATCTTGCTTTGTGGTTGAAAACTGAAACTTCTAATAATAATTATTCCAATTCAAGGGCTTTGTTTGTAATCCAGAATCGTAAATTAAAATAACTTCCAAGAAGGGTGCCAGAGATAACAAATATTCTCGTGTCTAATTGTGTCCAAGAAATTCATGGAATATTTGACTGCAGCCAAAGACCAATTTGTGCAGCCTGTTTTTAGTTCATGCCAAATAGCTGTCATTCTTCTGGCACTCAACCTAATGGCACCACCAGTTATCATGATACCTGTACCTGCTAAGTTCCCTGCATCATATTATGAGCCAGCCTTGAACCTCCAGGTCTGAAACATCACATGTAGCCTTTTACACAGTAATTCTCCATTCCTGGCTTGAAAGCCTATGCTAATCAACCAGTGGAAAGTAGTTGTAAGAAAAAATACAACTGAAGGTGATTGTCGTAATGTACAGCTCTGATATCTGCTTTTAATTAATTTGTTTAGAACCCAGCACCATACTTGTTGAGATAACTATTATAATATTAAGAATTTTACTGCAATCTGTATTTTCAATAAAAAAAAACATTAATTATCTCAATCTGGGGCTTAAAAATACAAAAGGCCACACCTCAGGAAGAAGTTTTCTTCCATTTTGTTTTATAGGATATTGAATCTGCCATTGCTCTAGTATCATACTCACAGGTAAGAGATAAATATTATTTAACAACTGGTTCCAGATTTCCTGACATGCTTTTGTATTGCAGGTATTGAATTTGGCAAAGTTAAATTTGGCAATTTTTTATCAGTCATTTGTTTGTTATCAGTATTCATATTGGACATTTTAACATTTGAACATTTTATGGAATTTGGGCACTATAGTTTTATTTTATTGTTATTATTATTATTAATCAAAAATTTAAATTGATTTGTGTTTTTATTTCAGTCAAATACACTCACTGTTCTTGGTAGACAAATGTTTGTGAATTACTCAAAAAGTCAAGAAATTAAAAGGTATGAAAGTGTTTATTTATATATTAAGCGCTAGTACGGTTAGTAATAGTGAGCTGGAAAAGGCAGTCAATGTAATTTTACAGACGTCAACAGGTACTGCCTTTATTATTAGGGAGCTTAAGAAAACCACGACGGCAACAGCAACATCACTAAACAAAAGGTTTTGAGGAGAACAATGGCTGTGCACGTGCGTTATAATTCTTTGCACATTTCTTTGCCATCCTCTGCAAAACAACAGCGTGAAATGACCAGATTCTGCGTTGTGTGGAGAACGTGAGCCAGGACAGTTAATCTTCACATTTTTATATTGAATTCATTGTTGTGTCATAGAGTCAGTTTCGTGATAAACAAAGTAAATGACTTTAGGGTTCCTCGCGATTTGTAGGTAAAATATAAACTCATTTTTTTATTGACGTTGCCCACGACGTCGTCGTCATGGTATCTTAAGCTCCCTAATGTTTCATGTGTGGTGTGAAATAATATGACAACAAATTGCACCTTTAAAGAAAGAAAGTATATGAAGGTAGAAATGCATGAGTGCAATCTTTTATAGAGCAATCACTAAATTTGTTCAATGTCTGTTCATCAGTATCAGAATAATGTCTGAGAATTTTGGCCTCGCATAATCAAGGCTAAGGGTGTGAAGAGGGGGGGGGCATGTATTAGTACCCTTCCACCTCCCTCTCTGCCCCTATGACTCACTGTGGTATCTCCTCAAGTCTCAGTTTCCCAGTACAGTCAGTGACTCTCTCTTAGATGGACATCGTCAGAAGCTGCACCGTCTGTCTGCCTTAGAAAGGTGCCTGGCTTATATGGAGTTTCAGTCAAACCAATTGAAGTGTAGAGTAATGAATTGGTTTGAAAAGGCGTTCATCAATGCTCAATTCAAAGTTGAGTTTTGATTGGACTAGGCGAACAAGAGATGTTCCTTATATGGAATTCTTGTTTCCTTTTCAAAATGGCGGCAAGGAACTAACGGACAAGCTTGGGAAACCTCTCTCAGACAAATTCAGATGGGAAATTTGTGACTTGCAAGTGACAGCACATAATTTTAGGAAGACAATTGGCAATTTTCAACAGTACGTAAGGGACCGTGACTACTTTTTCCCATGGCGGAAGTGAGCCACATAAAAATATTCTCGAAAACTTGTAAGAACTTTGCCAGAAAACTCTTTTCTTCCCACGAAAATTTCTGCAAGTTCTACAAGATGTAAATAGCCAAGAAAAGCTCTCGCCTAGTCCAATCAAAATCATCTTTTGAGTTGAGCATAGATCCACTCCTTTTCAAACAGAATGCAACAATTCAATTCAATTCATTAATGTACTCTAGGGGGGTATGCTTTACTTGGTTCGACTGTAAGATACAGTGAAGTGACTGAATAATGGTGCTCACTGGGACCAACACCAATTGTCTGTTTTATAGAGGTGTCTGTTCCCAGAACAGTCAACTCTCTCTTAGACAAACACCATCAGGAACTGTGGTGCCATCTGTCTGTCTTAGAGAGGTGTCTGGCCTATAGAGAGGTTACATCCAGTAAAATGACTGAATAAAGGTGCACACTCTGGCCAAAACAATTGTCAGTTCTGTAGAGGTGTCTGTTCTCAGAACAGTCAGTTCCCTCTTAAGACGGAAACCATCAGGAAGTTCTGCACCATCTGTCTGTGTTGGAGAGGTGTTTGCATATAGGGAGTGTAGATACAGTAAAATGATTGGTGAACAGGCGCGAACACCAATTGTCTGTTTATGTTATAGAGAGGTGTCTGTCTTGGAGAGGTGTCCATCTTTCAGATGTGTCCATCTTACTTAGGTGTCTGCCGTGTCTTCCAGAGGGGTCTGTTGTAGTAATTGGGATCATTATTGATTATTAAAATCAAAACGTTTTGTTTTGCAGGGATAAGGTTCTTAATGGTGACAGTAATGGAGTGTGTTCTGAAGCTAGTAATATTCTTCTCCTTACAATCATCAATCCTTTACATCCAATCACAGTGGTAAGTGTTAAGCATTTGAGAGGCATGGCAGATACCGTCCAGTGCTCGACACTAACTTTTCAGCTTACTAGCCTCGTGGCTAGTGACAACTTTGATGTTACTAGCCAAAAAAATTTTACTAGCCCAGCGTTGGTGTTGGCTAGGTCCGATAACAGTTGATCCCTAGCAAGACTAGCAAGCACAAAGCAAGCGACTTTCTTTGAACACATAATGTTGGTAATTGCATTGTTCTGAAATCAGTTCCAATAATAAAACAATTTTTGTGGAACATAGTCTGGTAGCATGAAATGTCCATGACGAAATTCTGATCTTCAGTTTCCGAGCAAAGTGTTTGGGTTTGTCTTGCTTGAGGAAGACAGAAACTTCTTCGGCCAATTTCATTTTGTTTACTAGCCAAAGTGGCTACTGGAAATTGAAAACCTTCTAACAAAAACTAAATTTCTACTAGTCTGTGGCTAGTTGGCTACCGTTAGTGTTGAGCCCTGCCATCCTTGGAGAAGACAGACGACTTTTCAAAGAACATGAGCTGAAATTAGCCTTCTCAAGTTGTTTTCATTTTCATATCACAAAAACAAAAAAAAAACGAATTCTGTAATTATAATAAATAATAAATCGACAGCAACAGATAATTTGACAAGACTAATTAAAATGGTTCTAATCAAGATTTCCACCTCACTAATTTTAAGCAAAATAATGTTGTTTTGTTTATTGATTATTCATAATTGAAAGCAAAATTAATTAAAACTCTTTGAATGACAGGTGATTTTGGTTTCAATAATTAACTCTGTTTACAATAAAACATATCAGGCAAGAAAGCAATCTTTCCATTATATTTCGTTATAATCAGCTATTTTTCTCTCATAATAAGGGTTAAGCTTTAATTTAAATTAACACTTCATCTTCCAGTGATCGTGTCTTTATGGATTGTATTAATTAATTTGCCTTGATTTCTTGTAGAATGTTTTGATTAAATTTCAAAAGTTTCCTTTTATATTTTTAATTAACATTCCGCATTATAAAATGAGGATTTGGTTGTCATTGTATTGTCACTGGTACAAACACACAGATAAATTTTGCTTTAAACAAAAGTATTTTGACTGTTTTGTCATATTGGTGAAAGACATTTTGTCAATTGTTTTACGACACTGAGGTTAAAATTAATTTGGAGTTGAAGTTAAGGCTAACATACCGGTATATATCAATGACAATTTTTAAAATCAGTAAATTCCAAGCATTAAGCCATTAAATTATAATGTCATTGCAGTTTATGTTCTAGCTCCACAAAACACAGATAGTTTTAAGACAAGTCATGTGTTTTGAGAGTTTTATTCAATGTGTGCCAGATAATTGAGTTCTTTATTTTTTTGTTTGCAGAAAGTGCTGCATAAAATATGCAACCCCCATGGGAAAGTTTTAAGAATTGTGATTTTTCACAAAAATGGATTACAAGCTTTGGTTGAATATCCTTTCAAGCAATATATTATTAACACTACAAGGTACACTGTGTCCTTATTTCATAATGGAAGGATGATCAACCCTCCAAGCTCTGATATAAACATTAGGGATGTACATTGTTTCGAATTCATGTAATAAAAATAGGGGAGATAATATTGATATTTGAGGAGAAATTGAGAATTGATCATATATTGAATGTGATCCTCCTATAGTTTTACATAATAGGACTGTTGTAATGATGGCAACCCAATGGATTACATTTGGTGGCCAAACTTTTAAGCACTTAATTTTTTCAAGGAAAGATGGGCATTCCCTTGCTCCCTCTCCCTACCCTCAATGGCAGTGTTGACGGGGGTGCTCAAAAATATTTTGTACAGTGATTCTCTGCCCAGCAGTCCAATCCATTAAGTTGGAAATACCATTTCAAACAGAAAATGTAGTCTTGGCATACACATTTAGGGAGGCGCAGTGGCCTAATGGTTAGTGCACTGGACTCCGGATCTGACGGCCTGTAGCCTGGAACTGCGTTGTGTTGTTGAGCAAGACACTTTACTCTGACAGTGCCTTCACAAAGGTGTATAAATTTCTTACCGGCGAATTTACTGCTGGGAGGTAACCCAGCGATGGACTAACATCCTATCCATGAGGAAGTAGAAATGCTCTCTGTCACTTCATGCTACAGAAACCGGGATGAACTCCGGCCTGATGGGCCACTAGGACTGAATGCAGACTTCACCTTTTTTAACTTTCTACTCGACTATCCCCTTAAAAATTGGGACAAAAGAACCACTTTTACTATAATTATAAACAGCACTGAGATACCAGGTGAGCTTTCGTGCAATTTAAACATGCTATCTTCACACATGAAGATAACAGGAAGAAAAAAAACTCAGGAAATTGCTACCCTTCAAAATACCTTCATCCTGAAAAAGGCATTCTCACACACAGCTGGGAGCCATGCCAAGCCGAACCACGCAGCCTGACCTTTATTAAAACCATAACAATAATTCTAGTACATCAAGAAGAAAAACTCAATCCAAAAAGACTTGCAACAGAATATCCACAGTAAATGAACTGAATCAAGCGAATGAATCAAACGGTCTCTAATGAAAACAAAAAACGCAACCGCCTCTAGAATTACTCCATGGGTGGGTGGGTGGGGGGTGTCAGGCAATGGCGGCTGACAAATGCAAAGTGAACCGTGAACGTCTCACGTGACCTGAAACCCCCCATACCCTCGAACCCAGACTCCCAGCCGTGTGAGAGAAAAACGTTTTCCGCTTCTTTCGTTCCTCAGCCAGCGGAAAACCACACTTCTCACACACAGCTGGGAGCCATGCCAAGCCGAACCACGCAAAGGGACAACGCAAAGAGCGCATAACAAAGGCAAAACCATACAGAATATCTACTGGCACGTGCGAAAACTATCCGGGTAGTAAAAAGGGGAAATGTTCAAAATACAGATTCTTGAAGCTCAACTTAAACACGAGAAACTGATCTGTTGGAACCAATAACTGAAAACTAGAAACAATGTCAAAATCCATTTCAAATTGATTTTGTAACAAGTAAAAGCGAGTCTAAAGTTTCCTTGACATAATTGTTCCGAGCCTTTTCACTGCGCCAGCCTCCATGTCTCTGAAAGAGTCTGTCTGGAACCCCCAGAGCTGCGGCTGCGGAAGCTCCTCCTGAACGCAGGCTATGAAGTCCAAACTTTGTGGGGTCCAGGCCTTCCTTGCAAAGCTCCTTCTTAACAAGCTCCTTTGCCCGACTGTAAGACATACCCTCCTTACGCAGCCGCACTCCTGTCCTGGTACTCGATACACGTCGAAACAACAGAGAGCCCTTAGAATGGTTCGCAACTCTCAAGAACCTCTCAACAATCCCAACCGGGCAGGGAGGCGTACTACAACGGGCTACAAAAACCCAGGATCCCTCACGGAACTGATCATTCTTCCTCCTCTCCAGAAAAATGGCCACATGGGAATCGGCAAACTGAAAACTGTCCACTCTCAAATGGTGCAGATCATCCCATCGAAGGAAACCAAAGAATCCGAGGGAAAACAACGTGGCTAATTGGAGGTCATCAAGGCTTCCTTTCTCAAGACGACTGATCACTTTCCTCACCAGAGCAGAAGACAGGGGCTCCTTACGTTTAGCTGGTTTAGCCAGAATTCGCCTGGCAGCATCAACCACTTGCTTCACTACTAGATACTCACTGGGCTCTTGGTAACCACTCTTTTTGTGGACCCAGCTCACACCGTACACTGCAGAATTGACCGAAGACACCGACCGGGTTTGCTGAATGAGATAAACAATGTACAGCGTAAACACCACAGGATCGGCTGGCAGAAAAGGGGCATCGTGACGACTGGCCCATGACTTCCAGGATTTATAAGCACGCAGATAAGTATTGACCGTCGTAGCAGCCCGATCCTGCACCAATACTGTTGGTAAGGCCCTTGCTAGCTGCCGCAATTCTGGATGTTCAAATCGATCTTCGTGATACTCGGCTGGGAAGCTGACCTCTTCTACCAAAGGTGGTACAGCTGCAACACAACGACAAACGTCATAAGAGCAGGAAAAAATCCAGTAAACACACATTTCCTCAAAGGGAAGCAGAACCATGTGCAAGTAAACACCCTGACTCCTGGGCCTATAACACTGCAAGCCATAACAGCCTTTAAGCGCCCATAACAGGCCTGAGAAGCCACAACAGCCAGTACAACCATAACAGTAGGCAAAAATAAATGGGTGCCCATGACAGGCTTGCTTGCTGCACCCTGTGCAGATGGAGAATCGATCTCTTAAGCCATAACAGCTTTCTGGTGCCCATAACAGGCCTGAGAAGCCAACACAGCTGGAACACTTCATAACAGCAGGTAAGAACATAGGTGCCCATGACAGGCTCAGTTGCTGTGCATTTGCAAATTGATAACCACGCCTTCACACAACACTGGAAACACATGACGCAGGGCAACGCACGTACCTCACGTCCGGACATGGGAACCACAGAAGCACAGTTGTAGCGCCAGGAGTCCAAAAGGTGGCACACCTGCGGTGAAGACACAGCTGGCTGCTGCTCCTGGAATGAAGATGCCCTCATAGGGCTGGACCCTAACGAAGTTTGTTACAAATCCTCTCCACGCACCAAGGCTAGTAATAAGCAGGGGCCACCAGGGTGCAGAGTGCCATTCTGGGACCAGCAAGGTTCCATCCTCACCACCTTCTAACATGTGACGCAAGACACGAGGAACCAGGTATGGTGGAGGAAACAGCCAATTGAAATCTCCAGCCCATGAGACAGTAAAGGCGTCAACAGCTTCGCAACCAGGATTAAGGTATCGGCTACAGAACCTGGACAGCTGCTTTGTCTTGACACTTGCAAACCGATCGACTGTGTGAGGACCCAAACACCTGTCCAGGCGAGCAAAACAGGAAGGATCCAGCATGTAGTCATTTGAATCCTCAATCCGCGACAGCTCATCCGCAACCTTGTTGAAATCCCTGCTGATCCATTCCACAGTAAGACGAATGTTAAATTCTCTGCACAGCCTATAGATATTAACTGCTTCGTTGTGCAGGTTGGCTTTGCGGCTGCCCACGGACAGAATGATCTCAGTGTTCTTGTTGTCGGTTCGGTGAAGAACCTCCTTGCCACGTAGCTGGGGAGCAAAAGACTTCAGAACTAGGCCAGTTGCCCGCAATTCCCGGAAGGTGGAGCTCTGCTTACTCTCGTAGACTGACCAACTCCCCACTGCCGCCTGTCCACCAATCTGAACCGCAAAGCCACCCCAACCAGAATCACTAGCATCCGAGTAGGTCAGAACCTCGGGTCGAGGGCTTGAAGCCCAAATCGGATAGCCTGCATTGTGGAAACTCCTCTGCCAAAAAACGACCTCGCCTTGGGCCTCTGCAGACAACCGGACCGGGCTGTCCCACGAAGAGGTGCGCAGGATGTCCCGATATAAGCTTCTGGTCCAAAGACGCACCACTGGGCCCAGCGCCAAACTCATGGAAGCCAGGAGTCCCGTAAACCGGGCTACTGTGCGTGCAGACACCACAAATTGGTGAGCTACTACATCCCTTAACACCTGGTTGAAAGCATCTACCCTTCTCTGGGGGACCTGGAATGTTCCATCCTGTAAGTTCAGGATATATCCCAACAGCTCCCCACACTGCACTGGCACCCACTGGCTCTTCTCGTCATTAGCCACAAATCCGCTACGCCGCACATCTTGGCGCACCACATCAGAGACCCGCTGGGCTTCGCAGAAACTGGAATCTGCCCCAGCACCATCGTCCAGGTACGTAAACATTCGAATTCCCTGCTTTCGCCAATGTTTCGTAAGGGCCTTTTGAATTTTTGTAAAGATAAAAGGACCAACTGAAAGACCAAAAGGCAAAACAGTGAACTTAAAAAACTTGGGGGAACCATCAACAACCCAAGAGCATCCAAGGAACTTCGTGTGCGCTGGAAAAATCTCCACATGATGGTAGCCACTTGTATAATCAAACTTAAAAAACCAGTCACCCTGCTGGAACAGATCAGCTGCCGTACGAATATCCTCATACTTGAATTTACAACATCTGAGATGTTGATTTACATAACGTAAGTCCACAATAAGCCTAGGTTTGCCCGAACTGTTCCTGGCAACACCCAAGGGATTGCACACAAGCAGGTCCACAGCATTTACTTCAACTAAAGCACCAGACTTCAACAGCTTACAAATCTGAGCGGACACAAACTCAGCATCACATGACGTGCTCTTGTGATTTCGAAAAAACTTCAACTCCGGTAATTCAACAAATGGCAAACAATAACCTTCACGAATAACTTTTAGCAACCAGTTACAAGTGCCGATGCTACGCCAGAAGGCAATGTTTTCACGCAATCGACCTTTGACCACAACAGAACTCGCAGTAGAGATCTGCTCTAAGACATTTTCATCAGCAAAATCAACCAAATCACTTACTAAATCATCATTGTTACGTAGAAAAAAGCCCTCGTTGCAATGGGCGCCGGTTCCCTCGGGAGACAGGTCCTCATTGTGTAGATTGTTGGAAACTGTTTGAGGACTGCACGACAACTCCTGAACCGCTCGGTACATTGGCAGAGCGGCAGTCCCTGGCGAAGTGCCCCGGCTTGTAGCAGCGAAAACAAATCGACCGACTGTCACGTGGGGCACTTTGTTTTCCCGCCGCTAATGGCGTTGCGTAACTCGCGTTACGTTCGAGGATAACCCTTCTCTCCGACGTACGTGGAGGAATTCCCGACCCTTTCGGTCGCACAACCTTGGACGTCACAGCTTTTTTCTTTTCCTCTCTCAACTGCTTGCTCTCCTTTACCGCCTTTCGTATCTTCTTCTCATCATCTGAGTCGCTCGCAAGCGGCTCGGCAGTATAACAAGCCACCGTATCCCAACCGTATTTTTCCGCCAGAAGGATGTGCTTATTGCGTTCTAAAAGCAAATCCTTACCTTCCTGCAACTTTAAGGTACGCTCCTCGTCACCAACCGCTGCCAGAGCTTCATCAATTTTTTCCACGACCTCACTGTTCAGCTGGTACTGCTTTTTGTTACCCGCGAAGCGAAATTCAGGCTCTGCTGCGCGGGGTTTCTGGCTGCTCTGTGACCTGGAACTCGCCACTTCGCTCTGCAAGCGTTTCAACTCGGTGGCGTTGGCTTGCTGCTGCTTCAGAAGCTCTTTCGCCCAATCCGGTGGATCAGCAGAAGCGCGCGGAGGCGAAGAACGAACACGACTACTATTACTTGAGTCGCCACGAGCACTCCGATCGGCGACTCGATCCTCGCCACTTCGCTCCGTTGAACGAGTCCCCGGGCTCTTGTTGTACGGTTCGAGCCGTTTAGCCGCTCGAGACTTGGAACGGGAACCACGAGAATCCTTCGCCATCAGCAACAGTAGAAACAAGCGACGAAAAAACGGCCTAACGAAACAGCGACTGAAAACACAGGTCAGGCAATGGCGGCTGACAAATGCAAAGTGAACCGTGAACGTCTCACGTGACCTGAAACCCCCCATACCCTCGAACCCAGACTCCCAGCCGTGTGAGAGAAAAACGTTTTCCGCTTCTTTCGTTCCTCAGCCAGCGGAAAACCACACTCCTTTCAGGTGAATAGTCCACTTTAGGGAGTACCTCTATAGTTCCATCTGAATATACCATCTTGCTTCCAAGCGATGAACACAAGTACTGCACAGCTAAGAAGCACAATTTAACTGAGAAGCAAGATTAGATTTTTTCAAAACAAATTGCGTTCGTGTTGTCACTACCCTTCTATACAGCTTCCGCCTAAAATAGCCCCCCCCCCCACTCTTATATATGTATGACTAGTTGAGTTAGGGAGTCCACTTTCATTTATGAATAGTCCACTATTTGTTATCACTCTTCTGAGTCCAAAAACTCTTTCCTTGACGATGATTACATTTGACAATGTGGAGGCAGCACAGCGAGCGCTTGCAACACTCAATGGACAGGACATTTATGCCGGATGTTGCACCTTAAAGATTGACTATTCAAAGGTATTAAAATGCAGATAGAGGTTCATTTGAATTATTACTGCCAGTTATTAATGGAATGGCCTCTCAACCAGGAAGGCACAAACATTGACTATTTTTTCTTATAGTTCTGACCATGTACAATAATGTTTTAAAGTTGTTTTCTGTAATTTCTGTCTTTTTTCGACCTCAAAAGACCCGTTTTTAGCGTGATTTTACGCCATTGGCATTGCAGCTCAGGATTGGTGGGTCAGCGGTCTTTTGTGGCGTACGATATGGGGAAGATATTTGAAATAGCACCAAATAAATAAAACAATCAATCCTGCTTACAGCACACATGATGTCCTTATCGATCTTTTACTTTGTTCTACCGTGGTGTACTGTTGTGCTGCTGGATGCTCGGTGTTCCCCATAATTATCATATGTCACAGCATGACGTCACATACATTTTGAGCCCGCAATGCAAAGGCCCAAAAAGCAGGAAAACTTCATCTTCAACCTAATTTTCTCGCCAAAATGAAGAAACAGGAATAAATTACTACCCATGTTAGGTGTTCTAAAGAATGTGTTTCAGAAAAAAAATTATTTTTGCCTTCAGTTCCCCTTTAAAGGGTTTTGTTTTGTTTTGTTTTCAGAAAGCTAAAAAGTTAAATGTTTTTAAAAATGATGATGAAACGTGGGATTACACTGGTGCACTGAACAACAACTCAGGTTTGTAACAATTAAAGTGTGGTAAAATGTGCTGTAAAAAGTATAAAATGTTGTTTATGGTGGTCAAACCCTTAACTTCAAGACAGCTAGTTTTCAGGCATGCCACTGAAATGGAGAAAACAAGTATTCAGACATAATATATTAGAGACAGACCAGTTGGCAGTATAAGTCTTTGTCTACTGACTGTAGAGGATTTTAGCACAGCACATGCCCTATCCATGTCTACCTCTTTCATGCTACTTGTTCACTTGTGGTCTTGGTGTTACATTCCTCTATGGTAATTTTACTAAAGCTTTATTTATCGTTGTACTTTATAGGGATTCCAAGCAAAACAGCCCTTTTGGGATCTGGCCTCTTGTCAGCAATATCAGGCAAGTTTAATCAAAGCTGTAGGTTGCTACAGAGATGTAAATATTTCCATTAGTATTGCAGCAATTGTAGCAGTGCAATACTCCTTGATTCCTCATGTTCCTTCTCTGTAACTACATCATAATATTTAATTCTTTTTTAACATTCATTTGTGGATGGTTAGTAAGCTTAAGATACATTTGGGGTGATGGAAGTTAAACTAAACTTTCATAATTTCAGGAACTGATGCAACTGAATCACAGCTGTCCAGTTCACCACCAAACAGCCTTTCGCTAAATGGAAATATGAGTGAGTAACCACTGTGTAATGGAAGATAGATACTATGCAATGATCACATTTGTTACTATTGTTGATTTGATCCCTCCAGTTTACTTCACAAATTCAAAAGGTGTAAACACTGGAATTATTTGCCCTGAAAATGTTCTTGTGTCGTCATAGAATATAAAACAGATGTTAGATAAATAAATCATTAACTCCAATGCTCTCAGAGGCATGGCATCTTATGGTTAGTGCGCTTGACTGTGCATTGATTGGGTTCAAGTCCTGGGCAAGGCACTTTACACTCTCATGGTGCCTCTGTGCCCAGGTGTAAAAATGGGTGCTGGTGAACTTGATGCTAACGTTAACCCTGCAATGTACTAGCATCCCTTTGAGGGGAGAGTAGAAGTCCTAGTTACTTCACGTTAAGGAAAATGGGATAAGTGCAAGCATCACAGTTCACGTTAAGGAAAATGGGATAAGTGCAAGCATCACAGGCCACTACGTTCGTCATGGTACAATTAACATGTTGAAAAATCATGGGGAGAAAAAATCAGACCTTGGGTTTTTAACATTGTCTGCAGTGAAAAATGTTTACAGATTGAGAATATCTTTTAACTCTGACTTGTTCATGTTAATTGAATTATTGAATTCGTCTCTGTTAGATGTGAATGGATCACCAATTCCCATCAGTAATGAGGCCATTGCAAGAGCAGCGCATTTTCCTACTGTACAGAGTAAGAAAAACTCTTTGTATTCTGTTATTGTATGCATGCTTTAGTCCAGAATTTTCCTAATTTCTTTTATCTGGCCTGGTAACCTAAGACAGCATATATTGAAAGTGAGAAATGATCTTCGCTTCTCTTAAATTAAATAAACTATTGATCCTTCAAAAACATGCTCTCTGTTTCATGTGCTTTGCTGACAGGTGACATGGCGTTAAATGCAGGAATGGCTCTTGGACACTTAGATTTTTTTAGACTTTGATTTTTTCGTCTAATAAAGAGAAAAAACAAAGTCGATTTTTAAAGCACAGAGGTGGAATTGATCCCGGGTCACTCAGAACACGAGCTATTCCTACTAACCACTACACTACCGAGGCCCGGGTGCCGAACACTGAAAATTTTAAGATTTTATTGTGTTACCCTTACCATTTTTGAGAGCTAACCGCATAACCGCAGTGCTTAGTAGGCTAACCAGAGTGCAAAAGTAGGCTAACCGGATTGCTTAGTAGGCTAACTGCAGTGTTATAATAGGCTAACCAGGGTGATTTTGTAGTCTAATTTAGCTAACCAAACTCGTTTCCAGTGCATTCCGAGCCCGTAGCCATTCCTGCAATTAAGCGCTACTGACGTGCACAGACTTTACCTATACCTTTTTGTATTACAAATTGCTAGCTGTAACAATGCATGATATCGATGTAAGTAATGATGCTATCCCTTCACAATTAAAGGATCTGTCCATAACTGCTGTAAAAATTCATTCGTACAGATGCGATCATCAGCTTCCAAAAACTTTTTTATTCAAAAATCAAAACTTGAAATTAAATGAAAATCGTTTTCGAGAATTGGTGCAAAGCTGTGGGATGAGATACCAACTAAGCTCCGAACACTACCAAAACACCTCTTTAAAAGGAAAATTCGTATGATTTTGTTCAATATATTAGAATCTGAAGACTTGTATGAAGAATTAGTTGGTAAATACACTCAGTAGCTATTATTTTTGCTTTTTTTTGGTCTATCTTATCTTTTCATTTGTGTCTTATTTATCTACCTCTCATAACCTACTACATTGCCAACCTCAATAGTAATTACACGAGCTGTTTCTGTAGATTTATTCTGTTTTCATATTTAATTATTACTTATTTGAATTTTTTAGTGTGTAAATTTTTAGTGTCCTTTTTTTGCCTTATTATCCTGGCTCGCCTTGATTAGCATTGCTACCTGCAGAGCCAGGAGATTAAGACCTAATTCTTAAGTACCATAATAAAAAATATTGTTGTAAAGAAGCTTGAAAAATCAGGGCTTCAATCCGTGACCTCTTTGAATGCCAGTTCAATGCTCTACCAACTGAGCTATGAAGCCACACATTGGGAGTGAGATCAATTTATTGAGTTCATAATTGTCTGTGAAGAGTAAAATGACATAAAGTATATGAAATAACTTGTATATGAATTCATATATGAATGGCTTCTTTTCTTTAATTGGAAATTCACTGTCATGATCATTTCTCACTTTCGTCTACATCCGCAGTTTATATATGAATTATTTCATATACTTTGTTATTTCACTTCTCACAGGAAAGTATGAACTTGATAACTTGACCTCACTCCCAATGTGTGGCTTCATAGCTCAGTTAGAGCATTGCGCCGGTATTCGCTGAGGTCACAGGTTTGAATCCCGTTGAAGCCCTGAATTTTTTTCAGGCTTCTTTATTCCAGTTGCTTTAATTGGAATTCACTGCAATGATTATTTCTCACTTTCTTCGTCCACAGTTCATGTATGAATTATTTCATATACTTTAAGTCACAGTGTATATTATAAGTCTATTCCGATAAACACTTTGACACTGTTTGCTTCTCAGGTATTCTAGCTAAGGTTGCATCTCTCCATGGTAACCCACCCAAGAGCCCAACCTCAGGTATGAAAACAGCAGAATTTATTTACTAAATGCATATCTCTGACTGAACCCTTGCCTGTCTTTCATGTATTGAGTAAAAACAAAAGTTTCTGAAGATCATAGAAGATGGATGTCAAGTATCATAGGTTTGCAATACATCCAAGTATTTTAATAGGCACTGAAGAGGTATTGGGAGAAGGCATCTAAATCGTAAGGGTATTGCAAAGTTTCATAGGTCCGCAATGCGTATTAAATTCTGCAGCTTCATAACCCATCTCTACATGCAGTGCTTGCCAATTTTCATTGCTTGTCTTGTATTGATGTTAATATAACATGACATATATTTATCATTATATGGAGCCAGGTTTATCTTCAGCAAATCGTCGCCTTTTTTGATCAACAGGCAGCAGCTCCCCAGTGGAGAATGTCGTCAAAAAGCTGGGCATACTGGGAAGCTCACCGTACCAGTTGCCACAGAGTGGAATCTTAGGTGCTTTACCTGGACTGACGCAGCAGCAACAACAGATCAATGGCATTTCCCATGCTCTGAATGCAGGTTAACTAGTATTGCTACATGCATGTAATTAGCAACAAATGTGTACTCCAGCATGACTGTTGTTTCTGCATTGTCAGACATGTCAGAACCAAGACCACACAGGAAAAAACTGGCACATTTGTCAGGGCTAAAAATATGTGCTTTCTGTTAATCTAGAATAAGTACATTTCCCTGTCAGCGCAGTGACTAGTTATGCTCACATGCTCTATGTATGGACAATGGCGTAGGCAAATTGTCTGCCTCTAAATCACAAAAAAGCAAACTTAAACAAACACACAACTTACTTGGGCAAGCAAACTTTGATAGCTGCTCATCTGAATCGCAAGCTGGAATTCAAGCTTATTTCAAACCCTGATTTGTGTATATACCATTTCTTTTATTCAAATTGTAAACCTATTCTACTGATACATGTATTTGTCTTTTGATCTTCAGGCGGTACCGGCTGTGTGTTGATAGTTTATGGACTGAATGCGGAGAAGATGAACTGTGAGAGAATTTTCAACTTGTTTTGCCTGTATGGTAACGTAGTCAAGGTAAATAGCTGAATGAATTTGAATATAGGGGTATGTACAAGTAGTAGGCAAACTCCAAATTAATAAATTTTACTTCAAAAGTCTGCAAGTTGCATCATTTGAAATAACAGAGTTATGCTTGTACATGTATATGAGGTAGTAAGTCTGTAATTGAAAACCTAAAAGGCCTTTTACACGACAGCAAAATTTGGCCTCGAATCGTCCAAAAAAAAATGGTCCAGAGCCGACGAGTTTTGTAAAGAAACAGTCAAGTTTTCAGGCGGCCATAGGTGCCTATGGACCCATGAAAACTCACCTATTTCTTTACAGACATCGCCAGACTGTTTTCTTGATGAATCCGGGCCAAATTTTGCAGTTGTGTAAAATTTCCTTTAAGTCTATGGATTAAACTAGCTCCTACGACCACTGAAGTGAATTCAAAGTTGTCGAGTAGTACTGCCATGTTGTACTGTTTATTGTGTGCTGTACAAGGTGGCTTCAACTTTCCCCTTTTGTCTGTGACCATTCAAATGAAAGCTATTCTGCAGTACTTTCAAGTGGTTCTGTTCAATATAATAATAATAACAACAACATTCTTACCTACCTGTCAGTAGATGGTGTTATCAATAGGTGCCCTGGGCAACAAAAAATAGCAATAAAATAACAGTTAACCCCTAAAAATATTACAATGTACATAAAAAGATAAAACTGTATACAATTATTTGCAAAACTAAAACTAAAATATGCAACACAAGGTGGTTTTAAGTTTCAAGTCTGTGCATTAAACTCTAGCATGGAACCACTCAAATGAGATATTTTGAGAGTTAGTTTCATGTGTTAAGTGTTTATAATGCGATACAAATGGTTCCAACCTTTAAGTCTGTGTGAAACCCCGGTGTGACCATTCAAATGATAGCTATTCATGTGGTACTGCTTATTATGTTGCATTGGTCGTGCTAGCTTCTAAGTCTCCAGACGAAGTTATGTGAAAAACACTAACCCCGAGTTGTTATTTTGCCAGGTCAAGTTCCTCACAAATAAGCTTGGTGCTGCCATGGTGCAAATGTCGGACAAAGTCGCTTCTGAAATGATCATCAGAAACTTGAGTGGCGCCACTCTTTTTGATTCCAAGATCAACATCATGTAAGTATGTCTTGCATGGTGCCTAGCACCATTGACTGGGGTGGGGTTATTATTGGATGGATTTTTGAGTCTGAAATTTTGAGGTCTTATTATCCAGGGGGTATGAAATTTTCTGGTACACTGGCAAGCAGACCAGTGATGGAAATTTAAAAAACTTGGGGATATCATCTTAAGGCAGGATTCTACCTCAAAGCCGTTTTTCCGTCATTTAAAGTGGGTTTAAAGCACATATCTCGTTTGCATTTCAAGGAATTATTTACTTGCACAAATCCCATAATACACCTCTTTTACCCCCCCCCCCCCCCCAAAAAAAAAAATCAATTGCAATTTCTCCTGGGACATGAAGATGTTCCAAGGGAAATCTAAAACAATGCCTACGCAAATTTTTTTGGGGTAGAAGCGGAGTATTATGGTATTGTGCAAGTAGAGAATGCCAAAGCCCTTCATTCATCTCACTAGTGAATGTTTTGTAAATTTTTCGGTTATTTTTGGGTATATTTGGGAGGAGGGAGTTTTTCTTAAAGGAGGAGGAAAATTTTGAAGAATATGAAATAATGAAGATTTAATAGAGTTTGAAAATTAGAATTTGAAGTTTAAAATTAGAATATGCACACCCAAACAGTCCCCCTACCAAACTGGTTGCTATTGCGTGGGGGTCAACTGTCTGTGGGTGTTTCAAAACTAATTTTCTGTCTTTTATACCTACTTTAAACCTCTCAATTTCATTGAAATTCAGGTAAAACCCCTCCTTGATGAAAAACAAAATTCTCCTAGCTAACATTAAAGGAATTGTATACAAATATGTAAAGAGAATTACTGTTGAAATAATAATTGCATCCCTTGCTTGTAGGTTTTCCAAGCATCCATTTATAGCTGATTCATCCGTAGTCACAGCTCTACCTGATGGCTCCCCGTCGTCCATGAATTTTGCTGATAACAGAAACAATCGCTTCAAGTAGTGAGTAGGAAACGCTTGTTTCTCTAATACAGGCTGCAGGCGAACTGTCGTTTTTCATGTTCACGGAAGGACGGCAGGCTCGGATGACTTTGGGGAGGACAGTTGAATGACGCATAAATTTGACTGAATTGAAATATCAGCGAGAAAAATACAGCACTTTCTTTGTTGACAACTGGCGAATAGAGCGATTTTCGATCGAATGTCAAACTTAGCTGTGACCAATCACAATTGGTCACTTGACTGTGACCAATCACAAAGAACAAAGACAATCCAGTGAACCAATCAAACCTCGAGACAAATACAGGTAGCCGACACAAAGCGCGGGAAAACCTATGCCAGCAAATGACAATTTGTTTACCGTTTTGGTTTTACTTCTGATTGGTGGAGAGAGTGGCATGAGTTTTCAAGCCAATCACTTCTCGCGTAGCAATGCAAAAGCTGTTGATGTTGTGTCTGTACTGATTGTGTTTCTGTTTTTGTGCAGTCTTCCAGAAGGCCAAAGTCTCAAGAACAGTATCCTTTATAAGCTATGTTCACTAGTTGCAGACTGCGAGGAAATCTTACGCGTTATCAGAATTTTATTCACCGAAAAACTTTAAGTTCAGTTGCAGTAAAGGACTTGAGAAGAAACGATATAAAAATACTTTCGAACTAAAGATTAGCTTTTGTAGTAGTTCCTGGAAACTCGAATTGACACCTAACCCCTTTAATTTCTGGCCATCCCGTGTTGACACTTCACTTGGATTAAACAGGCATTGAAATGTATGTGTGTGGGAGCCGAGGCTGGCGGAGCGAACCCTGCTATGTTCTACGTGTTGATCGTTGGAGGGAATAGAAATTTGCCAAGTCGCTTTATGCCAAGGGAACCGGGATAAGCTCCAACCTGATGGGACACCAGGCCCAAACACAGACTTAACCAGCTGTGTCAGAAAAGCCTTCAATCAAAGGCAAAGTCTACTGCTTTTCTTAACTAACTACCAGGATACCAACCGCCAACAAGAATGCTTCATTTCTTCAATGCTCCGCCAAACTGTACCGTAGAGACGCTAAAGGATGTGAGTCGGAACAAATTTTGAGGATTTTCCGTTTCAATTGCATAAATCTTTTGTTTAATTATAGTTCCTCTGAACTTGATACGGTGACCACGCCACAGCTGAAACGAGGGAGAGTGAATTTGAGGTTTCGTGGATTGGCGTACTTCCATGAGGTGTTGTGACGGTTTAAAAAATATATTGTCCATAATCGTGTGTTGTATTGCAGGTCTTTATTGCTGCGGGATCCCTATCACCACTTAAAGGAACATTCTTTTCAAAAGGTGAGGCTATGGATGTTTTTATGTTATATGTCGTGATTGGTGTGTTTTTCTGATTACTGTACGCCCTTTGCGAGGATAATCCAGGGTACTGAAAGAGACACCATGCACGGTCTCCAGATTATATCTGTTGTGTTGTGTTTTTGAGCAAGACACCAACCAGTTTACTAGTCAATGGCAGTTTTCAATGAAGTTTCATAGAAAGTATACCTGAGTATAACCAAAGTATTCACTCGGCCCAATCACAAACGTCACAGCCAATTCGGCAAACCAATCAAAACTGGAAGCAATGACATGTACCCGGTGCTAAGCGCGGGAAAACGTGCGCGAGGGTGTCACCATCGTTATTGATTGGATGAGAAAAGGCGCGAAATTTTTAAACCAGTCACTATGCGTAGAAATGCAAAACTAAAGCAAATACGAGTCTCTATGATGCTCTAGTATTTTGTTGAGCAACTTAACAAAATGCTAAACCTAACCTGTGATTAGACTACGAGCAGTCCCATCCAGGAAGAATGGCAATTCTCCTAGCCGCTTCATAAGCAGTCTGGTTCCTCCGATACGTTGGACAAGAACAGACGTTGCCTGTAAAAATACCGGAATTCTAAATTTAAAAAAAATCAATTGCACTCGCCTTTGTTTAACGGGGGAGCTAGTCTTTCAACTAACAAACCTGCGGCCTTCGCATTCCCGATCGAATTGGAATTTAGAAGTGTTGGTTTTTATGAAGGGAGGAAACCCAGAGAAAACCCTCAGAGCAAGGACGACAACCAACAACAAACTCAAACATACATCGATCTTTGGAAGCTGAACAATAATGTTTTTATTTTGTAGAGCAGTACTCGACAAATGATTAGAACCTATTAGGACGTGAGGATGGCTAACGATGGCGAGGATGGAAATGGATTGTGATATGGATTTTAGAAAAAGCGTCAGGGTGTTAGTTATCCAACGGTTCAAATTTGGGTCGAAAATCGTTGAAATTTTGCACAAATGTTGCTATAGTGGGGACTTTCTTCAAGAAATTGCTTTTAATCATTTAGTTAGAGCTAATTAAGTTCTTATTTCATAAATTTAGGCAAATATATCGTGACAGTGTCCCGTTAAGGAATATATGATTTATTTCAGCCAATGCCAAGTCGTCAGCAGGATTGCTTGAGATGCCAGACATCCGTTCAGCTATGGAGGCGCTCACTCTCACAAATCATTTCACCATCAACCCACCAGGTAACAAACTCAAGCTTATCTTGCGTTTCTATCTCCCCCTTTGTTAGGAATTGAGGGGGAGGGGTTGATGGGTGGGTGGGGGGAGGGATGGGGGAAGTGGGGAGAAGTTGGCGATTGGGTCGGTTATATTTATAAGCATCCTCTTTAACCTCTTTCTGGCTCTGTGCAAAGACGCAATCCAGGAGAACCAACCCATCTTGGTCGTTGCTCTTATAACAGTTCTTCTCCACTGACTTACCACTGTATGATAGCACGTGACCTGCTCGAATCCAAGCCTCCGTTTTGGTTTCGGCGCTGTCTCGTCAATATATGACGATCTGAGTTTTCCGGGTAAAGGGTTCTTCGAAAATGTATCGGTTTCTGCAATCACGTATTTTTACGGGAGGGGTAGAAGTACAGTAAAAACCCGCGTGTAAGAACCTAGTGGTTTAAGAACCTGCTGGCAGAAATTTGCCATTTTAGTACCCCAGAATATAAGACCCTTTGCAGCCAAGCAAATATAAGCAGGTTCTTAAATGAAGGTTCTAGTAGATTTTCATATACAGCTCTTGTTGAAAAGATGCTTTTGCGGGTAATACTGTACTACATATACATTGTTTAGTCAGTTTTGTTAGACTTATGGCAATTCAGTTATGAATAAATGTTGTATAGTGAAGGAACAAACCCCAATTTTATTATTTTTGTGGTAATCAAAAAATGTAGGTTCTTGCACGCGGGTTTTTACTGTACTCCAATCGTACGCGGACTTAAACTACCTTTTTGTAGCAATTGCCGTTGCTGGGGGCATTGTTCCTGCTGTTATTGTTGTTGTTCTCTCGGTGGGTAGCACGACCTTGCGAGAGCTGCCCTCTCCCCCCCGCCCCTTCCCCCCCCCCACCGATCCAAATTTTAAGGTACGCAAGAAAGCCCGTGTTGTGTCTCTTTTAGGAGGCGGTTCCTATACACTGAAACTAGCCTTCTCCCCAAGCTCCTCAATATCGCCTACAGCTCCAACCGTTGCGCCCGCTGTTGCTGCAGCAGCGGTAGCCGTCAGCAATGGCGCCAATCCCTTGGGTCCCATTGGCTCGCCAGTGCACCCGCGATGCATGGCGGGAAGCCCTATCAGCATTGTAACGAACGGCGTCAAGGAATTGAACGGCGACGCGGAAAGGAATGGGCTGAGTCCCGAGCACTTGACCACTTCCAGTCCCTAGACAAGGAGACTGGTACACAGTCTGAGCCAAAGGTGCCTACGTCCAGCGGCTACTTAAGAGATTGGAAAATACCTCAAGTAAATACAGAGATTATTATACCACTGAAGAGAAATCTTCCAGGTTCAGTAATGGATGTTCTTGGTAACAAAAACTCAACGCCATATAGCAGAATGATTTGCATATAGTTTATTAAAGTCGTAAAATGTAGTTCCCACCGTTCACCGAATTTGCGACGCTGTCGCTCTTTCGTAATATTTCGTATCGAGCATGCATGGAAGTAGGTAAAACAATGTTCAGTTAGTGTGCAGCTTTTTCGGTTTTCATGTATAGGTCTTGGGTTCGTTTAATTGGTTAGATTTGGATTTATCATAGGTAACCAATTTTCTATTTCTTTAGATTAAGAATTTTATTAATATCCACTGAGGAAGTACAGGTCTCGTTATCAGCGAGCGGAATTAAATTAAGGTTTGGCAGTGAAAAGACTGCAAAAATCTATAAATATATATAAATATGTATAACAAAAATTAGAGTAATTTTTTTTCAAACTCGAATGTGCAGGGAGTCTAAACCAAGATTCTTTCGTTAACGTTAACGAATGTTTTGCTTCGTTATAGATATTATTAATTCATAAGTCGTGGAGTGAAGTCAAACTTCAAGGTCTCCCGAACGAATGTTACCATTAAGACGCGTAATCTTTCACTAAGCACTGGCGATTTTTGTTCACTTAATTTACATTGTTTTCTGATACCCGTCAAAACCGTTATCGCTGGCTGAAAGGTTTGGTTTAGTTTTGACATTGTTTGAGAACTTTTTGTTGGTTTTCTAGACTCCTTGACCAGTCAAAGCAGCACAGTGTACGTGACTTGCACGTGCCTTATTTGACATTCTTTCCACAAGCACGTGAACGTCAAAGAAGCAGTTTTTGAAAACTTGACAATTTTTCACCATCTACTATCGTTGTTACTCTTCTACAGAAACTAATTAATGAGAGATAAACGGTTCGCGAAATGCAATGACTTGATTAGAAGTTTGCGTTGACTCAAATATTTCAGTGTGTGGAGTGAACCATACTGTCTTGATTTTCACCTGGTCAAGCAATAGGAAAATCGACACTAAGATTTCACAAAAACGTCAACAATTAATGAAACATTTTGTAGTGGTAACGGACGACGCATTCGTCAAAAAGAACCTTACTCCACTTATTTTACATTTTACACAAAGTCGCTCCAAAAATAAGTTTTTTTGTTTTGTCAATGACTTAAAAACGCACCAAATCGGTATTTATAATTCGATATGTTTCTCGTAGCTTACGCACCTCTTTGTTTAATATTTTTATCCTATTCTCAACGTGCAGATTCTCCTAACGTGTCACCACACATTCTCATAATACTAGTTGGGAAAATTTGCTTCGATATCAAATCAATTAATTTCGTTCTCTTTGGTGATCAAGTTCTTATTTCTCGTGACATGCGTGCTTGATTTTGTATTGTTATTTTAAGGAGAATTGTTATGCTGATCACTGTTTTGGTTAAAAGGGTTAGTGAAAAATTTACTGCCATGCTGTGCGCAAAGCTCTGTTTCAGTAAACGTTCAAAACTCAAATTATTTTTGTGACGGTTTAAAAGATATTTTTTCTTGATTTTTGTTGTCAGTAGCTTTTTGAAGTTTTGCTTGTGTTTTTGGTGTTTTATGAGACAGAGTTTGCATGAATGATTCAATTCTCTCTGTAGTTTTACGGTACTACCCTTGCTGGAAACGACACATTCAATACAAAATTTTACGAAAGAATTTTATATAGAAGGGAAAAGGCTATTGAAATTGTTTTTTATATTTGATTATTTTACCAAGATAATTGTAAATTGAGAGAAAGATGTTATAAGTTTGAAGATTCGTTTCCTAGCAACGGTTAAAACTGCAGTAAGTCACTTTAATTCCTTGTACACTCGAGCTGTAAGAAAAGTCCACCATACCTTCTCAAGGAAAAGGGTATGCATTTCTTTTCTTTTGTGTGGATAGCAAAATAATTGTTCCAATTAAAAAGAAAGATTCAGAAATTAGGAAATATTTCAAATCTAATACAAACATGTGCGATTAACACACAACAAGACATATACAGAAATCTTACGTCATTTTTTTTTTTGCGGACTTGTTTCGCCGGTCCTAAATGCATAATTTTTAAATTGAATTAACTTAATGGCATGGTCAGTCAAAGAGGTTTTTAATATAAATCGTGCACATGTTCAATTTGTCATAGAATCGTCGTTCCAGTGACGTTGTACATAATGTAGGCTATAGAATTTAAGAAGAGAGAGAAATTCATTATCTCATAATAACACCACATAGTAGAACAAATATATGAAGTTAAATTTACCAAAACATATTTTAGTGGAATTTGGTAAAAGAATTGTTATTTGACTCATTTATATTCAGAGATAAGTACAAACAGCCGAAGAAACTTCGCAAGACGCCAACAACGAAATATTAATGTACGTTTGTTCCACTCCTTTTTCTAAAGTATATTTAAGGGCTGCTTTTCAGTCCTTTAATTTTGGAATATTGGTTCAATTGTGTTCATTGCCAAATGTTCTCAAACCATCATACGCACTATTAAAATTTAATTCTATATTATACACAATTTTCACTTCGTTTACTTGGTGTATTTTTAAAGTTTTTTTTTGTAGGATTATCCGACGGTTGCATGAAATTTAAATTATAGTGAACGGGTTTTCAATTTGTCGAGAATGCTTTTGAACATAAAAGTGACACAACCATGTGTTTTTGACAGCTTAATTAGTAATGTTATAGGAGGTCATGTTGTAAGTTTCTGTTTTTCGAAAATTTGATATTTTTGTCATTGAAGTAAAACCCTTTTGTCTCGATTGAGAAGTTGTTTAGCCATGTTAAAGAGCTGAAAGTGATTGTGGATTCATTTTGAATTGGCCTTTGGATTTTGGCATTGGGTTTATAGAATTTTCCCCTCAACTTTCTAGTCAGTATATTTTTCCTTTTCATGTTACTAATTGTTTTATCGTATTAATTAGTGGTTTCTCAATGAAGTGAGAGTGTGAAGTGCAGCCAAACAGAATCATGTGACTTGTGCAAGCGCGGGAAAGTCGCGTAACTCAATTCACGTTGATTGACTGGCAACTCTGCCAATCTGATTGGTCGGAGCACTTTGCACCAGTTATAAGAACCGATCAGAGCTCAACACTTCAGTAAATGCAAAACCACGTGATTGCGTTCGAAGACCATTGGAATAAGTTTGTTGATACTAGGAACAGTTAGTTTCCCGGGTCTGGTCCTTAGGGTTGTAAAAGAGAAAGTAAAAATAAGGCTTTTTCTCTTTTTACTGATAATTTCGTATTCTAGAAAGTGAAACCCTCTTTAGTTAGGTTCTTGTTAATTAAAGCAAAATATGTGGAGGGTCCTTGTCTGTCTCTTCGTGACATTTGTAGTGTTTTAATGAATTAGTTATCAGAATCTGGTGTTAAAAAGCACGACTTTGCTGCATTAAACAACACAGTGGAAACGTGTGAACCTTTCCCCTGTGCAGTGATCTTGAATTGTCGGAGAAATTTGCCATATGACAGTTGTTTTGTGGTACGTTTGACTCTTGGCGCTGGTCGCTATTAGGTATTGGAATAATGCCGCGTTAAAATATTAAGACCGTACATTTAAGACACCTCTTTTTTTTGGTAGGCTCTGAACTTTCGCGTGAGATTATATATCTCTGCTTCACGAATTCTTGATTTTCTGCCCAGGGTCCACGTTTCCACTTTGATTTGTATCTCTTGTTTACTGGCTCTATAGATAAGCTTAGCGTACCTAAATCTTTTGCCGGGGTGATTATGTGTGAGGCCAGGGTGATGCTTTTCAAAGGACTTGCTTTCGATCTTGCTTTCTCGCCTAGTGGGAACCTAAAGGCGAGGTGTAGCGAATCACATTTCCATCAATGCAATCTGAAATTGATTTACGAACTCTCAATTTTGTTGTGAGAAAAAATCAAAAACGAGATCGTTGTAGTACTTGAAAGGGTCATTTTGTCTGCGTCTTACTCGTGCAAAGTTTTTCGCGTAAACACAACACCCCTGGAGTAATTATTAAGCTGAGTCTGTACTCGAAAGCATTAATCAGTCACGCCTCCTGTTATGAGCCAGGCTTAAAATGTTGGAATCCTACATATACTAGTTTATGGTAATAACTGCTTTAGCGGTTTTCAGTCTCAATAAAGTTTCTCTTACAATGCATCATTTGGAGCCTTGTCTTTTTTCCAGTCACGGAAACAAACTAGTGCCAGTTTCTGACGTAATCCCTCCACGGTGTTCGTACCTGAAGTTGCTAAGCAACATGACGTGTTTTCTCGCGAGATTAATTCGTTTCGGTGTATTGACCATCTCTCGCGCTAGTATTTGATTGGATAAAATAAATCGGAAACTCGTCGAGTGCTTCAACGAAGATTTTCCAGGACTGCAACTTGTCCCCCGATTGTTTTTTTGAGTAACTGAACTTCATGTTTTTACTTGCCCCAGTCCGCAGCATTCTTTTCCTCACCCAACAGCCCGTTCGCATCTCTCCAGCCGACGGAGATCTCGACATATCGACTTCGTTCTCAGCGTCTAATGGGTGTTGCCATCCAAAGATGTTGATGGAGAGACTGGGTTCCCCAGTCGCCATCTTTGGATAGCAACGCCGGGGAGACCCTGGGCTCTAGGTGGCTGTGGTAGGTTGGTCATTGTTCGATTCTCTACTTGCACAAATCCCATAATACACCTCTTTTACCCCCCAAGCTTTTGCATAATTATTGTTTGCAATTTCTCCTGGGACATGAAGATGTCCCAAGGGAAATCTAAAACAATGCCTATGCAATTTTTTTGGGAGGTAGAAGCGGTGTATTATGGTATTGTGCAAGTAGAGAATTCTCTAGCTACCCTTAGGAAATACCTAAGTTGATGCGACCTATACAGCTATATGGTCATAATATATAGATTTAGCAAAGCCTAAAAGCGGAGCTCCGTGTTTTTGCTGGTTCTTAATAACTTCTGAAATTGCGTGCTTTTATTGCGTTCATTAAAAGTACTAGCGTGCGCAAGTACTCAAGAAAATTTCCACAGCTGAAATAAATAAGAATGATTAAAAACGTCAACTCCAATTGCAGAATTTCCGGTGAAACGACCATGAAAAATTAAAAAAATGCAACCAGCAGCCAAAAAATCGGGCCTGAGCCCGCGATCAATGAAAAAACAATACCTAGTCGGCGGTCAACTTCGATATTTTAAAATTCAACTTTAAACAATAGACATCACTACGAGGCTCTGGGGAATAAACCCCACACAAACTCTGGTCTATTGAGAGTGGTTTTGCGGGTCGTCAAGTATACCTTCATCTCTTATTCCCTTCATTTAAAAACTTGGGCGATAACAAGTCTGTTGTGGCATCTAAACTCCCGTTATTCGGCTGGGGTTGAATCCCTAAAATTTTACACATCAATGGATACAGACTAACGGATTCAAAAGATCTTCCCTCGAAGTTCACTTTGAATGCGGGACCGCGTGCAATAAACGCAGTGGACATCGACTTACACTTGCAACTTACACCGTGCGCAAGTTCTGTCCATTTACCATTTTTGGGCATAGTCACTCGTCGGCCCTTTCTCGAACTCACAAGCCAGCCCTCTGAAGGAATGACTACAAGCGGCGAAATGCGCGAGTTCTTCCTAAAATGCAAAGAGGCGGGAACTTCTTGTTTGTGATAAACATGAAGATGTGGAACATTTTTGAGGCGTTCATACACAAACTCTGTTTTTCCATCTTTCGGTGCCAGAAACATATTAAACCAGGAATCCCAGAAATCGTAGTTTCTTGGGTCGACATACTTATCGAGATCGATCACTTTGTTGCAAGAGGTGTTGGTCATACCATGGTCTGCTGTTATTATTACATTAACTTTATCGAGAAGCTTGTGTCGTTTTAATCCTTTCACAATCAAACCAACAGTCCTGTCAACTCGCTGAATTGCCTCGGGTAGATCAGACCATCCCTGATGATGGCATGTTTTGTCTGGCTCTTCAAAGTACACAGCAACAAAATTGGGCGGATTTTCACCCGTTAACCAGTCAATTATCTTTTCAACGCGCTTCTTAAAGTTCATAACCTTCCCTGTTTTGTTAAACTGGTCAACGATTGGAGACGGAGTATATTCTCTGTATTTCGGGTACATCCCTTTAATTTTGATGTTGTAACCGGGCCAATACAAAACAGCACTTCTACCCTTATGCCGCTGGTTTGTCACCCATATCGGTTCGGCGCTGTCCCACCAGCGTGGATCTGTGTTCGCGGCTCCATAGCGCGCCTTACGGACTGGATCATACATGGTATTACTAACCATCCCGTGGCTTTCGGGATAAAGGCCCGTTACAATACTGTGATGACCAGGATAAGTAATCGTTGGAAAAACGGAACGTACAGAAGGAACTGTGACGCCTGTTTCCGCGAGAAAATCCAAGTTCGGTGTGTGAGCCTTGCTAGCGAAGTCCCACCTGAATCCGTCCAGAGAAATTAAAAGAACTGTTTGTGGCTCACTAATAATTCCTTGAACGCAACAAATAATGAAGATAGCACGGTGGTTGGTTGGCATGATTGTCGAAGAGTCCAAACAGGCCTTAACCGGCAACGTTTACTGACTAATGAACAAATAGCCTTCTCCTAGCCTTATCCGCGGATTTCTTCGAGATTTCTTGACACCAGAAATGACCTGCTATTTTGACATCACTGTTGACATTTTTCGTTTGTAACCCGGAGGGGTAGGGGAGTATTCTCATATATGGGCTATATAGGTATGTCCCGTGGGATAGGGTATGGTTTTTTGAGGTTCTCGGTCCTTAAATAGGGTATCATTTTTGTCCCTTTTGGCATTGTTCCTGGTGTGATCCTTAAAGAAGCACCTAAGTTGTATCGTCTAAAACTGTAGTGCGTAAGCGGCAGGCTAAACGAAAAAGAAACGGTCTGTTTAAACTGAGAAATAGAGTATAAAGCGTTACAGAAACGAAATAAGGTTGACCCGTTCATAGGTTTCATTCCGTTTTCTCTATCCTTAAATTAATAGGGTCAGGCTTTCAGAACCTTCGCGGCACACACCTATCCAAAATTTAGGGTGACCTTTTTGTAGGTAGTCTTCTCGGTAGTCTAAACATCTAAACTATCGAATATTATCGAAGGAAACATATCTAGGGCGTTGGTTATACTTTATTCCTCAAAGTCATGTCCTGTTATCCCCTTTTCAACTTCTGACAACTTCTACAAATTTACTTATTGATTATTTTGTTTCTTTCTAAAAAGATAACCATCCTTTCAGGGAAGTACGATAGGCTGCAGAATATTACAGTGCTACGCGCCTTACCGCTGCCACTCGAGAAAGTTTTTGATTAAATTTTGACATCTTTTTGACAACTTTTTGCTAACTTCAAAGCGAGCCAGCCAGTCAGAACATGAGAATGTAAATTCCCAAGGGAGTGAATGCACTTATATTTTGACATCTCCGCCCTTGGAAATTCTCATGTTCTGATTGGCTGGCTCGCTTTGAAGTTAGCAAAAGAGATGACTAAATACTTCGTTAAATAAAATACGAAGTACCAAATTAACGAATGTTCATTCTGACAATGTAAATTATTTATTCTACCCGCCATTTATTTGTCGAAACACAGGTGGTGCGCAGTTCGTGAACGTTCTGCTCAAACACCAGACTGAATTTTCAAATTAGCTTCTGAAATTAAATTTTATTACCGCAAGGGAAATCATAATCAGCTTTACCTTTTGCGGACTGTTTTAAAAGATCGCGAACATTCGTGGTTATTTCATTCATTCAAAATGATAGATTCATTCAACTCACAATAATTTTTCTTTCCCCATTATTTAGCAGCTCACGTTTCGCGAAAAGGGAATGAATAATGTTTTGGTATTTTGCCCAAAATATGTTGACAATAAACGTAATCCACCTTCGGGTTTCTCGCGAGAAATTTGCCTTGCTTTCCAAACATATTAACTGGGCACTGTTTTAAAACTATTCAACATCGTTGCACTTGTCAACTCCCCCTAACATTTTGAAACCTTTTTGAAAAATTTGTAAGGTGCATCGGGTAACTGTAATGATACACAGCACTGAAAAACAGTAATCTGAAAAGATGATATAGACAAGTCAGAAAACGCGTTCAGAAAACAAACTATAGAAAGAAATATATTTTTCCAATAAAGCTATTCAGACGCACTGTGCTGCCAGTCAGAAATTTTCATTAATCCATCTTGTAGAAAGGTGTTGTCTCGGATCATGACCATCAGAAGACATCAGTGTTTTATTTGCAAGAAGGAAGCGTACAGCGCAGGATTCTCAAAGTGGTGGGAAACGCAAGAAATGTTTTGTAAAATTAAACAACACTAGCTAACGATCAAACAGCAAACTATCCAAAGTCAGCAAAAGTGGTCGGTAGGTGGAAACCAGGATTAAAGGGTACAAGTGACGGGAAGTAAACACCTAGCACCCCTCACTCCCCTCCCCCTTCCTCTGCCCTGTACTGGACCCCAACCTTTACGAAAAAACGTTAATTTACTCTCCGAAAATGGTTTATTTGGGGTTATATTAATAAAGCTATTTTCGGATAAAGTGACGGACTGATGACGTAATTACAATGTCAGTGAAATATTTTAATGAATTGTCACTCGTGGTCACTCGTGATCATTCGTGGTCACTCGTGGTCACTCGTAGTCACTCTTAGTCAGTCGTGGTCATTTGTGGTCACTCGTGGTCACTCGTGTGTACTGTTAGACACTATCGTTGTCTCTCCTTCACTAGACGGGGTCAGAATGGCTTCAAAATCGGCACAAGAGACAAGAAGGCGACACATTTCAGATGGGAAAACTTTATTTCAGATTAAATAGTTCTTACACAATTTTTTTACGATCGGTGACTTTCCCATACAATTCTCTATATACACAAGCTGTCCCATACACCACGTCCTTTGAGCTTGGGAGGCCTGTGACAGAACGACGTTTCATGACCAAAAACTGATGAGCTAGAGATATATTTAGAAACTTACTTGAGGGAGGTCTTATAACTGGGGTAGTTTATAACCAGGATGTGATCTTCGTTAGAAGAAGGATGGGCTTATATCCGTGGGTGAGGGTCCCTCACTGAGGGAGGACGTATACCCATGGGAGGTTATAACCAGGATGTTCTTTGTTAGAGGAAGTACGGGCTTATATCCCGGGGGAGGGGGACTCCCATATATGGGCAAAATAGGTATGTGCGCTGGGATAGGGTATGGTTTTTCGAGGTTACCGTTCCTTAATAGGGTATCATTTTTGCTTCTTCTGGCATTCTTCACGGTGTGATTCTTAAAAAGGTAAAGTGTGCATTCGAGCCTAAGTGGCTTATCGTGCCGGCGCTCTCCAGTTTCCATAGCATGAAGCGACTAGGAGTATTTCTACTCCCCTTTGGATGGGATGCTAGTCCATTGCAGGGTTACCCCCCAGCAGTAAATTCGCCGGTACCCATTTATACACCTGGGTAGAGAGAGGCACTGTGATGTCCCCGGCCAGGGCTCGTACCCGGACCGCTCGATCCGGAGACGAGTGCAGTAACCATTAGTCCACCGCGCCTCCCCAAATGTTTATACCAAGTCTACATTTTCTGTTTGAAATGGTATTTCAAACTTAATGGGCGGGACTGCTGGGCAGAGCATCACCGTTTTTCCAGGTTCTCCTTCCTTAATAGGGTATCATTTTTGCTTCTTTTGGCATTCTTCACTGTATGATTCTTATATAGCTAAACGAAAAAGAAACGGTCTGTCAAACTGAAAACGTTACAGAACGAATTTAAGGGAGCCCCCCCGGGGGGGCTTATATCCGTGGGTGAGGGAGGTCTTACAGCCAGGGGAGATTATAACCAGGATGTTATCTTCGTTAGACGAAGGACGGGCCTATATCTGCGGGTTGTTATAACCGGTATTTTACAGCATACTGAGAGAAGCGTTTTACAGTTGATCAACCGCATGGAAACAAAAAACAAACAACACATGTTGAGTGTATGATATTGCATAGTTTTCCACATCTTATACATCTTATCAATAACTCTATAAAGAATATTTACAAACAATGCCACTGAGAATCGAGAATGAACACTTTCTTCGCGACAAAAATTCTAACTTCACACAAAGCACATTATGACTACAGCAGCGAAGTGTCTACGTGACCCAGCACCTAGTGTACGCAATCTAAGGCTACAAAACTCTCATGCAAGCTTTTTAAAGTAAGTTAATTGTGTCCAAAAGCTGCCAAGAATGACAAACTTAATCAGGCAACAAGTGAATCTATCTTTAAACTGCAATGTTCAGTTCCGCTCTGCCAGCAGAGCTTTCCAGACTCCACGTTACAATTACATGTAAATATTGTGGTCCAATTTTACCTTTGACACAAGCTGGTATTTTCTTTTGTTTTTTAGTCATTATCAGTAGTACACTAAAAATACGAAATTGTACCAAGGTCAAAATTGAACTACAGCATAGACAAAAGTAACCCGGTTTCACAACATGAGGATCAATAGAAATGCAAGTACCAGGAAAACACTTTCCGTGCTTTCAGCCCAGGTAGTCATGCACCAAACGTTCCCGCAAGGGAAAAAAGTAGAGGATGAATGGGGGTGGGGGTGGGGTCCTAGTTTTTTCCCTCACCTCAATTTTTGTGCAGCAAAAAACAACAGAAAATTTCACTTATGTGGGAACGTTCGCTATGCAGGCAAGTAATTAGGTTATGATTTTTATCCAAGGAGCCAATGCAAAAGCTTGTTTGGCATCCGTATCGTCTTTTCCCCAACACTGTTCAAGTGAGGTGACACAGGATTGTTCAAAACACAACCAATATACTTGAAGATGCTCAATATCTTCCAGAAAAATGATCCAAATCGAATAGGATTAGAAAATGTTGGCGACCAAATGTTCAAAACACCTCTGTCTTAGCCAAGAATCATTCTTCTTGTCAGAATATTGTTTTTATCTTCATTGTTTTTGTCGTCAATTACTTGACTCTAACATCAATCACATCCTCGTCTTCCATATCTAACTGGATTGGCGTTTCACCTCCTTTCAGCATCTCTCCATCAAAGAGGAACTTGAGCCGTGATCGTGGAAGTTTTCTAAAGTCGCAATAGGCTTTCATGAGCTTCTCCAATGGGTCAGTCTGAAAGGGAAAAATTTGTTTCATGTAATATTGCAGAATTGGCTTAATATAAATGTCACTTTAGCGCAGTTTTAACCGGAGTGTCGTAAAGCTGGTGTCAATCACAAAGGACAAAGACAATCCCGTGAACCAATCAACTCGAAGCAAATACATGTGGCTGACACAAAGCGCGGGAAAACGTGCGTGAGGGGGTTACAATTGGGTTTGGAGTATATTTTGACTTCTCATTGGCTGACAAAGTGGGGTGAGTTTTTAAATGACAAGACAAAGTAAAGCAAAACCAATGCAATTGAATGGATGCAATTATGAGTAAGAAAATATATTCTTCATGTTTCTTGAAAGTTAACGTTGCTCTACGATAACCAAAGATACTAAAAATTTTCCTGTTTTCCCTCCCATTTTAGTCCATACAAAGGTACGTTGATTTAAGTTTAAATAGCTAGCCTGTACAGTTTGTTCAACCAATCAGAAGCTAAATCAAGCCGATCACGGCTGACGTGTGACTTGGCTTGCGCATGACTTCCCGCGCTTGGCACAGGCTGTATGTTTTGCTTCGATTTCTGATTGGCTCACTGCATTGTGAACGTTTATTGTGACTGGCTTGATGTGATGACTTTGGTTTTGGCATTGATCTACTGTAGGACAACAAAAATGGAGCAACATTTTTTAACTAAATCTGGGGCAAACCTAGACTATGAGCAGCCCCATTTTTTCTTAAAACAGTCGAGCATGAAGCAAATAAATATGGTTGCAAGCCTAAAATTTGGTGGCTAGAAAACGACACATGCTTCCCCCGCGGCCCAGATATTCTGGTTAGAATGAAACCAAAAATCGACCTTTAAATTTGACTTCCGGGTAAATGAAAAGCAACTTGTCCTCAAAATACTGCTCTAAGAACAGAATAACTTGATTAATACTAAATATTACCTTTAATACTTTGAATGTTTTCTTTGAATCAGCATCATTTCCTTGAACTTTTATTTCAATTAAGTTTTCCTCATCGTCTTCCACTTTGTCTGCTACTGGTGTATCCACGACTACACATTCTAGAGAGAGAAATGTTCTTCCCTCAGTTATGCAACTCACTGTTCAAAATCAGCCACTTTTATGGGTACAACAGGGAGGGGGAAAGATGTTTCAACCTGGATTCTTTGGATTGTTTCCTCTGAAACCAATCTAGGGTGGTATATCTTGGGTGCCAGATTGAGATTCTAGTTTTCATGTAACATACAATCAAAATCACTAAGAGTTGTAAAATGCAGTTGCTAAATTTCATCTCGCACTGCGTCAATCCAAATCACATGAATTAAAAACTTTTATCACATGTATGTGTACTGTTTATTTATTGGGAAGCCAACAGAAAGCTTTGTGATGCTCGCAAACACAAACCATGTGACAATTTTTTCACACCATGTGTCAAGAATTGAATCGCATCAAGTTCAAATTTCTAAACTGCAGTTTTACCACTCTAGTGATTTTGATAGTATCAAACACAAGAGACAGTGTTCCATCACACTTCCAACACCAAGAAGAGAGTTGAAAATAACAATGCAGTGGAGTATTTTTGTTGAGCTTCGAGGTGTTTTAAATGTGATGAAACACTCTCTGATGCATTAATTCTTTTGATATATCCTCTCAATCAAAACTAAAACTACTGAGAAAATGAAGAAATCAGATTTCTAAACTGCAGAAACAGTTCTGATTTCCTGCCCCCCTGAATCCACCACTGAAAAACCTGTTGTTCATGCCTTACATCTAAATGTTTGTCTATGTGAACTCACCAATTATATCAGCTACACTGAGCTGAACAGAAATGGGTGTATCATAGCCCAGGATGTTGATATCTGTAAGACTTAACATGATCTTGTCTTCTGTCACACCTTCCTGTTTTGCAAGCTGTGATATGATCGTTCCAAATGGTTCTGACTGTGGATGAGAGAGATTTTGAATTTAGCAGGATACTTCTGCATTTTGTTAGCCATTTCAGGGCTGCAAATACTTTTGCACTGGCATGTGTCCGACTAAGTCACCATCTTGATCAGACAAACAGTAATGATGTCAGATACCATATTACAGAGCTCCTTGATAAAGTGTTGTCAACACAGAACATTAATTGCATAAAAAGACATCCAGACATCCTGGTGTGGCTAAATGTAATTTAGGCAAAGTTAAAATTGAGGCAATGCAAGCAGCAGTCTTCTTCATGGCAGCTCGTGTTGCTGCGGGTTGGCCTGGTAAGTTGCAGGGGTTTTGGTATTTACAGAGCTCAGGTTTCTGAGAATCATTGTGCATTCACTCTTTGCATTTGTGAAGCCTTTGTGCTGTTCTCCCCCGCCCTTCACCTCCCCTTTCAGGTACCGGTAGGTATCAACATTTCCACTGAATTGCTATTCAGTGTGATGGTGCTGGATGGTGGTTGCCACTTACAGGGTTGCCATGGTTACCTTGGCTCTCGGCCCGTATGCTCTCAGTCCCTCCATCCGTATAAGCACCAACCCCCAACCTCATCCATTGTTGATGAGTTTTAATCTGAGGTACAGTGGGGATTTAATTGGACAGTGGCAAATTTTGGTCAGCCATTGTCTGTTGTACAGGCTGACTGCCCAAAACATCCAAAGGGTCCCTCGACTGTGTAATAAATTTCTTATTAACCAAGCTTTCTTGGAACCATACTAGAAGAATTTTGGATCTCAGACTGTTCTCTACAGACCTTACTTTACTTGGTTAATAGTATCAAGATCAGCGGCTGAACAGATATAACTTCTTCCAGCACACTGTACAGTTTACGCACTTGATTAATACGATGTATGACTGTATAAATAGTTTACTAGAATACCGAAGTCTTGATACGAAACCGGCAGAAGCAAGCTAGGTCAGATAAACAACAAACTGAAGCTGACCAGCTTGTGAAGTAAATCATGCAAGTTACATTGTCCCGTGCTACTTACAGCCTTCATAGTGAACCGCTTTATTCCGGATCTTGTTCGAACTTTCACAACAATATTCCGTTCAGATGGACTAGGAGGGCCATAACTGTCATCGAGGTTAATTACACTGTTTGTACGGAGACTGTCGGGTGAAGACCAAGTGTTGTTGGCTGACTGTTTCAGGTAATCCAACACATTATCAAGCTCTCTGCAAAAATGAAAAGGTTGAATATTAACTGACAAATTTTAACTAACTCTACGAAAACTCTCAGCCAAATCAACACAAGTAAGACAGCCAACAAAGCACACGCAGCTTAGCACCACAGTTGGTTACTTTGACGTCTACACTTCCTAGGAAAACTTGACAAGTGATTAAAAACTTGACATGCAGATGCCAATAAAATAAAGTATATAAAATGAATGACAACAGGTAACAAGGAATATGGCAGGTACACCCCATGTTTGGAATAGGCCATTTCCGAGTTCTCTTTTGCCTCTGTGTCAAAACGAGTCTAACTGCGAAGCCATTCATATGAAAATGAGTTTTACCTTTATGTTTATTTTTATGCAAAACAAACTCATTTTCATATGAATGATTTCGCACTTAAACTCATTTTGAAACAGAGGTAAAAGAGAACTCAGAAATGGCCTATTAGTCAGCTTGCCTAACACTCTTTCCTCCTTACCCCCAGCATTTTTGCCAAGCAATAGCAAATTAAATCAACCTATTGTGATGTGTTCCCAGTTGAAAGCTAATGGATTTTTCGCATACTTACCTAAGCTTTTTGTCTTTTGCTTGGCGCTGGTTAATTTTGATCATTGTGGCTTTGGAAAGTTCTGGGCAGGGTGGTGGCGGCGAAGGTGATCTGTTAAAACTCACTTCTCTGATATCACCTGCTGAGCTGTTACTTTCTTCTAATGACTTGTCATTTGTGATCCAACTGACAGAAAACAACAACCAAACAATGTTTATCTTTTGATAAACAAATGGCCACTTCCACTATATGTTAAAATTCAGCTTGATAGCAAAGTCTACAGGGTGCAAACAAAACAAATAACCATGCTTTATCTATTTCCTTTGCTTATGACCTTAGTCTATGCCTTGCTATATGAAGCTGAATTTTTATAGTTCGAAAGTGCCCTACTGTTCTTAGCTTGGTGAATAAATGATGAAGATGAAAATTAATGCTCATTTGCTGTGATTATAATTTATGGGACAAGGACATTTAATCTGAGTCCCCGGCAGGTTTTGAGGCCATGACCTCCCAGAAACTGTCTGGGTCATCAATGGAACATAATGAAGTTTATTAATTATAACAGGCAGTGAGGCAATTCAGTGCACAGGCTCATGCCAGGATGACCAACGGGTAAAAAACGCAGAGATACCACAGAAAAACAGCACAGAATCATTGTAAAAAGACTGGCTAAACAGAGGAAATACTATCTTTCTTTGGCTAGGGAGAATTTTAAGCAACTGGAAATATTTGCCAAAAAATGGGAGGGTTGAAATCTCTGATTTAGATGTCTTGGTTCGCATTCTCTAAGGTACTCAGAATTTGCTCATTTCACATTGTTGGTTTTGCAGAGGATGGCTGACAAATGTACAAAGAATTATGACACACATACAGAGCTATTGCCTGTTTAGCAACATTCTTGTTGGCGTTGTTGTTGTGGTTTGATTGAGGTCCCTAATAACACAGGACTCATTTTTACACCTGGGTTGAAAGAAGCACTATGAGAGTAAAGTGCATTTCCCAAGAACACAGTACAGTGACCTGGCCAGGGCTGAAACCCAAGGCATTTGATCTAGCCTACGTAGCAGGCGCATAAAAGGGTGGGAGATAATAAGATAAAGGTCAGCCTTGTGCCAAGCGGCGCATACTGCTGGAGCTTATCGCAGTTTCCACAGCATTAGGCGGCAAGGAATATTTCCACTCCTCCCTAGATGGGATGCTAGTCCATCGCAGGGTTACCCCACAGCATTATTTTGCCAATAACCGTTTATACACCTGGGTTGAGAGGAGCATTGTGAGAGTAAAGTGGCTTGCCCAAGAACACAATGCAGTGCTCCGGCCAGGGCTCGAACTCGGATTGTCTGATCTAGCCTCCCAACAATGGGATGCTACAAAAAATTGCTATTGTATGACATAAAACAAGCCTTCACATAATATATAGATTTAGCCAAGCCTAAAGGCGGAGCTCCGTATTTTTGCTGGCTCTTAATAATTTCTCTGAAATAAATAAGAATAATTGAAAACATCAACTCCAATTGCAGAATTTCCGCTAAGAATGACCATAAAAAATTTAAAAATGCTGCCAGAAGATAAAAATCGGACCTAAGCTCGCAATCAATGAAGAAAACCAATGACTGGTCAGCGGTCAACTTCAAGAAAACATGTTACCTCGATAAGTTCTAACCTGAGCCCGCGATCTGATCATGTCATGCTGATCAGCGGATACCTCAATTTGACAGCTGTCAATTGACCATAACATGGATGGCCTATACCAAAGATGTAAGCTGATAAGGCTGACAAGGTATTGACAAGGCATGGCTACCCCCCAATGGCCGCCATTTTGTGCGACGTCGTAGGGTCAGGGTAGGATCACGTGCCCGTGATCCATGCCACCGGCCATGTCGACCATGAAATCTTGAATGCATGGTTCTCTATCCATGCACGATTGTCCTTCTCTTATGATTATGGGGCTCCGCTTTGCGGCCCTTCGGGGGGGGGGGGGGGGGGCTGGAGCTCCGCTAATAACCTTATTAAAGCTTTTAGTAATATTGACATTAACTCAATCATATCAAAGTGAAAAGTAACAAAATTGAAACAATTATATTGGTTAAAGGGGCTACCAGTATATAACATTTCTTAATAAGCTTATTGGATTAACTGATTAAAATATTGGCCTTCAGGAGCATCTAACGTGATCAAAGGTACCTAATGTACCTTTGTAAAAATGTTTTCAAACGAACTTACAGGTCATTTTCTTCTCGATCGCTGTCACTGTCCCTGGCTTTAGAGGATTCACTCCTCCCGTATTCTTCTGAATTCACCCGTTGAAAGGCTTCGTCGTTATCCGAATCGGAGCTATCCGTATCCACCTTAACGTGCTTAGTTCTAAAGGATAAAGGTATTTGCCCTGTGTACGAAAAGATGTCGTCGCGATTTTGTCTTTTCTTCAACACTTTTCGTCTGTGAGGACGGTTAGCGGCCGGCTCTATGTTCTGATCTTCGTTTCCAGACATCATACAACACAATTAAAACCAGTGAATTCTAAACAAAGGGCCTGGAAAATCTTGTCAACTTAAAAACCCCGCGCAACCCTCAATCTATGGTTGTTGTTGGAAGACAAGTAACATTTGACAAGGGCAGTGCTTAGAGACCAGGCGATTGTCTAAGTAGCCACGCCTTGTGACTGACCTGCACGCACAATTTGTTGCAAGGTTTAATCTGAGAATTTAGTCAGGTTAGTACAGTGCAAAGGATTAAAATTAACTGAACATCGTCGATTTTTTAAACTGTCAATTGACTGATGTAGCCCATATTAAACAGGTACGTGGAATTTTTCTGAAAATCTTCGCCTTTGTTTTCTCGCCTCCCGCTCGGTCGTGTACATGTACAGGTTCCTTCAACTTATTGAGAAATTTTTCCTGTAATTAATGGTGATCTTTTTAAGGAATAATGTGAAATGCACAAGAATTACATTTGAATAATAAATGATTTCTTCCCCTCCCCCCACAAATGAAGGGGTGATGAACCTCTACACTGAAACCATACTAAATAATTAATGAATAATTCATGCTGTACAGAGAAATGAAATTTCTCTTCGGTTGTTGAACTCGATATTCCACGAGTGAGCTATTAAGTTGAACACTCTAAGAGAAATTTCATATTTTCAAGTAACGCTGTATTATTTTTTTATTCTATAAACACATTTAAACAAAGTTTTTGACACATTTCTGAAGATTTCTAACCATTTTCCAAAGATTTCCGAAGATTCTGCAAACCTTTCCTAAAGGCCAAACAGACATTTCCGGATATCTTCTGAAAATTTTCAAAGATTACCAAAGGTTTCTAAAGATTTCCAAGGTTTACCAAAGACTTATGAGGAAGACCCAAAGATGTTTCGACTGTACACCAATAAATTGAAGTACAGTAAAAGGGTCAAACATGGTATCAAAATGTGAAATCATTGACATCATCACTGGTAAAATTATCGCAATTTTTCACGTGTTCAATTACCATTTTTCTCAGGGGTGGAAAATCCTTACAAAGCATTGCAGTTTATGTAAGTCAGAACGTACCCGTTCGCCTATGAGGATGAGAGTTCAAACTCAATCTCGCTCTTGTTTGGCCTGAAACTATCATGCACTCTCATTGGCACTCGCACACTTTCATCGACTTTGAATGTGCTCAAATTTTCCATGAGAGTCAACTCTCATGCTTCTGGCTTAAGGTCTGGCTAAAATGGTTTAGTCTTCATGTTGCTATGGTAACCTACAACTGCCAGAGCTTATGCCAGTGCAATGCTACTCCCCCCTCTTCTGATAGCTTTACTCATGCTCCTGGGTCAAAGTAAGTTTTCTTGCTCAATAACACAACACAATTAAACTGGAGTACTTAACCTTGGCTACTCAATCAAAAGGCTAACCATTGGGGTAATGTGCATCTAACCTGTGATCACGCTCTCCCTTTATACTTATAAAAAAAAAGCCTGATCTCAGGTTAATAATTATACATCCCACTATTTGTCAGTGAAGAAGGTTATCAATTAATCTTTTCATTTGACAGTTTCAAGGGAATAAATATTTCAATTGCTAGCCATGGTGGACTGTGTTGGCATAAGCCGTTGCTTTGTCTGTGTTGTTGGAATTGCATTGTCAGTTTATGCCCTTCATGTGGAGTTATCAAAGATGCACGATAAAGACTTCAAAGCTCTTTGTGACATCAATGAGCATATGAGCTGCTCTAAGGTGTTTACTTCAAAGTAGGTAAACAGTTTTTGTGTCTGTATTTTTTTTAGGGGGAGAGGGTAGTGCTAGCCTGGTCACCTTTTATCTGTTACATTGTTTGATTTCAATGGCACTACAAAAAGTTTGAAAAATAAGAAGTGGCAAATCATGTTAAAGCCTGGTAAAAATAATGGAAAAAATTATTATTTTTATAACCATTGCTTTCTGAAAAGTTTTAAGTCCTGATGTGAAGCAGTTTACACCCTCCAGTATCAGGTCATAGCGTTTTTGCATTAACATAAAGTACATGAAATAATTCATATCTGAACTGTGAATTTAGATGAAGAGAGATGATCATCACAGTGAATTTCCAATGTAATGAAGCAATTGGAATAAAGAAGCCTTAAAAATTCAGGGCTTCAACAGGATTTGAACTTGTGACCTCACTTCGAGTTGAGGCAATTATCAAGCTTAAGTTTTTTTCATCTTTCTTGAAAATTTCTGTTCCAGATTATCACTTTGATTTAAGGTAGTTAAGGCATGCATTTGTATAGAGAGGCTTCTGCACAAAAACGTTTCACTTCTTGCTATGTACCCAGCTTGTAATATTGAATGACATTTTTTTTCCACTAGGTATGGTACTGGTTTTGGCTTGGTTGAACCTGTTATGGGTAAAGATTCACCTCTTAATGTGCCCAATAGTATTTTTGGAATCATTTTCTATTCTTTAATTGTTCTACTAGGTAGGGATCAAATGTGTTATGACTTTAATTGTATTTTATGATAATATTTGGAACCTCTATATCACTTTGTATGTAATTTATTATATCAAACACAAGAGGCAGCATTTCATCAGGGGATCCAAACACCGAGAAAAGAGTTCGAAATACGACAAAATTCAAGGCGCTTGGATAGCCGATGAAACATTATCTCTAGTGTTTGATATATCTTCTCAGTTGAGACAAAAAACTAAGGAGTAAATGGAGAAATAAATTTGTCAAAATCCATGCTAATAAAGGCCGGGTATCCAAACCTCCTTCATGGTTACGATTTCCTTTTTTAAACGTGACAAATTATTAATGAGTTTGAGAAAACCTTTTTCACACCAGTGTAATGCTGTGGGTGACATCCTCTGCAACACTGAGCTTAAGTTGCTTCATTGGTATTTAGAACTGAAAGATTGCTTTCAGTGTTTAATTATGGATTTGAATTCTTTTAGAAATTAATTGATGTTACATGTTCTGAAACTATAGTTAATATTCTCTAGCTAGG
>OX393569.1:17339649-17547149 GCA_947652115.1 Blastomussa wellsi
CAACCCTCAAAAGAGACTTTACCGACTAGTTACCAACTAGTCACTCAAAGATTGTGATTCATATAAACCAAACACTTAAGGTAATTCCTCCAAGTGCTGGAATGTTTGTCAAACTTTGCCTATCAATTGTTGGGCAGGTGCTAAATTGGAACTTAAATTTGAAGTAAAAATGAGGCTCCCCAGCCATGCTCATTTAGGAGAAACAGCACCACCTAATTTTGTACGCGGATTTCAGCGAAATTGGATTGCGGATTTCAGCGAAAAATTAAGCAGATTCGCGGATATTGATAATGCAGTGGATCACGGATTAGCTGATAATTTTAGCTCGGATTCCGGAATCTTCATGCCATGAAGTTCATATCGTGGCCTTGGCATGTCTTCAGTCCTGGTCTCAGCGTTCTCGTTTTGTCCATTTTCTGTTTGCTCGAGACCCAAACCACCGCTTTACATTAGAATTGCTGCCAAAAAGGAAATGAAACGAAACCTCTTGAGAATTTTTAACCGAAAACAACATCTACTGTCCTTTCAGTGAAACTATTACACAGAAAGTTTTCAAGGAGTGCGGATGCGGATTTGAACGAAAATAGTGGTGGATTGACGGATTTCACCAAAAAAATAGCATGGATTGGCGGATTCGCGTACCCCTATTCACATCCCCCTTCATGGGAAAACTCCTTGTTAAAATCTTTGTTAAGTGACCAGCCTCGATCTATTGCTTCAGTGTGGTCATTACAAGTGTTCATTCTTGTAAATGCCCAGCAGTTACAATGACTTTTTGGAATTCCTGAAGTGGTTGCTTGTGAGAGCATTGACTGTATTTTGTCAATGCAAATATTTGATCACTAAAATGTGCAGTAAGTAGGTGTCAGATCGAAGAAGGATCAATAAAGTTTATATTTGTAGTTTATTGAGAAAATTATTGTTGATTGTGAGATTATTAATATGATCTAGCTCCCCTGGATGGGATGCTACCCCATCACATTGTTAGGTTACCCCCCAGTATTAAATTTGCTGGTACCCATTCATACACCTGGGTGAAGAGAGGCACGGTAACAGTAAAGTATCTTGCCCAAGAACACAACACAGTGCCCCAGCCAGGGCTCGAACCAAGACTGCTGGATCTAGAGTACAGCGCAGTAACCATTAGGAGTTATTAGTCCACTGTGCCTCCTGTTGTTTGTGCTTGACTTGCCCTAGTGGAGGTTCCTAAGCCTACCTTTGCACTTTCTACTCCCCCCCCCCCCCTTCCCTCTGGATGGGATGCTAGTCCATCACAAAGTTATACCCCCCAGCATTATTTCGCCTGTACCCATTTATTCACCTGGTGGCGAGAGGTACTGTTAGAGTAAAGTGTTTCGCCCAAGCACAGTGCAATGACCCGGCCAGGACTCAGACTGTCCAATCTGGAGTCCAGCATGCTAACCATTAGGTCACTGCACTGATATTTATAAACTGTACTGCAAAATACAATTGTAATATCTCTCTCCTTTTAAAGGGAGGTGCTGGAGGTACTCTGCTAGCAGAGTCTCTTCGATCTTCCTTGAAAAGTTGGGAAGAGGAAGAGACTCTGCTAGCTTCCTGACTTTAATTTTCTAGACTCTGCTAGCAGGGTATATATGCCGGAAGCATCTACGTAAAGTAACGAGAAAGAGATGCGCACTAACAATATGTATTTCTGGTACCTTGTCACTTTACCTCAAGGTCCTTGTTCTCAATAAACAGCCACTGGAAACCACAAATTAGCAGCCACATCCGTTTTGGACTGTTGTTATTAAACTTCATTTCAGTGGATTTTGACTCGCACACTTCTGAAATTAGTTTGGTGGCCATCAATACTTCAGTTTATGACAAGGGTGGCCAGGGTGGGGCATCAAAAGGTACTCAAATTTTTGCTAGGGAGGAGTGGATGCTTTAACATTTCAATATAATTTGGTTTTATCAACTGGGTTCATAATGTCAATTGGCCACCGTAAAGAGATTCAAGAGCTGACGTTTCGAGCGTTAGCCCTACGTCGGAGCGAATGGGCTAACGAAGGGCTGACGCTCGAAACGTCAGCTCTTGAATCTCTTTACGGTGGCCAATTGACATTATCAACCCAGTTGATAAAACCAAATTATATTGTTATGCTTCCCACCGACGCAGCACCACAGTTTCTTTAGAAACTTACCCCCTTTAACATTTCAGTTCTCTTTGAATCAAAATGTTCTCCCTGGCTATTCTATGTACAGTTTTTCAAGGGCCATATTGGATAATTAGGAGCCTGTGTGAGTAATATGACCTGTTTTAAATAGGTCCTGTAGTTTATTCTCCAACTAACACACAAAGCAGCTTTTACAACCTTTTTGCACCAAATTCTCCCAAGGTCATTGCATTTCATAACTTGGGGAAGTCTCTTCTATACAAAAGCTATTGTCCTAAACCCGGATTTTTCTGAATTAATGTGTTTGTGGGGTTTTCCCTTGCAGTTGTTTCTTTTCCGGTTAAAATCTGATTGGTTGTTGGCAACGTCATTTGTTACTATTTTTATCGTGACCCGCCTTCCGTATAAATGACGACTTGTAGCTTGGTAGCCGCTCGTTTTCCCGGACACTCCGACAAGTGTTTTATTCCGCAAACATGTTCGAAGATGCGTTAGTTTTGCAAAGTTCAGCAAAGGAATGGCATCTGAGACACGTACCTACAAGATCAAGGACAAAAATTACGAGGTTAAATTCGAGCTAGACACTCGCTACAAGTTGCTCGAGAACATAGGCAATGGCGCTTACGGGGTTGTCTGCTCGGCCATTGATACGAAAAATGGCAGCAAGGTTGCCATCAAGAAGATCCCTCGAGCTTTCGATGTTCTGACCACAGCAAAACGAACCTACAGAGAGCTCAAGATCTTAAAGCACTTCAAACACGATAACATCATTTCTATAAAGAATATTCTGAAGCCACCCAGTGATCTGGAGCAATTCAACGATGTTTACGTTGTGTTGGATTTAATGGAAACTGACCTTCACCATATCATTCATTCGCAACAACAGCTAACTGACGAACACGTTCGCTATTTTCTCTATCAGATTCTCCGTGGATTAAAGTACATTCATTCCGCAAATGTCTTGCACCGAGATCTTAAACCAAGCAATTTGCTGGTAAATCAAGATTGCGAGTTGAAAATCGGGGATTTCGGAATGGCTCGGGGGCTGTCTTCCTCACCTTCGGAGCAAAAGAGAGTAATGACCGAATACGTCGCAACTCGATGGTACAGGGCGCCGGAGTTGATGCTGTCCCTGAACGAATACTCAGAAGCAATCGATATGTGGTCTGTGGGTTGTATTTTTGCCGAAATGCTCGGAAGGAAACATTTATTCCCGGGAACAAATTACCTCAACCAACTGCAGGTACATCATATTGGTAGTTAAGATGGGAACTAATTCCGATTTTTTTGTAATCCTTCAAAAAACAATTCTATTGTTTTGAACCCAAACATGTTTGCCCTGTCACGTGGTTGCAAGCCAAGAAAAGCCATTTTACATATTTCTTCTCAGGGGTGGGGAGGGTTATATATAGTAGTGAACGTCACGCTATTAAACTCCAAAGACTTTAGGGGTGGGGTGACCTCTGAAATGTTTTTTTGGGGGATTGAAGTGTTATTGTGATACTATCCAGTTTAAAAGGTATTTCTCGTCAGAGCTTCTCACTTCCCCGGTAGAAAGTTTGTATAATTTTCAAACCCTGAGATGTGCACTGAGATGTTCAGGATTTCTGGATGTCTGAATTGCATCCATAGCATCAAGGGTAGCATTGTTGCACATTGCATATGGTCTGTTTTGCTCTATGTTCGCTGATTGATTGACTCGCTGATCTGAGCAAATGAGACATCAGCTGAGACTAAAGCAATTGCAAGAATGGGATTGGTGAACAAACAATCGTCAAGTTATCGTTTTTCTTTTCTGCTTCAACTGATTGGTATGTTTCCCTATTGGAAGTATTCATCAGTAGTATCAGCGCTCTTTCTATATCAGGCTCTTACTTTAAGCCGCATTTCCACTTACTCACCATAGTTACTAGTTTTGTAAGATGGTTTGGGTAATTTGCTCAAATAAAGTAATTTACCTTAATTTTATTACAGCCAGTCTGTTTCTAATCTATATTTCAGCTGATTCTTAGTGTGGTTGGTACTCCATCAGAAAGCTTCATAGAAAGAATGGGTGCTGAACGAGTAAAAACGTATCTTCGACGCCTTCCAACAAAAGACCCAGTCCCCCTAGAGAAGCTTTTCCCCAAAGACAAGTGCCATCCTGGTGCTCTGGATCTGCTGGGAAAAATGTTAAAACTGGATCCAAAAGAAAGAATTTCAGTCGGCGATGCATTGGCTCACAAATATTTGAAAGAATACCACTGTGTTGATGATGAACCTTTGTGTTTTCCACCATTTGATTTTGACTTTGAAGACATTCCTTTCACTAAAGGTGACTTGAAGGCAAGGATATTGAGGGAAATTGAACAGTTCCACAAAGATAGGTTGTTGATTTTGTCACCAGTTACCCCTTGCTCTCCGAAGGAGTTACAATCAAGCCAAGTTTCGTCAACCCAATCAAATGCTAAAGGAAAAGACAAAATAACTCCAAAGAAAGGTACTTGTACATGAATGTGTTGTAACCCTTGTAATTCTAAGATCCTGATTAGCATATGAATTATTTTTTCTGCTTTGTATATAATTTAGGCCAAAATGGATTAAACTACTCTAGGACAGTTGGAAACAAATAAACCAGAAAACAAATCAATTGGCATAACACTACTGTCGGCTGGACTTAGCTCCCCATGCTCACCCCTGCTGGCTGGACTCATACCCCCAAGCTCACCCCTGCCAGGTGGACTTAGCCCCCCAAGCTCACCCCTGCCGGGTGGACTTAGCCCCCCAAGCTCACCCCTGCCGGGTGGACTTAGCCCCTGCCGGCTGGACTTAGTCCCCCAAGCTGAAAAAAGTTATGTTCACATAACACTAGCAATGGCTTAAGCATAAAAGCTTCTGATAAAGATCAAAGTCACATACACTTTATGCACAACCACAAATTATGATTTAAAGTTGGCATTTTATGACTGCTGCTTTAGGCAACAACCCAGTTTCTTCTCTGACCTTGGTAGATGTTCGACAAAAGATGGAGCAAAATCTGAAAAGAAAGAAAGAGAAAGAAGAAAATAAAAGCAAAAAATCCAAAGCAGCCAGACGGCAATCAGAAAACAAAGAAGCAAATCCAGACACCTCTACAGGTTTGAGTGACAGTGACAAGCAGATGTTAGCAAGGTGGGAAAGCATGAGAAAGCAAACCAAGCCATTTATACACCCAATAAGAAAGTACATGAAAGAGCTCAACGACCTTAAAGAAGAGGCCCTGTATGATGATGTGAATCAGAGTGCTGCAGCTCCTTCACAGCGACTCCCACCTTCTGCAAATCACATTCAACAACAGTTTCAGTTTACGCAATTTGTACCTCAGAATCAGAACGGGAATGTTACAGGGTTGAAGGCTGTCAAGGTTCCCAGTCAGGCGGCACCGCAGACTGTGCAGACTGTACAGGGGGGCAGTGCCATTGCTCAGACAGGTTAGTCAGACTGCTTACTTACTACATTTTGGACAGAAAACTACTGAATTTCATTTCTAAAGGCTAAGGTACACAGCCTCATTTGTAAGTCTTATGCATTTTGTAGCCACCGATGAAGTAAATTACTAGAGTTCAATGTTGTGCAAAGATTTGCTGCTGAAGTTAGATATTTATTTGGCTATGAATTTCTCTGACAACACTGTCACTAAATGTTTTCAATCTATAATTAAAGAAAGCAAAGGTCTGCTAACAAAATCTAATATTTGCAAAAAAGAAGTAGATACCCATATGCATCAAGTGGCTCAGACAGAATTCTTTCACCATACAAACGTTTCCCTGTCATAGTTGTTGGAAAAATAATCATTGCATTGGTAGATTCTGGGCAAATGTGAAACTACAGTACACAGGTCTCACTACACCCAACTTGGTGCTACTTGATGTTTACTCAGTCATCGGGATTTTTCCTTTGAGTTTCCTTTCAGTAAATACTTGTTGAATTCATCTGTTTTAGTTGCAGGAAAGCTGGTTGTTTTAGCACCCAAACAAGTAGTGCCGCTGCCTCCATCTGTGTTGATGAACCTTCCTGCTCCCATGGTAACACAACAACGGATCCTTGCTCCTCAAAAATCTGCATCCCAAGCTCCTTTGAAACAAATCCTCACTACAAGTACAAATAATCAAGATTCCCAAGGAAAAGGTGCAAGTGTGCAGAACTCCACTTCAGGAAATTCTGTGGGCATGCCACTTGGACTTGCCACACTTGTTGCAAAGACTACAGCTGCAGTCACTTGTGAAAGAAGTATTGTTGTGGAAAAATCTACCCACAGCAATGCCGACAATAAAACAACAAAAAAGAATTGTACTGCTGTCTCATCTACACCACTAGTGACAAGTTTGGCATCAGCTGTTTCATCTATGCCATTGCTGACAAATTCAACCCCTGCGATTTCATTTGCACCACTGACAAGTTCCACAACTGCCTTGTCAGTGCTATCACAACAATCCTCTAGTAATGCGCAGAGGAACCCAACTGCTACTCACATGCCACTGCCTTCACATGCCACTGCCAGTAAAAGCGTAGCAGCAATGGCATCAAATCGAAATAAAACATTTAATAATACATTAAACACTTCAATAGTAAATTTTCCAGCACCTCAGCTGGGAGTATCACTGGCCAACAGCATGGCAAACTTGATTCCTCTTCATAAAGAACAGTTATCAACAGTTTCAACCCAATCTTCATTTAATGTACATGTACCACAAGTCACAGCTACAACCAATCAGAGTAATGCATTGTCAAACACGTCACTTCCATTCTTGTCCACTGTAAATAGTAATCCTGTGCCAACACAAGCCACAGTGGCTACTAAAGTTCCACAAGCAACTGGTAGCTCCGTTCTTTCTACTTTAAATAATATTCCATCGAGTACAGCATCACAAGTGTCTTCAAGTACTAACATGCTGTCACTGACACAAACTGTTCAATCCACCACAATTCAGCCCACAAATCCCCATTTCCCTCCAATTACTACAAATTTAGATTCAACTTCTGCACTTGGTTGTTCATCATTTTCATTAACAGACTCAGTCGCATCAACTACATATCCGTTAGACACTAGTTTGGATATATGCCGCATGGCAGATGATGTGACGGCACCTACCCTCTTGAGTCCTCAAAGTCTTCAGTCTATGTTACAATCTATGCTCAGTCAGGCCGATGCGCAGTTGCTCTGGAACACGATGCTTAACTCGCCAATGGTGCAAACTCCCATTTTTAAACAGGCTGACACCTCAAACAGCACAGCCACAATGACTTGCACTGCAATAGAATCTCATCCCAGGACATCGCCTCTTGAACAGTTCACTTCACAGCAAAGTTGCATCATTGCCCAGGAAACTGAAGTGCTGCAACCAAATTTAAACAATAACATGATTCCTGAAAGCATCCAAGATGCTTTCAGTGATCTCAATGTACAAGGAGTCACTGATCGAGATAGGTTAGCCGAGGAGGTGATATTCTCTAGCTTGTTGTCTTCTAAGGCAAAAGGAAGTGGATACGGTTTAGGAATTGACATTGAAGAACTTCTTGATAATGCTGGGATAGTACAAGATCCAACACTTGCTAACCTGTAAGTATCTTCTGTTTGTGCTTAAATCATCAAGGGGTATAGAGACTGCCAGTATTCACTTGATGTCAAAGCTGCCATATTGTTGCACCTTTACAAAAGAATTTTACATAACTTTTGTTTGGTACACCAACATGGCCGCTATCGCGCTTGGTATTTGAATCCCTACGTAGCTCCTTTAAATAATATTGCTTTCAAGGTATTTGAGTAAAAGAGACCTGGATATAAAAGTATGTCGATTCCTCTTAGAGTACAAGGTAATTAAAAATAATATTATCTTTATGTTTCCACTCAGATCTGGTAGCCTAGCAAGCCCTTATAAAGACTCCTGTCTCACACTTCCTGCTAGCTTACCAAACAGTCCATCGCTGTCTGCTTCGCTGCTCTCTGACTGGTTGGATGGCAAGGACATGCTGCCTACTGACATTGATGAAATTCAGAAAGAACTCGAGTCAAACTCAGTGCTGGCACTGTTTCAAGAAATGGAGGATTCTTGACATCGGTTTATGTGTTTATTTTGTATGTACCTGTATTCTGTTTTTTCGCAGTGGACAGCCATGAGAAATTTAGTCATACCTTATTTCTGGGAAACTAATTTAAGAGTTAATTACTTTATTATGACTTCAAAACCAATTTAATTATTGTGAAATTAAAGTGCCTAAATTATATTAAGTTATTTTCTTTTTCGTGTTTTTTCAGTAGTTTGTTATAAACTAAAAGCATTGGGAAAATCCGAATTTCTGGGTAGACTGCGGTAAATGATGATGTAGAAATAATGATAGAAGCATTTGCCTGCAGATGGTTAATTAGGTGGATCTGCGGATATTTAGAATGGGATAATTCCTGGCTATTGCCAGTGTGAAATTTTCTTGTTGGCCATGATGCCTGCAGTACAAAGTAATATTTTTATTGTTTCTATGTATGACACAACATTACCACATTTATCACTTTGACTTTGTGCAAATAATAATCACTTTTTGGGTCACGAATTTCAACTTTAGGCTGCAAGAAGTTGGATTTTCTCTCTAGTTGACATTATTCATTTTTGGCCTTGTCAAAAAGTAAACATACACTACCACCAAAAGATGCAAAAAGTACTTCATGCTTCATAGTTGTCATGGAAGTTTCCTTTACTTGATAATGTACAAAGTTTAGCAACAGTGTATAGATAATGTTTAGCAGTAGTGCATGTACCTGGCTTGTTATGGTATTGGAGACATTATTCGTTTTCTGGGATAGCTTGGCATCCATAGCTTTACCAATTATTAGTAAAATATGGTGCCCAGCTTTTCCAGGAAGTAGAAATATTTCTTAAATTGTGAAATCGTGTTCCTGTCACTAACAAGCTATATCGGATGTATGGCCTTTAAAATAATTTTGTTAGGTACTGTAACTGTGTGTATATAAGTGGATAAGTGGGTACCTAACTGCACCCCCCTCAAAAAATAAGTGGTGGTTGACACTGAGGTTGTGATTTTTTCTGGTATATGTCGGTGTCCATTGTTTTACAATTTATTCATTGGGCATACAAATTTTACCCCCTAGGAACAACAAGCACCCCTGTCATTTTTATAGTGGAGTACCCACGGGGGGGGGGGGGGGGTGGGTCTGCTTTGGAGAGGTGATTTGTTTTCTGGCATAACTTAGCGCCCATAGTTTTATTATTTATTAGTTGAGCATGGAAGTCAATTTTGCCAGGAGGTGGAATTATTCTGAATTCAGCAGGTTTCAGATAGAGACAAGGAAGCCGTAGATCATACAAATTTTACCGCAAGCAGCAAGCACCACCTTCATTCTTAAAGGGAGTACCCACTGGAAAGGGGGTCTGCCTTGGAGATGTAATTTTTTTCGGGTATAACTTTATATTCTGAAGCAGTTTTGAGCTGTACAGAGGAATGGCAGCTTCGTCATCAAGTAAATGTGTAAATTTAATATGACAAGGCTTTTGCTCGAGGTAAAGCCAATTCGTGGCATCGCGTTAAATTTCTTGGCTATAAATTAGGACTAGAATCCTTGTAAGATGTTTGTGTAAAGAATGCGACGGGGACTTGTCGAGACTTGAAAAGTCTCTTAGGCATATTTGACCATATTTATCCAACATTAGCTTGAAGTAAGTAAACGAATCCATAAGATGGACACTACGTGCCCCTGGTGTATTCGAGAGTATTCAATATTGAATACGTGATGCACACCCGGAGTGTTCAGGTGTTGAGGATTCTAATAGGATATCCCAGGTGTATTTCGAATCAGGCGTACTAGAATACGTAGGAAAATTTCAGTATACGAGGCGTGTGCCGAGTCGTATTCGAGCGAATTCTGGCCCGAATATTTGGCTTTTCGCGCAGTGAATATCTGCGCGCAATGTATTGAATTTTGAGAAACTGCTGCAGGGGGGGGGGGGGTCTCATATAACTCCTGTCAACCCATTAACAAACAGTAGAGCCGAGCTCTCGTCAATGCCTTCGAGCAACTTTTCGAAAATCCCCTTTTCCCTATTTAGTCTTTATAATTGTACTAGAAAAACGCACCGGACGTATTTGGTGGTAGTCCTATCAGGTTGGTCGGTGCCTTGAAGTTCTGATTGCTCTTTGGAGTGAAAGGGTTAAAGGGTAATGCAATGTAGAATGGAACATGTTTTTCTCACCGTCTATTTTTTTAAAGTACAAGAAGGGCGCCTTCCTAAACAGACAAGATTTTTCATTTGAAAACTAGGACGGCAACGCGAACGAGAACATCGCCAAACAGACAATACCAAAACACCTGAATGGACCAAACGGCTATCTGAGGAACAGCTAGAATAACAGCTTCGCAAATGCGTTTTAAATCTTGGTACATTTCTTGGCCCTTCTCTGCGAAACATGAACTGAAAGACGACGGCAAAATTTTCGTATTTCTATGCGGGGTTGAACGCTGTACATATTTAGCATGAGCTACAGTAGCTTAAAACCAAAAGATAAACTGATCGATCGAGCCAGTTTCCTTACGAAGACGCAAGGTTTGGCCTTTCCGCACCACATCTGAGAACGTACGAGATCCCCCATCCCAACTCAGCTTTTGCTGCTCGAGAGAATGTATTGAATTGCAGTCTAGAAGCATATGGGTTGTCAAGCAAACTCAAATAAACCTCTCACTCAAGAGAAGGAAAAAGAGAATGTGATAATTTCTAGAATAAAGCCTTCTATTTTCCAAACAAAATACTTTTATTATAAATTATATCATTATCTGTACAGAAGAATCGGACAATATTAAAATTTATTTTCCAGGAGCTGTGTTTTCTTTCTTCTTCCTCTTTGGCCTCGCCATGGGGAGAGCTGGAAGTTTAAATCTTGTCCTGCAACAAATGTTTGGGTAGAGATTAGCTTACCAAAGACTGAACAGTTTCAGCTTACTGCAGACAGTGAATTCTATAAGGTAAAGCCTTTTACTGAGGCACAACTAGCTCAGCTTTCGGCAAATGAAGCGACCTGGAGTATTTCTACCCCCCCTGGATGGGATGCTAGTCCATCGCAAGCTACTCCCTAGCAGTCTGTCAGGTTGTCCCGACATGATTGGCCAAAAACATCGCCCAATTCGCCCTAACCAATCAACGCAAGTAAAATCAAGACCTGTCGGCTTGGGGATTGCATTACCACTTGTCCCCACTAAGTGTAACGCAATCCCCTAATAACGGCTGCGTAGGAGACTAGTCGACACAAACTTACTGGCAGGTAAGGCAGAGTGGAATGAACTGGCAATAAACTGCAATAAATGTAATATGAAAAAAGAAAACAATTAGTCGAAGACAGCAACACACTCAAAGTAGATTTTCTTATCATAAAGTTAACGTGAAAAGTAGTAAATACTAGCGGAAATCAATCAGCGCGTGGAGGTGAGAGAGAAAAATAAACATCTAGCAATTCTGCAGCAGCATGTACGTTGTTCATAACTATTCTTCTGTGCCCGTCCTAATAATCCTACTGTTCCTCTTGAGTTTTTACTGAAATATCGATGTGCTGAGGTTACCAACCTGAACCGGCTTTGAAACCGGTACGACAAGAGCTACGGTACAGTTATGGTTCGGATGACGCACGGTGAAAATTTGAATTCGCTGTTCGTCTTTCCCAACCGTAACTAGTCTCGTTTCTTTTCGGTTTACTATAACCTCTTCTGTGTTGCTGAACCTCATTCATTATGAACAACTCGACTTTTTTTAGCCTACCCAGATCGGTCTTTCGCGGCAGCTAGTTCCTTTCAAAACGACTTTTCTGTCAGATTACGGAATTTTAATCTCGCCAAATTTGCTCCTTCCATGTTTCCGCGAAAATAAGTATCAGTAAGGCAGCTCTTAAAATCTTTGATGCATGCATGGTAAATACGGCAGTTGATGTATGCATGGTAAATACGACAGTTACATGCATCGTCAGTGCAGAAGGTAGACATGAGGTAAAATAGGCAGAGGTAAAGTCTACGTACGAGTCTTGTGGCCTAACAGGCCGGAGCTTATTTCGGTTCCCTTAGCATGAAGCGACTAGGAGTATTTCTACTCCCGCTCCCCACCCCAGAGGAATGCTAGTCTACTACAAAGGTTTCCCAACCCCCCACACCCCCCTTCCCCAGCATTAAATTCGCCGGCACCCATTTACACACCTGGGTGGAGAGAGGCGCTATGAGAGTAAAGTGTCTTGCCCAAGAACACAACACAGTACCCCAGCTAGCCAGGGCTCGAACGTGGACCGTCCAGCGCACTAACCATTACGTCACAGCGCCTCCCAAGAAATAAACAGAGAAAGACTGTGTTATAAATCTTACTTGATAAACAGACTGAGCAAACAAATCCAATATCCACAAGTCGCCTGTGACAGAAACAAGCAGCTCTGTAGTCAATGTGCATGGACGAGGGAAGAATCAACTGTTCACGGACTTGCGGCTCAGGAAGGAACACCCACTGAAATGAAGCAATTCAATGAACACAAAAGTTAAAAGCTAATCTCAAAAAGAAACATGTCTCTATCGCATTCTGTCTCCGAGAGAATTAGGACTGCGGGATGATGAGAGCGCTCGGTCCCACGAATGGGCCCAGGTTCGATGCCAGCGCTGTGCTATATGTGATCTGTATAGAGAACCTGCGCGAAAAGCAGCTAGGGCTCATGTGGCCTCCTCTCTAAATATCCTAAAGACAGTGAAACTTTGAAATGAAGTTTCGCTACAGGTTGTAACAATCAATCACTCACCAGTAGGTATTGAAGCAAAGCAAGAGTCTGTGGCACTTTGAGGTACATTCCACCTGTGATATCAGCTGCCTATAAAAACACAACACAACTCAAACACGTGCTGCGGACACAGTTCCTAAGAGTCCGGGTTTCAAAGTCAAGATCTTCTTTTCACGATAGGCATGCAAGGCGTGCAGTCGACTACACTAATTTGGTCAGTGAGGAAAATGTAAACAAAAAAAGGTTAATTCTGCAAACAAGTCCATGCTGTTTTGCTCACCTGCTGCAAAAATCCTGAGTGCTCATCTAGTACACAAGCATCAATCACAGTATTCTACGCAAATTGTCAAATAACACACAATGAAATAACACCACTGACGTATTTGTTACAAAGACATTTTCCAAGGCTTATTTTCAAGGGCTTACTTTTCATGCAAGACTGTTATGATGGAAAAAACTCAACAAGCTAACTGGTATCAGGCTTAATTGCAGCTACACCAACAATGTTGAGAAAAAGGGCTCACTTAAAATTTGCCATAAAGACTTTCCCAATAAACAAATCAAAAAATAATTAATGTTTTGTCATAGCAGTGTCAAAATAGGTCATAGAAACCACTTATTATTTGACCTTTTTGAAGCTAATAACCAAAAACTCTGTGGAAGTTTTTTCTAAATGCACTTCTGTCCAATTGATATAAAATTTACACTCTTTTTTTCCAAAAAATCTATAGACAGGCATGGGAACTATGACTGTTACATTTTGAATTCACAAATTAATGAGCAGCCAGTTCTATTCCAGCAGTAAGTCAATTCCAGTCCTTTGGCTACTTCTACTGCTACCCGTCTAGCATGGAAGAAACATTTCTTTTGGCTGCGTTACAAATAAATGAACTTACACTTTTTTGAGCAGCAAATATGCAGTTCATTATTGACATGTACTGTGTGGATACATCTGGTGCAGCTTTTACAACCTAGGACAAAGAGAAATGAACAATAAACGTTTTGTCAACTCCTTACATGTTAATGGAATCCATCTTCATCTTTTATGATTGAGTCATTTTAGCCATCTGTTATACTTACCAAAATCCGAGACTTGATTTTCTGCCCAACTAAAAGAACACAAATTTTGCTAGTAAGTAGTTGCTACTTTCTCATTCTCATCCCCAGAGCCACGATTCATTTGGACTGCGCCAAGCATTCTCGTCCCCAGAGCTGCTTGTCCCTCTTAGCTGGCTAGGCCTGTGTTCCTCGTGCACAGGCCCAGCCGGCTAAGAGAGACAAGCGGCTCTGGGGACAAGAATGTGTGCCAAGGATCTAGACCGCTGGTCACCTCCAACACTGAAAGTCAAATCGGATTGGAGTACGTGCTCAAAAATTGGTACTGGCAAGAGGTCTCTATCCTTGGCACAGACCAGATTGAGAAGGATTATGGGTTCTGGGGAAGAGAATGCTACTTCCTAAATTTTCCAGGATCATCACTGCTCCTCACACAGTAAGAGGACACTAAGAGGACAGTAACTGCTACTCATCTCTCCCATCTCTTAACGGTTTAATTTATTTTTCGTTGTTTTCCTTATTACTTTTTCTTGTCAGTAACTGTGCTCACATCGTGGGTGGCTCCACCTGAAATGTTCTGTAATTGGTATAGGATTTAATGGAGCTGAAACCAACTGTGGAATTACAAGCATTTTAGGCATCCTACTGATGAACGGTTATGGTAATTAGATATTTATTACAGGAGCTAACATTGAGATTTTGGTCTGTCACCTTTGAAATGGATGGGATGCTATTCCATTGCAGGTTATTTTCCAACATTTTGCCATAATTATTATCCTTAGATAACAGGGCCCAGTTGCTTGAAGGTCGCTTAGCGCTAATCCAGGGTTAAATTAGAATCCAGGTTTCATTTACTTTTGCTCAAAAGAATTTTCTCCGATATTAATATTGTGAAATAAGTTGTTGGTCTTTTAAACACAACTTAATGCTGCACTAGAATCTGTATCTCAAAAGAAGAAAATACATGCCTATTAATTACCTGGGCATTCTTTTTCTGCTCTGTGAATATCTGATTAGAATGTTAAGGTCAAATTCTGGGGATAAGAAAAGCCCTGCACTGCCGAACACAGAACTAACTGGAAGCATGATTGTTAGGGTAAATTCTTTGTAGTGCCAACAAATTACAATTTTGAACTTGAACTTGAACTTGATTGACCACTCCCACATGAGGCTTTTCAGGGCCAATTTACATAATATCTAATCAGTGTGAAATTGGACGTCAGCATTTAAAGGTGCTCGTGGCTGCCACTATCAGTCCATTCATCATCTCACCCGAACCCAACCAGCAGAGCAGAACCACAACACCGGGAACTCCATGCTCTACTCTTTGCGATAAGTGCGTGGGTCCTTTAACGTCCCCTGCTGACCCGTAACATTGAAGATGCAGGAAAAGGGAACTACGGTTTATCATCCTTATCCGAGAAAACTAGAACATCTAACCATCTTGCCATTTCTGGGTTGAATAACTCCACATCTGCCAAGTCACAGAAAGTGATAAATGATTGCATTGATGATAGCCTATAATTTATTAACAAAAGATACAACATAAAGCCATGGTCAAGGCACTAGCAAGAAGAGTTGGAGGAACCTCTGAGCTCTGGTCCTCTGCTGAAAAGAGAGTGAAGACAAAACTAAATTATTTTAACTGTGAGCAAATTACTCAACATTTTAATTAATATGGGGCTGTCAAAACTTTTGAAGATGACCGGAAGACAATTCACGAGAGCTTGTCAGAACACCATTATGTGTATTATGACTGTTACTAAATTGATGCAAGTCAGATGTCTGTGCAAGTTGATGACTCTGAGAGTTTGCATGGAAACTGCAAATTTTATTAGACAAATTAAAGAGGTTGACACACTGGTTGGAAAGTAGAGGTTTTAAGGTCTATTTATTGATCTACACTCTGCCAAAATACTCTCTCCCCAATCATCGAATCTTGCATGATTCCAGTGAAGGACTTGGGTCGGAGAGAACCCCCCTACCCCGAGGAATTTCTAGAACTACACATTACATAATATTTTGCGGCAGAAGTGGTAAAAAGAGGCAGAAACAAAGGCAGAGGCAGACGTAGGAAAAAGGCAGGGAAAAATTTAGAGCTGGTAGCAAGATGTGTGGAACCAGGAGGTTCAGACATTGCCCAGTTGCTCATGTTAGTACTACATGTTTATAGTTTTCTGGTATTCATAACAAGCAGCCTGAGTGTTTAATTTGGTACAAATGGTGATAGAGTTGAAATTGCACTGATCAGACAATTATCTTTGAGGTATGCACCTTTTGAATCTTCTGTAGATAAGAGATTCTTTAGTTCTGTGATGATGGTATCATTGACAGCAGCAAACCCTTCATATTTTCCATCAGAAGGAAGATCTTTCTGAGCATCATCACTGACTCCACCAGAGGAATTTTCTTTCGGAAACACAAACTTGCTGTTTGAGACACAACATTAAAATACCTTTAACAATAACTATACACGTGTCGACACTTGTTAAAACTTAGCACTAATTGTAACACTTATTCCATAAACACATTGGGCATTACACCTGTGTATTACTCATCACTCATCCACTCCTCTAGGTCAGTCTCAATAATGATAAATAATAATAATAAAGATTCACTTGGATTTGATTAACTGTCAAAACAATCTAAATATTGTCCAAACGAAAAAAAAAAAGGACTGCAGTTTGCTGCGGCAAAATGGGAACGTTCAGGCAGACATACATATACATGCCCTGGAGTGTACATGGGTAGCCTGTGTTCTAGCCAGTTCATTAAGTCACATTCTTGCATATATCTGGGCAAGACACTTTACTCTCATAGTACCTCTCTCCCCTCCCAGGTGTATAAATGAGGCCCTGTTAGGGGATCTTTATGTCCCGTCTGAATTTCAAACCTTTCCACGTCGCAATTTCGGAAGGTTCACATGTCGCTGTCGTAACTTCGCGTGAGCAGCTTGTCGTTCATCATCATTTCAGCCACTTCATGTTGCCGTTTCAGAGCTGTGTCACCCGTCCTAACAGGGTCTCATAAATGGGTACTGGTTAATTTAATGCTGTGGGTAAACCTGCAATGGACTAGCCTTGCATCCAGCGGGAGAAGAAATACTCCTAGACCCTTCATGCTACTGAAACCAGGAAAATCTCTGGCCTAATAGGTCACCAGGTTCAAAAATTAGACTTGCATCTTATCTTATAACAATCTTACCTTGTGTTCGTGTGTGATACAATAAAGGAAAGAACATTGTGGTGTTTCATCATCAAATGTGCATTACAGAACACCATGAGACTGTCAACACAATGTGTCAAACTAATCTGAATTGAAAAGTAAATTCATTTAATGTAAAATTTGAACATTTAACATTAATAGGAGACTGAATAATGAAATTTTCACATTTTAGATGCTTCACAGAAAAGTAAGTGAAACCTGATCTGGGACTTTATATAGTTTTGTTTAAACTTTAAGCTTACCTGTTGTTGCTCTTGGCCATTCGATTGATGTCCTTCGCAAAGAATTTTTCCCCACCAAACTGGATTGGCATCAAGAATAACTACCAGGAGGTTTGAAATTATTTCTTTAAAAGAAAAAGAAAGCAATGATAAGATTTACGTGAAAGGCTTAGTCATAAGTGCAATAAAAATGAAATAGAAAGTTGGTAAACAAGTTCGATCGAGGTCTCACCGTCCGCCATGTTGGAATTTTTATAATGATACGTCATGTAACAAGTCACACTTTCTCTCCTGTCTACATCGCCAGTCCCGCTCCCCCGGCACGCCCCCCTCTCCGAGGGACCTCGGCAAGAGCACTGACGAAATTTACCTATTTATTTTTCAATTTTTCTTATATGATACTGGACAAAGATTGTTCATAATTGCGAATGCTCTTAAATGAAAAAATACAAGTAAAAGGAAAACGGAAAAATAATAATAATTGCTGTGTGCAAATCCGTGGCACTGTCCGCCATTTTATTTTTTGCTTGGTTAGATTCGTCCGTAAAACAGAATATCCTTTCATTTTTCAGTTGCTTCTTTTTTCAAAAGAGTGATTAAATCATAACAATTTTTTCGTGTGTTTATGCTTATTCTGTATTTCTCTCTTTTAAAATTTCCTGATTTTCTTTTGTCTATTACCTCTTTATTTCTTTTTTCTTTATTCCTTTTTCTTTTTTTCCTTTTTCCATTCTTTTTTCTATCTTAGTCGTTTTGCCAGCAACTAGTTAATTATGAGAACCTACGGGGCCACAAGGGGTAGTAGGATATGTAGGCGCATTTGTAAGGGCAGGAAAAGCGCATGGGGAAATCACTATCTGGTTACAGATACGTTTTCGTACAATGAGAATAGGGGCTTGAGCGTAAGGAATGTCCGGGAATACTGCAGTGTGCGAGGAGCACACAAGCCCAGGGCTCACGATTTAGCCAACATACATAGTTCTACAATGAGTATCTGAGGTACGTAACTCGTCAATTTTCTGCCTATTTGACTAATTAGGGACCTTCAGACCGGATTACAAGTACAAGTACGACTTTTCAAACCAAGCGCTCGTGCTTATGTTTATCACATCTCACATCACACACCAATCTCCTACAGATAGTCTCCATTTTACCTGCCCAGCAACAGGGAGGAGTGAGGGCTCTGGGAATGTAACTGGATTGAAATTCAAGAGTCGTACTCGTACTCGATCTCGTACTCTATCGTCTATCGTCGTACCAGGCGATGTTCCACGCGATTTCCGAGGATAATTATTAAGTATAGGCAGAAAATCAAAGTGTAACGTACCTCAGATAATCATTGTAGAACTACGGTTGGCCAACTCGTGAGCCTTGGGCTTGGGTATTCCTCGCACACTTCAGTATTCACGAACATTCTTATCGCTCAAGCCCCTTTTCTCAGTATATGTAACCAGATACCGATATCCCCATGCGTTATTTCTGCGCATAGAAGACACCGAATTTCACATTCTTCAACCAAATCCATTGGAAAATGGCGCTTAAATTTGTGTTCACCAATTAACTACATATCCTACTACTCCTTGGGGCCCGTTGGTTCCCATAATTAACTACTTCCTGGCAAAACGAAGAAGACAGAAAACAAAAATCAGCAAAAGATAAAAAGAAAATGGAAACACAACAAAAACGAATTGCTTATTGCCAACATAGAAAAAAGAAATTGGAAAAGGGTAAAAAGGAAAAAAACAAAAAACAAAAAACAAAAACGTAAAATGTAAAACGAAAAAAGATAAAAGAAAAATGAAAAAGAGAATAAAGAAAAAGAAATAAAGAGGTAATAGACAAAAGAAATACAGAATAAGCATAAACATAAGAAAAAAATATTAAGATCTAATCATTCTATTGAAATAGAAGCAACTGGAAAATGAAAGGATATTCTAACCAAACGAAAAATGAAATGGCGGAAAGTGCCACGGATTTGTGCAAACGTTTCTGTCTTTTCTTCCAATAATTTGGCATAATACATAAGTTTAAAATTTGCACCATACATGAGCAATATTGTATTGGACTTGAGGCAGATAGGGTTTTGAGATGTGACCTGATGAAATTTCCAAGAATTTGCGTGACCCGTTACACGACATGCATTGAAGCGAGGCAAATTCAAAGACTGCCATGTTGATCTTCGCTGAGTTTTCCACGGCTGCGGCTGCGATGAATGAAAGATGACGAATGTCACAACAACTGGGACTGATTCCTGGTCTTCTGTCACAGAACAAAGTATTTTTCAAGACGATGGCCTTAAATTTGTTGTCGAGGTCCTCCAGCCACCTCCAATCTCCACGGAGCGCTGCGCTTTGGTGGAGCGCATTTCGGAGCATAGATTTGAAACCTTTTCAAACGCGGAACTCAGAAAACGCCTTTTAAATGCATGTGCCCTGCAGCATGGCTCATATTACAAGTTTTTCAACTATCGACAGAGTGCCTTACTTGGTCTTTGGCACTCACAGAAATCCAAGATAACTACTTTGTCGTCGAAAATTTCTCGGCCTCCTGCCAGTAGCCATGGTGGTGTAAAAGCCTCAAAGGGCGATCTAAAATCGAAAGGACAACTACAGGATGTTTCTTTTTCCTCACATCTTAGTCTTCTTCTGCTAGTTCCTATCCTACAATCTCAAAGCCGGACAGATCCTTCGTTGGCTGGGCAATGTTCGGAATTGTTGCTGCAATGTCTTCAAAATTGCGCGCCGAACTCTCTAGAGGTTGAACATGGTAGCTGCATCAAAGGTTTGGCTGGCCTGCTTTGCAGTTGGTTACAGCAAGCAAGCGATCAAGAAAATAAAAGTAGACACGAAGAATTGGCTCGGTGTGGAGTGAAAAGAGAGAGTTTGGTGGCAGCACTCATCGCATTAGCTTGTGGAAGGTAAAATTGGCAATGAAAAAAAGCATCTGGGAAAAATGGATGAGTTGATTGTGATAAAGCAACCATTGTTGTTTTACAGAAAAGAAAATTTCACCAATTGTCAACGTGTAAAGGCATTGTTTTCAGTAAGAAAATAAGCCTTATTTCAAACGTAATGATTGGAGGTTTATAACAATCAACTAATAGTTGCAGTTGGTGACATTTATCCTAATTGAGATCTTGTTTGCATGTACATGTACAGTATGGTATTATTTTGTTGTTACTGTATCAAACTCAGTGTACCACCTAAAATGGGTTATGTGACAGCTCACCAGCAACAAAATGCCATCTTGGGCATTCCCTTAAGCGTGGTTTTCACCAGCAACAGAGTTGGGGTCTGCGTCATGAGCAGAGTCGTAAGAAATGAATGCTAACAACCAAGTGTAAACCGAAAATCGGAGTTGTAAGTGGAGTCATAAGCACGACGGAATTGTAGTCAGAAGAATCAGAATGTTTCCATTTTCTTCCGATTCTGTCGCTTACGATCTAGTGAAAACTAGATTGGTGGAGTCGAAAGCAGAAGCGGAAGAATAAACCAATCACATTGCTAGTTTCAAGCACTCTGCATACTTCTTTTCTGCTTGCGACTCCGACAATCTAGTTTTCACTAGATCGCAAGTTATAGAGTCGTAAGTGGATTCGGAACTCTGCTTACGACTCCATTGATTCGATTTTCACTAGATTATAATGCTTGTGGCTCCGCTTATGACTCTGACTCCGTTGCTAGTGAAAACTAGGCTTTAGGTACTACTCCCGGGCAAGGGGAGGTACTCCCTTATATGGACTATACGGGGGCGTGCTGCTGGATAGAGTATATGGTTTCTGACCCCTCAATCCTGAGCAGGGTATATAATTCAAGCAAGTCTGTCCTAGACAGGGTATAGATATTAAGGAGTCGGCCTGTACAGGGTATGGCTTCAAGACTTTTGTTGAGTTTTAAGCATACCGAAATCAGAAACGTTCATCGGTATTTATTTAGCCGGTCATCAGTCAACATTACATGCAGATCATTTTCAGGACTAGATAATAGTGCTATAGTATATATAAAAAAGTTTTCCTTGGTCCTAAACAGGGTATATGTTTTGAGGTTATTTTGGTCCTAAACTGGGTCAGGGTTTCAGACGTCCAGAAGCACCCCTATACCCAAACATAGGTCAAGTAGTACCCCCTCCCCCCCTGAGCTACAGCTCCAGATCTGTAGTTAAGAAGATCGCTACCCTTCCAGCCATCACAGGTTGTCCCACCTATCCAAACCTACAGGACCCATTTATACTTCTGGGTTTGAGAGTTAAAATTAATGTCTTGCCCTGCAAGAACACAGCACAATACCCATATTCAGTGTTCAAACCAATACCTATATGTGAAGCCTCGTCGGATAAGTATCAGCCCAAATCAAAGTCACACCAGAATTTAATGAGAAGCACAAATTACATGTACGTGACTCTTGCACTGATTTTGGTTGTTATACAGTCATGTAGGTACTACACTACTGTAATGCCACACGCTGTGCATACTCAGTATTACTTTATGTATAACTGCTAATTTGGATTTTTATGGTCTTTTTTGCAGTGCACCATTATCTTGTATACTATTTTGTGGATTACTGCACCTTGTAGAATTTTATTAAAAATGTTTCAAAAGCCCATTATATATCCTGTGTGATTTACTTGTATTTGCATTTAACAGGCTTTCCATTCAGCTGTTTGTCCAAGTTCTTGAAGTTCTACAACAGCAGGGAACTGCATTAGGCAAGCTGCCCGTGGGTAGTGTACTGCGAAGAGCTGTCGAGTTTGAAAGGAAGGGTTCATTCAGCAATTTTAGTGTTCTATGCACATCTCGTTTTGTCACTAGCTGGCAGTTTGAAATGACTTTAATGGAAACTGATGACTCAAAAAGCAGCAGCGATGAGATAAATACTCTAGCTTGCGATGGAAAGTTTCTGTACCTAATCAGTGGGGCTAGTAAAGGTCTGGTTAAAATTGGCACTGGAAAACATGGAACTCTCAGGTGAATGTGGTGAAAAGAAAGCATTATTAAAAGTTGAATAATTTATTTTCTTTTAAACTGATAAATTTTATAATTATATAAACTTATTAAGAACCCTTACTTGCAATGACCTGCATTATAACCTTTCCGATTAATTTTTTTGCACATTCATTGGACAAAAGTCATTACATCGTTCAACATTGGAGGGTATCAGATGATATTATTGCCGCGTCCAATTTGATATCTGTCACATGATTTTATGGAGGAAACAAAGAAAATCACCTTTTGAGTTTTTATAATCAAGTCATAGTTTTAAAAAAAGTTAATAATTATGTACTTCAATCAATTTGCATTTATTTTCTATTGTCTTTACGCTGTGTTTGTCTGTAGGTTTCACTGCAACAAATCACATTGTCAAAATTAATTTGAGGGTTATAAAATAAATAAATCCCTTTCTGGTTTTCTGGTATACTGGGAGATAATGCCCTTGGCTCAAAGATTGTCCTCAAAATTTCACAGTTGCCCTCGAAGCTTCACTTCTTGACCGACTGTTCTTTTTTTGGACAATCTTTCAGCCCCTGGCATTATCCTCCAATACACCAGCTGCATGAAGGGGTTTATTTACTAACTAACACAGTTCAACTGGCAGACAGGCAATGTTATCTACGGTCCTTGCATGTACTTCACTGCCACTAACTGGATTTGTTTCAGTAGTCCAGATATCACCTGGTCACCCACATGTAGTAAATACAGTAGCCTCCATGGCCAGTCTCCCACCAGTATAGCTGCCGAAATTAGACTAAATCGTCAACTCAAGCTGCGGAAAATCAGCTGAGGAGGACCATGAACTATAATTACAAAATCCAAAATCCTACCATAACCCCAGAAAATGTGAACTTCAGCCTGCTATGGGGCTCCACTCTGCAGCCCCTCAGGTTGCCAGAGCTCAGCTATAAGAATATCTCCTTCTCAGTTCTTGTTTAAATCAACCCTAATGATTGCCTGACCTTTTCTGTCTTTCAGGGGAACTGTGTACAGAAGGAATACTGATCTCAGAGAGGGATGGCTTGCCTTTGTGCAAGGCCAGTTGTTGTTCCGACCAAAGGCATTTGACAATGAACCTACAAACATGTGCCATGTGTTAGACACAATGTCTTTGCAGGTGAGATAGGTATCTTCAGTGGCAAGTCTGAATGACCTTGTTAAGATAATTATGAATCCAAAACCTCCAGTTGAGAGAATTTCTCTTCCAAACTAATGAAAACTCAATGTACGACCCGCTGTGTATATACCAAACTTATCGTAACAAAATCTATTGCTCCAATAGAAAGTCAGCAGAAATGGATGAATTATTGTGAAAGCACAAATGCTGAAGATATTAACTGGCACAAGGCATACCAAAGTGCACAAAAAGCACCAAACTTAAGGAATTTCAATTTAAACCTTTACCCTGAAGAATAGCAACACAAGACTTTCTGTTTAAAATCGTAATGCTCTTTTTGTCACAAGGAGCCAGAAAAACTAATTCATGTTTTCTGAAATTAATGTGCCAAAACAGCTTCTTTCTGGAGAGATCTAACATCGTGGCTGACTCAAGGCAAAATAATCCTTGACAAGCAGTCGTTGCAGTGTACCGTTGTCAAGGTTAAGGGTTAAGGTAATCTTTATTTTGCCAGGGTGGCCCATTCAGCAACAAGGCTGATATCCAGAGAAGCCCTGGACTAAAAGTATAATAAATAAATTATTAATGCAGATATCATTATTTAAAAGTACAAGATTTTTATTTGAACCTCCTAATTTTCTTTTGCAAAGAATCTCCTGACACGAACCATCCTACCCCCACCTGCCTTGGGGATGACGTCAATGGCTTTCCTTTTCTTTTTGCCATTTGAGAATTGTTTCCAATACCAACTTTCTTTTTTTCTCATAGCTGTAACAAGTAATGCAGTCGTACTATAAGAAATGTAGCTGTATTGTAAGTTAGGTCATTATGCTGTAAATAAGTAATGTAACTGTATAGGTAAGAAAAAGTATCATTCTAAATTTTGCAGGTCCTCAATGACACCTTTCCTTTAAAACCTTTGGGAAACCCTCATGGAAGTGCATTTTAACCAGTAATTTTTGTAAGGCTAGAATTGTGATTTTTATTCTTTAATAATATTTAATAAACAAAATTTTCTTTCTAATTTTCTATTTCACTAGGTCAAAAGGACAATTAAGCTAAAGAATGCAACTAAACCAGAGGTATTAGGCAGAGAGCAACATCCTCCGCAGCACAAAACCATACAGTTTTTAAGCGATGAAGTTCACCTTTACTGGCTTTGGTCTACCAAAACATCAGACCAAGTTGATCAAGAGCTTAGAAAAGTGGATTTGTTTTTACAAGAATTCAAACTGGAACCAAGTGAGGATGGACTTGAAGTGTTCGCTTCTCCCTGCAGCGATGCAGTCATTGTCATGAAGAAAGAGGAACCTCCGTCTTCTCTGTCATCTCCAATAGCAGTGCGACGTTCACCTACAACGCCTGGTCCTCAGAAAGATGCAGATGGTATGTTGAGTATGGTGGTCAGTGTTTCATTTTGGGAGAATAGTTTTTTGGCCAGTACTTAAGACTGGTGATTGCTAGTGACTGAGTCATTAGAGCACTTATGACCTACATGTAGTGAAAATTGAAAATCAGAGTTGGTAGGTCTTGAGTTTGAACCTCATACTGGACCAACACTCAAGGTCTAAAATGTAACTGAGGACAACATGCTTCCTTTGCAATGACGTCTGCATATGGTTAGATGTTCTAGTGTTCTCGGAAGGACAATAAAACCATAGGCCCCATCTCCTGTATCATTGTTATGTTCAGCAGGGGGGGGGGGTCATTAAAGAACCCACACACTCATCGTAAAGAGTAGGGCACAGAGTTCCTGGTGTTGTGGTGTGGTCATTGTACGCCTTCGAAAGCTTCACATATAAGCCTCTGGCCCAGGAGAATTGGGCAACCACTCCCCACTCTTCGAAGTAAAATAATAATTTTTTTTTTGCCTTTGCCTTAAGTTGCCTTTCATAAACAGATTCATTATTTTGCATCGTATCTGAAAACTGATTTGTTTGTGGCAACACAGCTTGATAACAAAATTCAGTTGTATTTTGTATATTTCAGAGATGGTTAGCTGTGGATTGACAGTGAGTGCTCTCAAGCATTCAGCCTTGTTTATCAGTGGTGACACTCTAGTTATTGTGGTTCCACAGCTTGCAAACCCTTCTGGACCAATACTGCTATCACTCAGGGGTCACAGAAGTATGATACACTTAATTTAGAACTGTTCTATAAGTTTCACAAAGTAATAAAATTATGTAGATCTAATCATATTAATGTCAACAGTAAAATTTTAAAATTAAACGAGACTTACCTGTAAGTTGACGTTTGATTGGAATTCTATGAGTCACCTACTGCGACAAGGGATCACATGAGATTGCAATGCGCACGCACACGTCAGTCTTCGAAGCCCAAATGTGAATGTCAGTAAACATAAAATTGTACCAAGTAGGTCTGCTGCTGTGACAGGTTGTGTAGCAAGGTGTTAATGGTGTAACACTGTGCTAGGGAGGTCTAGTATAGCCCAAGGGTGGGCATGTGATCCCTTGTCGCAGTAGGTGACTCATAGAATTCCAATCAAACTTCAACTTACAGGTAAGTCTCGTTTAATTTTAAAATTCTATTTCGTCACCACTGCCACAGGGATCCCATGAGACTTTAAAGCCAGACATTCACATGAGGAAGATAAAATGTAAAACAAACGTGAGTTTAATCACAAAAAATGTCCTACATTAGGTGTTACCAAATAGAAAAGGTGACTACATGTAGGCATATGATAAACTGTTATAACAACAAGAATTTGAAAGTCACCCATATAAGTGGGGATCATAGAAAACAAGTCAAGTTAATCAATGTTTAGCACAGTTTGTGCAAAGCTTCCATTCTTTTGAAGAGGCTTGTTGTAAAAACGGTCAAAGGTTCTTTGTGAGGACCAACCTGCGGTGTCTAAAATTTCCTTGATTGGAACAGATGCATTCTTAGCTTTTGATACTGCTGCTGCCCTGGTACTGTGAGGTTTAAAGGTGGTGACATCAACACCAGCATCGGCCATTACACAACGGATCCACCTTGAAATGGTATCACAAGAGGCCCGGTGGTGTGGTTTAACATGTCTAAGGAGAAGCTTTGTTTCAGTACCTCTCAGTAGCTTTGTTCTCTGCAGATATTCTTTCAGGTGAGTAAAGACACAAAGAGTCGGGTCTTCAGGGTAGGCACGTAAAAACACTGAGGGCACTTTGTATCCTGGACGGCTTTGTTTAATGTGTTCTGGCAATGTAAACTCAAAGAAAGTGTCACCTTCCTTCATGAACTGTATATCAAGCATATGGAGGCTCTGACCTCTCTGTGCAGAAACAAGTGCAATTAACATGGTCAGTTTGAGAGTCAAGGATTTAAGACTGGCTTGAGTTGGTCCTGGCTGTGACGACAAATAGGTGAGGACTGGATTTAAATCCCACGTAGTTTGGTATCGTGGAGCAGGCGGTTTGTTCTTAAAAATGCCTTTCATGAAACGGGTTACAATGGGATGGCTTCCAATATTCACATTGTCAATGGGAAGAATGATAGCAGATAAGGCACTTCTTGCTGTGTTTATGGTGGCATATGATAATCCTTGTTCATGTAGGCTGACTAAGAAATCTAGCACTGTACTCAAAGGTGGGTTGTATGAATTAACTTTCCATTTAGAGCAAAAGTCATGCCATTTCTTGATGTATGGGGTGTATTGTTTGTGGGTACCAGTTGACCAGGACTGTAAAATGATGTCGGTAGCTTTGCTTGAAATAGCTCTCTGTTGGAAGGATTCCCTGATACTTTGCAAACCATTAGTTGCAGCCGTTTGCTGAGAGGATGAGCTGCATTGCTGTGAGGCAGGAATAGTAGCCTGTCGGACTGGTGAAAGACAAGGGGGTGGTCTATCAGGAGGTGCAAGAGAAGTGTGAACCAGGGTTGTGTTGTCCAGAGGGGTACAATGATGACCCCCGTTGAGGGTTGCTTGCTCGATTTTCTGAAGGCAGGTGGCAACTAGGCTAAAGGGGGGGAAAGCATAAAAATAATAAGTTTCCCAATTCATCAGAAAAGCATTGATAAACTTTGCTCCAGGGTCAGGTCGCCATGACACGTATTGAGCAACTTTGAAGTTTAGTCTGGAGGCGAATAAGTCTATGTCAAACATGCCCCAACGTTCCTGTATAGCATTAAATTTTTCGTGTGACAAGGACCATTCTGTGGACTCTTTGAGTACTCGAGATTCCTTGTCAGCTTGGGTGTTTTCAATCCCTGGTATATGGGTGGCACTGAGCCAGATGTTGTGGGCGATGCACCACTCCCATATGGCAACAGCTATATTATTGCATGGTACAGATTTAATGCCCCCCATTGCATTTATGTATGCTACCGTAGTGGTATTATCTGACTGAATGTTTCCCGTGTAACGTGGCACAAAGTGATTTCAGACCCAGAAGAACAGCTTTCAATTCAAGGTAATTTATGTGGTGCTGTTGTTCCTCAAGGTCCCAAAATCCCCCGGTGGAGGTGTCTATACAAACAGCCCCCCAGCCTACCATTGAGGCATCAGTAGTTAGAGTGAGGTCAGGGTTACTGCGGCTAATGGGTTTTGAGGCAGTTAGGATATTTGTTATCCACCATGACAGTTCTGTCCTAGCTTGAGCAGACAGGATCATTGGGGAATCAAAATTCCCCTTATTTGCCCGAAGGGCAGAAATTTTGTCAGACTCCAAATGCCTGTAGTGCATCTCAGCAAATTCCACAGCAGGGAAGCTGGAGACAAGGAAGCCTATAACCTGTGCGACCGCACGAATGCTGGCTGTTTCTTGGGATAGCAAATTTTCACAAGCAGATTTAACTTTCATGGCTTTTGTTTCGGTAAGGGTTACTGTCATAGTGACACTATCCAGGACAAACCCCAGAAAATCTATTTTTTGCAGGGGTTGGAGCACAGACTTCACCGGGTGGACAGTGAAGCCAAGGTTGGTAAATAAACTTACAGTGTCTAATATATTGTCCTGACAAGAACTAAAAGACTGACCAACCAGGAGAGAGTCGTCTATATGCCCCATGCATGTATGTCCAATGGAACGCAAATGGGCATACACAGGTTTGAGAATTTTGGTAAAAATCCTTGGGGCAGATGATGACCCATTGGGTAAACATGTAAACCGATAGTATTTCCCTTTCCACTCAAACATGAGGAACTTCCTATCTTCCTCTGCTATGGGAATGGAGTAATAAGCATCTTTTAGGTCTACAGATGCCATGAAGTATCCGGGTCGGATAAGCTTGAGGGCAGTACGGAATGTGTCCATTTTAAAATGATGATAATCAACAAATTCATTAAGTGGTTTTAGGTTGAGTATCATCCTGAAAGTACCATCTTTCTTAGGGCGAATGAAAATATTTGATACAAAACCACCAGACACAGGATTGACTGATTCAAGGACTTTTTTGCGAGCAAGCTTAGCAATTTCTGCATCAATAATTGTAATTTCAGCAGGTGAAAAATGGATTTTCTTTGGTCGAACAGTCTGCATAGGGTATGCAGCGTCGAACTCAATATGGTGATGCTTTATGGCATCCAAGATCACTGGGTCATTAGTCAATGATTCCCAAAAGGGCAAATGAAGTTTAACCTGCCCTGCTTTAAAAAGTTCGACCCTGTTGTGCAGTTCATCTAAATTAATGCTTGTAGCATGAACTATATCCCTTACCTGGTCTTTTATTGTGTCTTATGTGGTTGTTTTTGGTTGGTCGCTTTTGTCTGGGATGATGCTCGGCCGTGTCCTAAAAAAGGACGTCGTTTGTATGAATTAAAACGATTGTTTTGGGGTCGGTCATAGGGTTTGGACCGCGGTCCCCTGTGACTCGAGGTTTTAGCCGTGTAGGCTGATCCACTGGCCGCTTTTTGCATCTGTTGTCCGGCTCGCTTGACTTCAGACATCTCTTTAAGATGTTTAGTTAAGTCATCGCCAAACAATTTAGTCGTTGGCTTTATTTCCTCCTTACATAGTCGGGTATAAGGCGGATTAAGGTCTGGTTTTATGATTTCTCGCCTCTTCATGTTAAGTTTCCAGTTGGCATGTCCAAGGAGGGCAATGCTATCCATCACGTGTGTTAGGGTTTCCCGCGCGTTCACAGTTTTCGCGCTTTGAATATCCTTCACGAGCCGGTCGGCTAAGATTGTGAGTGAGGATAACCCTTGAATAAGTGGCTCCTGTACACGTTGGAAAGCCAAGTCAACTGACCTGTTCTTCCTTGACAACAGGTCCCAAATTTCTTCGTTCACCACTGTTGTGGTGAGGTATTTACAATTTGCCGGCGGCGGATACTTCTCGCCTCTCTCTTTGACTGAATCCTGAGACAATTCTCCAGTCAGAATATTGTCTACCAGAGTGGCAATCTTCCCCTCAATGTCGGGAGATTTTTTGCTGTTTGGTAGCAATGCCTGGGTCAGGCTTTCTAGAAAATCATCCTTCGCCCCTGCGTCAGGCGGCGAGGTCTCAGTAGGGGACTTTGGACTTTGGCCATTGCTCGAGTCGAGCAGTTGATTTGTGGCCTCAAGCAAGTCAAGTGAGTTGTTTGTCCCACTTTCAGCAACGCTTTCATCGTCGTTATTTGTATCAGACTGGAGATAGATGTCTTCTCTCAGGTTGTTGAAAGCGTCTGTTTGGGCTTTTGAAGCCTTGACGAGTTCTGTGAGCGAGCTTTGTAAGCCTTTCAGAAAGCCCGCCATGGCGGCCGAGCTCTCTGTCTCCTCGTGGCGACTGCAATCTGCGCTGGTATTTGTTTCCCCTTTCTCGGTATCGCTCATTATCCTTTCGTCAACGATCCTTTCTCCGAAATTGATGAAGTGAAACGAATTTTGAAGGGAAAACAAAACGAAATATTACAATTTCACTGAGCACAAAAGTTTGCTTCTTACTGGCGGTGTGACGCGATAAGCACTGACGTGTGCGTGCGCATTGCAATCTCATGGGATCCCTGTGGCAGTGGTGACAAAATAGAATTAATTTTGAATCATACCTCTCCAACAACTTAACTAGAGAAAGTTTTTTAATCACCCAAAAGGTACTTATTTAACTTCACTTCTATGTCTATGTTGGTGTCTTTGGCAAGGTTTAGTTGGAAGAGATTTCAACCTTTTGAAATAGAGAAATGGGAGGTTCCATTTTGAGATTCCTAGATTACATTTTGAGATCATATTGAGTGGAAAATTGCCTAGCAAATACCACCAAAAAATGCAATTCTCGTACAAAGTTGGGCCAATTCAGTGCATTACAGCAACCAACAAACTGCATGTTCATGCTTTGATGCCTCAAAGCGATAGCTCAAGTTACCACACAAAAAATGGTAAACAAGCGTGCTAAAAAGACTTAGAGTGTATGATATCTCTCTTTACCAGAGGTAAGTTACAAATGAAAGAAATGGGAGAATGTTGAGAGAAAGCAAGAGGCTGGAAACGACCGCTGAAAACGAGAGGTTTCTCTGAGTTGGTGTAGATCGTAGCTATCTCTTAGTTGGATGAAAAGTTTAATGTTTTATATTCTCTTTTTTTCCACAGGTCCAATGAATTATTGTTTTTCAACCTTGGATGGTTCCTGTGTTAAGCATGAAAATTTAGTCAACTCAGCTACCCCCAAGTGGCAAGATCTAGTGACCCCAGGCCTCAGTAAGTTAGTTTGTCTCTCAACTGATTTTTCGTAATGCTATCCATCTGATAAACCAGCATCCAGTAGATACTGGATGCTGCTGCAGATGGTGCAGTGGGGAGAGCACTCGCTTCCGACCAATGTGTCCCAGGTTCGATTCCTACACCCAGCATCAAAATTTATTACGAGGTGGGTTGAGTTTTCTGTTAGTTCTTGTTCTTGCTCTGAGGGTTTTTCTCCGGGTTCGCCAGTTTTTATCCCTCCTCTTAATTCCAATTTGATCTAGTAGAATCCGAGGGCCACAGGTTTGTTAGTTGAAAGACATTAAAAAGACGTTTTTTCAGTCTGTGGGTAAAACTGTAAGTTGACAGCCAGCCAACAGGTTACTGGCAGTTAACTGGCAGTCTGTCAACAGGTTGCCAACAGTTTGCCCATGGATAGCGCACAATGGGGAAATGTCAAATCTGTGGTAGCTGTAAGGCAGATATATTCGGTCTTTCAGATATACTGGCCCATGATCTAAAAATCCAATTGAAACTGTATGTGGTTATAAATTATGCACCTCATTCAATGCAATAGATATTTTACTGTGACACAATAACCATTAAACTTTGCTGGATTTTTCATTGACAAATTATCTTTAATTTGTCACTACCATTCATAGTTGTGTGTCAAGACTCTGTTAATGGCCGACTGTGGAGTTGTGGTAGTAATCACATAGGTGAATGGGTGGCAGGTGGACATCCATCTTGCAATCAAGTGTCTCAGCAACTTCAAACTCCTCCCAGCTCTCAATGCACAGGTTTGGGATTTTTCTAAATCTCATTATGTTTGCTTAGTCTTAGTTAACAAATTCATGCTTTAGTGTGCACTATTGATTTTTGGAGTGCAGGGTACAGGATGTCATGAGAGCGCAAAAGAAGCTTTAAAAGAGTTTCAGCCTTCTATCAGGTCCTTCTAGCAATTTATTTGCCATTACTCAGCCAGCCCTGTGGGAGTAAAGAGTACATTGCAAAACTCTACAGATTGAATGACCCTGGTCTGGGATCGAAATACTTTCTGTTTAATCCAGAGTCCACACATTAGGCTACTGCACCATGTGATCACATGGCACCACATGTCACGTGGTGGCTCTCTCCTCCGCAGAGCACCTCTTTTGTTTTCTTATAGGCTGGGCAAATGGGCAGAGGTGAAGAGAAAGCATGTAGAGCCTGGGAGAAGGGAAAAGGAAAGCATGCTTGGGACACTTGAAAGGGAGAAGACCGTTTCTCCCATTTCTTCTGCCATTTTCCCCTTCCCATCATCCTGCACACATCTCAAATTTTTAAATTTTCTCTTTGTCACCTTTCCCCCTATTTGCTGTTTCTCCACTGTAAGAGCCTCTGAAAAGAAGAGAGACAAGGTGGCATGACATGATGTCATAAGCCTATGGTGACACAAAATACATTCAAAACTCCAAGTGGTTGATAACCAGGCAATCTAAAGTGTTGTCTTTTTTAAAATATTTATTAAAATTATTCAAAAAATTTTCTGACAGGCATGCTTACCTTTCAGATCCTGGCTGGACTAAAAATCATTTTTATTACCCATGGTGCTTAATTTTCTGACTCAACAATGTTTTTTCCCTACAATGATTAAAATGTAGATGAAACTACACAAGATCTGCTTGACCCACTGGAGGCTGTGGCATCAATAGCACATCAAGTTACTTTTCTATGTAGACGACTAGATGCCAAGATACGAGTGGCTTTGATAGAAAATGATCATGACATTCCATTGTGTGACTCACCTGATTTTTATAACACTTTGTTGAGCCACATCTGCAATGTACTGACTACTGCTGTGAGCAAAGGCCAGCATGACGTAACAATAGCAATGTTAGTTGCACTGCAAACTCTTATGAGGCAAGTGTGCGCAGGCTGGGCCAAGCTAGATGACCATGCTGTTAAAGAGACAAGGCTTCTTATGTGGCAACTGATTAATGGGCCAGTTGATGCTAATGTTCAGCTTGAGATTTGTAATGTGTTAAAAGCTGGGCTGGAAGTGTTTTATCCTGATGCAATGGAAAGGAGTGCTTTATTGATGCTTCTACTGTCTGAGGGGGTGTCTACTTCCAACACGGCACCACTGCTGGATTTGCTACTTACTGATTCAGCTGAGGACGTAATGGGCACTCATCCTGGAGTGGCTGTCAAAGGAAGGTACAGCAGCTGTTTATACAAGCAAACCTCTATTACAGACACCTATTAATAATACAGATGCCTTCCTATTACAGTTCATTTGGTCCAAAAGTCACCAGAATTCATATTTTAAACTCTGCATCTGTAATTGCTGTACATGTATGTGGACACCTCAGAGTCCATATAATGGACACTATTTTACCTGCGGGAACAGAGAGCCATTGGAGAATGGCAAACCCAAACATAACTCTTTTTATTCAACTTAAAAGCATTCCAATCTTGTCTGACAAAAAGCTATTGACACCACTTTCAGTTTTTGAAAACATAATTTATGCATTGTACGCTTGTTAACTATTTGGATCTTGTCTTGTTTAACAAAATAATGCATGACGGCTCTGTTTTGATCAATAATGATTTTTTTTGGTAATACCTCCTTTTACAGTAGGCTGTCTGAAGATGTGGTGTTCGCAGCTCTCAAAGTGTGCATCAAAGAGTCCAGCAACATGATCCTTCAATGCGGCAATATGGATGATGTAGCATTTCATTCTCTGGTCACTAAACATCCAGTTAGTCATAATAAAATTTCATTCATAATGTACAGTACATAGTTAGCACTGGATAACACATGTAGTTCTCAATTACCCCATTTTATATAGGTGTGACGTGGATCTTTCCCTTGTACGACACGATCAAAAAAACGACTGTACAAAACCCTTCCCGCAAACCCGCAACACACCAAAAGACTAAATAATACTATAAGTTTAATAAATTTAGAATACATAAACGATTAATTACAAATTGACGGGAACGTAAAAAATCTATTTCTTCTACAGCTACTTAATTATTTAAAACTAAATTACTTATTAGAGTTCAGTTCTTGCCTTGACCTTGAAAACTTCTCCAAGGACAAACAATCCCCTACAACAAACAACCGCACCAACAACCATTCGCACAAACCTTTCCTTCAGTCTTCTCTTCTGGCGCCTTCCTTCCTTACTTTGCTCTTGTCTGACTCCTTCGTACGCACTTTTAACTTCTGTTCGCTCGCCTTCTACGCCTTTTAACTCGCCTTGTACGCCTTTTAACTCGCCTTGTACGCCTTTTAACTCGCCGCCGCTGACAAAAGGGTTATGTCAGGGAAAACACGGCTGGCTCCTGCCAATGGCTCTTGACAGTGACTTGAGCGACTTCGCCTACAACCTTGCAATTCAAACTTCTCAGTCCTCTTTTCTTCTTCCAAGAATAACAACCCCACCACAATCAAACAACTAACCTCTATTTAAACACTCCTACACAATTATAATTACAAAGAAGATTCTGGAAAACGTTAACTACAAAGAAAGTTACTGCAAAGAATATTTGAATATTAATTACTTTAAGGTTACAAAAGTTACGTGATATCTAAAACAACAAGATGTGAAATACACGGTGATGGGAATAATAATAGCTAGTAGACTGCATTGAAAATTTACAATACTACACACAAATTCCTACAATTAATGACAACTAATTAACATCCTAGCGACATTTCTTTTTTTTTTTAAAAGATACTACGATAAAGACTACAAATAATGAAAAGAAACGATTAAATAACTACATGCAAAGAAACCAAAACAGTAACGAAAAAAATACATAATAGGAATTTTTGTGACAATAGGGTTTTCATTAAGTTCTTATTAAGTATGAGGGGAACCATAGATGAGTAGGCAGGCAGAAAAGGACACAATGAAGGGAATTTTTCTTGTAATATATCAAGCATGAGAGACAGTGTTTCATCACATTTCCAAACAGCAAGAAGAGAGTTGAAAATACAACATGCAAATTTGAGGTGTTTGGAAATGTGATGAAACACTGTCTTGAGTGTTTGATTTATCTTTTCAATTGAAACAAAAACTAAGGAGTAAATGGAGACATAAAATTGTCAAAATCTATGCTAATTAGGACCGGGTATCCAAACCTCCTTCACGGTTATGATTTTCTTTGTTGTAACTTGATGAATTATTAATGAATTTGAGAAGTTCAATTTGAAAGCAGGTGGATACTGATCCTTTTATACCTTGGTACCGTTATCTGGGTATCATGTTTTAATGAGAACCCTGTTACCGCGCTCAAAATTAGCAGTTGCCCGGTTGCCCGAGACAACTAAAACTTTGTTCGGGCAACCAGCTTTTTGGAAAATTAAAGGGCTGGTTGCCCGAGATTGTCTGGCATTTGCCATAAGGACAACCTGGATATTTTTCTTATCTCGAGCACTGTGTTAACACAAATTGCACTAGAATACAGTTGGTAAAGAAAATTAAATGCTTGGAACACAAGGCTCGTAAAAAAGTAGCCTAGTGTTTCATCACATTTCTAAATGCTAATGACAGAGATTAAAATACAATGCCCAGCAGAGTATTTTTTACGAACCTTGAGGTATTTGATAGTGTTTGATATTATCTTGAGTTCTCAAATAATTTTCAAAACTAAAACTGCAGAGAAAATGAAGATTGAAATAAAATCATAAAAAATCTATGCTAATTAAGATCAGAGTTTCAAATCACAGTCACAGTTCTGAATACATTATAAATCATATCCTACTTCCTATGAATTCTAACTTTTTGAAAAATACACAGGATGTTTCTCCAGCCCTGCAGTACCTTACAGCTGTCTTCATTGCAAGCTGGAAGGAAGTTGTTATTTCTGATGAACAGGAGTCTGCTGTCTGGGTTGATGAGGTTTGTTTTGTTTCATGTGTTCACTGAGTCGCATAAAACATTGAAGAGGTAATCCCTAATTCCCTCTGAGACTTGCGTGCAGGGAATCGTGGTAGTTGTATTCATCATATGCACAGCATCCTTAGAGACTTCGTAGTGCACAAAGATGATTCCCTGTGCGCAAGTCTCATAGAGGGAATCGGGGATTGTCGCTCTTCCTAGATAGTATAGGTACAGAGGCGAGGTGAAGTCTGAATTCAGGCTGACATATTGGCCAATCAGGCAAGACCAGACTGAGGTTATTCTGATTTTCACTGGGTAATCTATATAGTTATTTCTTTTCCTCTCTGGATGGGATACTTGTCTTGCCATGACTATCCTCAGCATTAAATTTGCCAGTACCATTTATGCACTGATTGGTGAATGTCTTGCTTATGAGCAACACAGCGGCCCTGACCTGGGATTAAACCCAGACCACATGATCGGGAGCCCAGCAATGCACATTATTCATTAGGCCACTTTACCTCCAACTCCTAGATAGGATGTTAGTGATTATTTTACAGTATGCAGAACATAAATTCATTAATGCTTTTCTCATGATTATTAGGTCGTCAGTGATGCCATGAAACAAATGGAATGTCAAAAGCTCTCCTTGAAAATCATAGAAGCTTGTAAGGAGGTACATGGTGTAACTCTAATTTATCATTTTCATATACTAGAAGGAGCAGATCTTAGGGAGGGGTGCAGGGTTTGCATACACCCCCCTCCTCCCCTGAGATGACCTATGGCTTTCTAATATAATTAGTATTCTGCTTACGTCGCCCATCAGTTACATGGTGCACCCCTCCTGAGGAAAATCCTGGACCCCCCTGACTTGGCTTAGTTCATTACCTTAAGTGTTACCATGTCGTTGACATGGTTGAACGTTGCAAAGAGGATGTTCACACATGTTTTAACATCATAGCTACCTAGTCATTGGGTATCTACTCAAAACTGCTGTAAATTATACGGTTTACTCAGTATGAACATCTGTTAGAAACGTTGCGTATAGAGGCCAAATAATTATTAGTGTATTGTAAAAGTTCCAAAAATTTATAACAACCCAAAGTCAAAAGTACAGAAAATCTTTGCTTCTTATTTTACACTATAATAATTACAATCTGCTTTCATTTGCGCTATTATTAGGTTACTATTAATAATATACCAAATTTATTTAACTTGTCACACAAGTAATATGTACATACAACTTTTTGACTATACGTATGTTCAAAACCCTTTTTAGATTCTTGACGTCATTCTCAAAGTTCTTTCCAAGCTGTCAGCAGAATATAAAGGAGATATGAAATCAAGAGTTGAAGGGCTGGAACATGTCATGAAAGCCACACTTATTGGACAGACCCTGCCATTACTGGCAGCAGTTGTGTCTTCTGACAAGTGTCTTAGAATGCCAGTAGTTAAGAGCTTTCTGCCAGCTGTGACTAGTGTAACAGTGACTGCCACAAGGGTAAGATGAAAAGAAAAATATCCCAGTTAGACTGTTTTTAGCTTTTTAAAGTGACACTACAGTAGCTAGCATGACAATGCCCATGGCTTTAAGGACATTGGAGCGCAAGCACAACAACCTGTTTGTTCTATTGTTGTTCTCTCAAAGGGTAGCAAACAGTTCATGTGAGACCTTGCATGCGCTGTTACCCATCCAATGAAGGAACAATTAAAACTCATTTCAAGACCAAGAAACTGCTTGAACTGTTTTAAGACAGTATTTAGCTATTTTCATCACACTTACGATTTAAAATTAAAACTTATCGTTGACCATAACCAATTTACCAATAATTTTATAAAAAAAAAAGACTACAGGAAGTGGTCTAAACAAGTGAACTCCATAAGGACCCACCTTTACTAGGACATGTTATTAGCCTGAAAATTTGAGACAGGACCGTAAGAGCACAAAGACATATAAAGTTTTTTTACCTAGTTTACACTGTGATAGATGGGGCTATTCAAAGGAGACACCATATTTTTATGGTGGGGAAGGGGGTTAGAAAAGACACCACCAGCATTTCTGCGAAGTGGTGGGTTCTGTTTATGATCACTTCCCTAATGAAATAGTAATATCGTACTGAGCGGCAGTTCTACCTGTTTGTGGACTTCCATCACTCCGTTCACTGTAGTCCTGACCAGCGCAGTTTTCTTTATCAGGTCGCCTATTTCATTTCTAAATTGAAATCACCTGCAGAGAAATCTGCTGATAGTGCAACCCACAAGCCTTCTCTGTTGTCCTCTGCTGTTCCATCACCGTGGTCAAGCCCACGTAAAGTAGAGAGTCCTCATCCAGTCAGAGATGACTACCAGTTGTGTAAGACGGTAGTGTTACCAGGGGCGCCTTGTTTGTATGTTGAATTTGATCCAAGATGTGCCACGCAGTATGACTATGATAAGGTACGTAAAGCAAGTCAGATTTACCATTATGGGATGTCCATTGCTTTGTTTGTATAACTGTGCTTCTTCAAAAGAAAGATAAGTGCATTGCTAGTTACCAACGGCTACCACATGGTAGTACAATGTATGAAGTTGACGTGTGTGCATTCTTTTCCCCTGGACAGTATGCATAGCCTGGGTGCAGAAACCATGCATGAAAAGCTTCTGGCACCCATGGTACAGTATGCTATGTCTATAGTTTTTATTATGTGAATTCAATTCCAAAATTGGCACATGTCTTAAACCTCTACAATCAAAATATTTAGTTCTCAGACAATGGTACTTACCAATGTACACCTCTTTCATTCATTTTACATGCTCTATTTACTGTATTTTGTCAATTAGATGACCCCAGTTTTCATTCAAAACTCAGTCTTTCATTTATAAACAGGAGTATTGTTCATTTTTTGACAGACACATTTGCTGAGTTTACATAAAGTTAAAACGTTCACCAAGCAATACCAAACACCACCTTTTTCTCCAGTCAAAACCTTGGTATGAACAAATCACTATGAATTCTGAACTTGGTGTTTTGTTTATTCACGGCTCACGTTCAGTAGAGAAAATACAGTACTGCAATGATCATACTCCACCTACATGCCACTGTCATACCCAAAATACTTCTTATACTTTCTCACCCGATATACAATTTTCATACTCACTCGTTAAACTTCTTGTCCCAATTAAAACTCTTCAACAATAGATGAGGTTGGGGGTTGTTGCTTATACGGATGGTGGGACTGAGAACGTACGAGCCAAGAGCCAAGGTAACCATGGCAACCCTGTGAGCGGCAACCACCATCCAGCACCGTCACACTGAATAGCAATTTAGTGGAAATGTTGATACCTACCTGAAAGGGGAGGGGAAGGGCGGGGGAGAACAGCACGAAGGCTTCGCAAACTAAAGAGTGAATGCACACTGATTCTCAGAAACCTGAGCCCTGTAAATACCAAAACCCCTGCAACTTACCAGGCCGCCCCGCAGCAACATCAGCCGCCATGAGGAAGACCGTTGCTTGCATTGTCTCGATTTTAACTTCGCCTAAATTACATTTAGCCACATTTAATTTTCTTGCTGTATAAAGCGGTTTTCACTTGAGTTTCAGGATTAATTTGTGGCTGCTTTGGTTTTGCCTTGCTTAGCCTGCAAATCAGGCGGTTTTTGTGGGGGGAATGCTTAGAAAACAGTGTAATTTGTGGCTGCTTTGGTTTTGCATTGCGTAGCCTGCAAAGCAGGCGGTTTTTGTGGGGGGAATGCTTAGAAAACAGCGATCACAAAAGACTGGCCACCATTTTGAGTGCGCGAACATTGCAGAGAGGAAAATAAGAAGGGGGAAGGGCAGAAGTTGCGAATTACTAGTCTTTCGTGATGGTTGTTTTCGAAGCATTCCCCCCCACAAAACCACCTGCTTTGCAGGTTATGCATTGCTACACTTTGTGATTGGTTTAAAAAACTTGTGCCACTTTCACAGCTAATCAGAAGTGAAACTTAAACTAATTGTGACTTTCTCACGCACATTTTCCCACGCTTTGTACTGGCTACATGTATTTGCTTCAAGTTTTGATTGGTTCACTAGGTTCTTTGCATTCTTTGTAATTGGCTGGAGTGATTACTTTGGTTTTGGCTTTATGCCACAACTCTCAACTTTCCTTTCATACTCACTCCATACTCACTTAACATACTCCATACTCATACTCCATACTCACTTAACATGTAGGTAACATAAAACTAATAGTTTCCTAAGGAAGAAAAGCACCAAAGAGGTAATAGTGAAGCAAAAAGAAACAAGGATGGAGAAGACTAAGATGACGATTTTGAAACATTTAGGCTAAAATTTCCAAAGTGCACAAACCGTGATGTAGCTATTTTGATCTAATGGTACCTGTAAAGCTATCACCTAACCAACCCTTCCACCCTCCCCAGGTGATTCTGTATGCTGGCAAGACCACCAGTGCTCGAAAAGCTGCAGAGTATGGTGGCAACTCGTATGGTGTGGGAGGTAGAGGAGTGGTGCGGCTAGGCTGGCCCAAGGAACCTGTTAAGGTGGAGGGTGATGCAGTCACCATCTCTTTCCAATTGAAGAGTACAAGGGAGCGTAACACCCCTGATAATGTTGTGTGGGGATTCAGCTGTATTGTTAGCACAAAGGTAGGCCATAATTTGTCGCTAAAGTCAAAGTTTTTTCAATTTCGTAAACTTTTATCTCTAAGAGATATCTTATTTTCAGAGGTTAAATTTGACAGGCACAACGTGATATATATGCCTGGATTTTTCAAAACCGGGTCAGTGGAGATTTTAAGTGAAACTTGTTCAAACTGTTTCTCTCAGCAGAAACTATCTGCAAAGTTGACGCTATAAAAAATATTTGAAGAAATGCCAGTTTCTTTTTTCTTTCCCCACTCTTTTGTGCTTTGTTCAGTGCTGTTTATTTTTCTTTCCTCTTTTCTTGGCCTGATTTTAAAATATAATTGACTAGCGAAACAAAATCTTCAGAGTGCAATGCGCAAAGGGGGTTATTAATTCTTTGACCCGGTTTTGATATATCTGGTTTTATATATAGGTATGCAACCCACACGACTGGAACAAACGCAAATCATTTCACCATTGCTTCAAGTGTAACAATGTACCAATATGTTTTGCTGCATGTGAACTCCTTAGTCATTAAAAATTGAAGCTGGTAAGAAGCTGCTCAAAAAATCAAGCAATAGATAGCGTTATCCACCCTTTAACTGACTGACCTTTCTTGTGGTAAATTTTCTAAATCAGCTACAATGAGAGTGACGTTCATATTATTGACCTTTTGCAACGATTAAAATTACTTAAGCAAAGCCACATACTAAGCAATATTGTTATTTTTAGTCCTTTCTTGTGGAAGTATGTGTACAGTTGTGAGCTCGTAACACAATTGTGTGATAGCGATGAGGTATTTGGCATGGCTTTGGTAATGCTAATGGTTTCTTGGCGATTGTTTAACAATTATTCCTCGAGCCTGATTGGGCTCTGAGTCAATAGCCCATGAGGCCAAAGGCCTCATGGGCTATTGACTCAGAGGCCATGAGGGCGAGAGGAATAATTGTTTTAGTAAAATCCAACTAGAAAGCATAGAAAGTATAGATTTATCTAATAATGAGCTCAAATACTCATCGGAAACTTCAGCAAAACGCAATTCAGCCGCCACTGTTTTGGTTTTCAAAGCCGGCGCTTTCGCTACTAGTGGGCTATAACATATAGTCTGGTAGTAGCTCAACCAATCAGAACGCAGCATTGATAATAGACCACTAGTTGGATCTTACTAATATCCTTAAGCCCCAGCTGGAGCATAGGCCATTGACCATTTCCGTTCTCCAAGGGCTTCTGTCCTGGGTTGTTTCTTAGTATTTTCAGACATTCATTGCCTTTTTTCATACCATACTATTTCTAGTAACTTTTAATACTATTTTGTTTCTCGGAAACCGTTCTGTTTATGTTTTCAGGAGAAAGGTGAAACACCTTCCACTCTATCATTTTTCGATGACTTGTGCCTAGGCCTCACTGTTCTCACGCACAGCTTACTGAATGTTAGATACCAGGGCCCTGCTAACACTGAAGCAGAAGACGCCTGCCAACATTTGCTCAATTCCAAACTGCTGCAAAGGTAAGGCCAGTGCCACTTTTAAAATGCCGTTTACACTCTAATAACTTAAAGAGGAGCTGATGTAAAAATTGTAGAAAAAGTGATAATATTGAAATTGCCCCTTCTTGTAACGTGGCGCTTCACATCCTTGCTTTGTGAAAGCATACAGAGGGTTTCTAATTCATTATATACCTCTTGTCGCACCCAATTTGTGAGCATGCACAGAGTACTTGTTGTGTAATTGTCAGCCAGTCAGATTTGCTACATAGATTTGACAATGAGTCTGTGAATCGTGGTCTTCTGTTGTTGGAGGCAGCCAGAGGTCTCGATTCTTGGTGCTGACCAAAAGGATGGCAGCGTCTGGGGACGAGAATGCTACAACCATTCAAGCAGTGTGACTCATGCAAGAAAGCGTGCTTTCCCCTACTTGAATATCGTTACGCTTTCCCCCACGTGAATACCGTAGTATCCAGTCCGAAACTGAAGCTTCTGTTTTGTTCTGTCAGGTGCGTGTGGCCTACCGCTGCTGAAGCAGTATCAGCATCAGGGAATTCTGGTATTACCATTACTGTTGAGTCAGAGAGAGGTTCTACAACAAGTGTTGACAGCATCATGTCCAAACCAAGCGTTAAACTTTTCCCTGAGGTTTTGAAACATCTGCGAGCGGCAGCTGGTAAGCATGGTTATAAAGGGACTAAGGCCACATTGTGGATATGGTTCGATATGAATGGACAAATTGTTGGCTCAGGATTCTTTGAAGTAAATGTTTGTTCAAGAAGGATTGTGACCAATTTTCACTCCTGATTGGATATTTTCAGACACTGTTTCAGTTGTGACTATAGTCTCTTCCTGCACAGCCGTTGTCATGACCCAAATAACAGTTATAAAGGAGACGCTTGTGTCTGTGGCCAAGCTCCACAAAAGCATAGGCATAGAGAAACTCTTTCATACAAGTAGGCTCATCTTTAGGTCACCTATGCGAATGATGTGAGCAGGGGGGAACGGTTCTGTGAGCGAAATGATCCGACGGCGAGCCATCTGGTGTGAAAGTGCCAAGAAAGTGCGCCACTTATTTCTTGTGGCTTCACCACTCCCACACTAAATGTAAGCCTGGTATATAAACTGCAAACCAAAATGTGATTTTATTCCTAGCAAATTATTTTAGTTAGTAACCCTAGATAACAGTTAAAAAAAATAAATATAATTTTCTGCGACTGGCATTCAGGTGTAGTTGCCCCTACTCTGCGTCCCAGCCTGCGACAGGCCCTCCAACCCGAAGCCATCGAGGAGGTGATACTGCGTTGCGTCATCAACCATCTAGGACTCGCCAAGACTGTACATGGACTGGAGCTTCTACAGGCGACAGAGACAGAGGGTGAGGAGTACATATATCTGTGTAGCGTGATGAAGGAAGTATTTAGCCGGTTAAATGGACTGATCAGACAGCTGCAGGCCATGGCAGAGATGGAGCAGAAATGGGCTCACGAGCTGGATGATGTGCGTGAGGGAACCCTTCAGCCGAGTGCTGCCTTCTTCAATGACTTCCACTTACAAGAGGTACCTAAATAGCGAATACGGAACTCACCTGCACTTAGTGTGATGCTCTTATTTAAGTAAAGTTCTCAGGGTCATTTCCTCGAGATTTTTCCCCTTTTCTCAGTATTTTGTTGTTTTATAGGCCAAGAGCAAGGAACTTGAGTTGTTGTGCTCACTGAAAAATGTCGAGTTTGACCCAATAGAGCAGGAACAGGCTGTGGGTAACCTTATGTAAGTGTTAAGGTTTTTAAACTTAAATACTTTGTCATTTTTACAAAGGAAAGTGCATTGGGCTTTGACAAACTTTGATAAACGTTCAACACATTTGTGTTGGTTTTCAAAACCTCTTGGCCTCATCGTGCAGCCCATCTTCTCCCAACAATAGAGATATTAAGCATGACATTTCTTTTCCTGCAAACGGCAAAACGATTCTGTCGTCTACCGTTTGGCGTTTGTACGCGAAAATACAGGAGTAGGTTGTGTTTGTAGTGATTATGTGATTTTTCCCCTTTTTGGGGGTAACAAAATGAGAGGCAAACTCGTGTTTCCTTTTTTCCATATAACGTGATTATTTATCTCTCTAATACCAGAGCTCAATTATTTTCAAACTATTAAACAAAGATCAGAAATTAGTCACGGTTGGAGATACCAGAGTTAACCAAAGTTCATCAGACAAAGGTGGTACACAGTGGATAAGTGAAATTTGAGTTTAAGCAATAATGTATTGATCTTTCTCACTGGATACACATTTCTCCTCCACCTCCTTAGAGAGCAACTGGAGACAGAATCAAAGACGGGGCGGAATGAAACTGATAATGCATTGGATTTAATGCCAGTCACCAAGAAGTTTCTGTTTTCCATCATGGAGTGTGCAGAACTGCTATGTAACGTGACCATTGAGTCCAGTGCAAGTAAAGCTGCTCCAGAGAGAAGCATTTCTCACAACAGCTTCGCACCGGACCAAGGGCAGCAGTCACAACAAGGTACATCTATTCATACCTTAGGCTTGTCACACAATCTATGAAAGGAGAAATTACGTGACGACCAACAATCAAATCCGGATATGCATTCATTAAGGCTTGTCATGCAATCTGAAAGGAGAAATTGCGTATTGAGCAACAATCACTAATGGTCAATCCTTTAATGAAAGAGTGTGGCACCATCTCTGGAAAGAAAAATTGCTTGATTAGTAACAAATAAACAGGGTATGCATTCTTAAAGCTTGTCACGCATTCTTTGGAAGACGAAAGTGCGTGATAAGCAACAATTTCAACAGGGTATGTATTCTTAAAGCTTGTCACGCATTCTTTGGAAGACGAAAGTGCGTGATAAGCAACAATTTCAACAGGGTATGTATTCCTAAGGCTTGTCACGCAATATTGGAAGGGAGGAATTGTGTGATAAGCAACGGATTTTTAATTCTTGTCATGAAGAAGCTGAGTTTTGTCACTCGCGGAGTGTAAATTGAAAAGCTTTTGGAAACCAGATTAACGACAGAAGTGATTAAACTACTTGAATAAACGTTGTCTATTTTGTAGACATTTCCTGGAGGGGGTGAGGTAGGGGAGATGGACTGGAGTGACACTATATCTTATAGTAACTGAATCTAACATTCACTATCCTAGCCATCTCATCTCGGACAAACTTATCTTGTCTCTTTTCATGTTATTTGGCAGCCGTTTCTTTGAATGAGCTCCACGCTCCTTCATCACCAGTCCTCAGTCGCTCATTGTCAGCACCGTCCAAGTTGGATCAGTCCACGACAGTTCAGGAAGGCATACATGACGTGCGCAGGTTGCAGCGTTGGAGAACGAATGTACAGAAGAAACACAGTCGATGTTCTGCTGAAGATCTGAAGGATTCTGATGTGAATGTCAGGACTTTTGTGTCAACCGTGGCCGAGATTTTCACTTTCATTGGCAGTAATCCGGATAAAGCTGTAAGTAGTGAAGATCCACATGCAAATTCTCCTGACTGATCTCTACACCTTTTCTCTTGTATTAATTGGGAGAATTTGTTAAAAGATCAAAGCCTTTGGTAATCTTTTTTAATTCTCGACACCTTTTCTCTTTATTACGAGTTGACAACGTGAGGAGAAATTTTATGTTGGTCACTCTTGGGTTAAACGTTCCGGTAGGGGCTAAATTAATGACCTTTAAATTCTGGAAGGACTACGTGTACAGATTTGACTTCAATCTTAAATGCTAAAAATTTTAAAGAGACCGAACGTTTTCGGCATTAGGCCATCTTTCCGGATCCGAAAATGATGAAACTACTAACATTTCAATAACTTGTTTTCACCACTACGGCATTCTCTCTAAAACTCTTGAGGGGCACCTGTAAGACAGACACCTCTAAAAACGGACAACTAGTGTTGGTCCCGACAGAGTTGATTGCCCGAAATATGTAACTGTTGGCACAGCCAATCTACAAAAACTATTATGGTTCCGTGTGCTGGTGTAGTTTTGTAAAAACTAAATACACATTTTTTTAACAGGTGACTTGTTCCAGTTTTCTCGCCGCAGCTCGCGTTCGTAATGAGCGAGGCCTGGACCGCGTTCAAGCTCTCCAATGTATGATAGAACTGGTGACTGTTTGTTCTCGAATTGGAACTCAAGTGCCTCACCTGCTCTCTGCTGTAGCGTCTATTCTTGCACAAGGACCAAGGTTACTTTCTACTCCAGTTTTTCTTTATTTTTGTCAACGCCATTTAGCTGGGGCCATTTTGGTGCTTTTTATTTCCAGCTCACATTTCGCAACTTTAATTCATCCCCAGGACTGAAGAGCTCAAGTGCGGAGGCATGGTGCGAGAGGTGCGTGACATGTTCTCGGCAGTAGTGCAAGCAGTTGTCCAGGGGGCTTCCTCTAAGCCCCAAGTGTACCATGACAGTGTTTTGGTACTCTCTGTCTGCCCGTTCACCTGGTACGAGGAGCGCTGCATTATGAGAAGTAGCCTTGTGTACCTACTGGACAAACTGTGTTCTTTGAGAAGCGAGAAGACTGCCATATCGGTTAATCTATCGGCCATGGCTTGGGCTGGCTTCCAAGTACTTTTGGATCGAATAGTGAAGTGGGAGAATGATAAAGGTTGGATGTGATTCTTTTAAAGTTAAATTTTGCGGGGTTGTTTTTTAAGGAGTGGTGGGGGTGGAAAAATCATTTATCGCGTTGCGCGCGCTAGTGTTATATTTTAAATTCTGTTTTTGCATTCGTTTGTACACCCAGTCCTCTCAAACCTATTAAATGTAATACGCAATGATGAAATAGTGTTTTACTGTCATCTCTGGTAAAATCTTGGCTTGTAGTATTGAATTATAAATGTCCAAACAAATGCGTTTTTTTATTTGTGATTTTCTTGAATTTCCTTCGGTGAAATCTTCCAAAATGTTAACAGTACATCGAATCCGGTGGGATACGAATTTTAAACACGAACTAGGTAGGGTTTGTCCAGGTTTTTTCGATTTTTGCAAATTTATGTCTTTTCCCGCTACGAAAAAACGGGTCTGATAGACTTTCCTGGAAAACGAGCTCCGGCTAAAGTAAAATATTATTTACTAGTTTGCCAAATTTTATGGAATTTCACCGAAGGAGAAAATTCACTGTCAGTTTTGCTTGTTGTGCTCATGTTGACGTCATAAAAATCGAAAAATACTGGTGGAGTAAAGCTTTCGTTCTCGGCGCGCGTGCGATCGTAAAACTATAGGGAGCCACCTTAACTGTTTAATCATTGCTGTTTTGTCAGATTATCGTGCTGGTGCAATTGAGTGGTCGGGTTTGGCTCATCAAGTGTCTAGTTTGTTGTCAAACTACCTGAACTGTGTTTTGGAGGAGAGTCGTAAGAACGGTGTGACTGCCAGAGACGCGCTGCAGTACGTTATGCAACTGCTGCACGGGATCAGCAGGTGAACTATAGATTTTATAAAATGTTTTTGTGAAGTTAAAGCAAATTACACCTTCAAATGATATAATAAAGCAATCGAAATTCAAAGTAAAAACAGGCAATCAATAGAATGAATGGGCCATTTGGAGTTCTCTTTTCCCTCTGTTTCCAAACGAGTCTAAGTGCGAAACTATTCATATGGAAACGAGCTTGTTTTGGATGAGAATGAAGATGCAGGTAAAACACATTTTTCATATGAATGGTTTCGCACTGAGGTAAATGAGAACTCGGAAATGGCCAATTGCTTGCCTGACATTTGATCCAAGATATTCCATAATGATTACGAAGTTCTACATTTTGTGATTGGTTGGTACTTGCGCGTGCAGGAACAAGATTATAAAGCACCGATCAGTCAGAGACACAATTTACTACACTGTTCTCTGTAGCACTACGCCATCACTATGCAATTTCTCGGGCTGAATCTCAGACATCGTGGGTAAGAATTGAGTGCGAGAAGAAGAAACCTCTGTTTTGTTAGTGAGAGCTGATACTGGATTGATAAGATCTCTAGTCTCGAGTAAGACAGAGTGAGTTTGTTAACAGTCCTGTTAGAGAGGAGCGTTTAGGCAGTAATAAGCAGTTTGAAACGAAGTGTTCAGCTTTTTCCATTTTGTCATTAGCTTAAAGAGTTCGTGTGTTGTTTTGTTTTCTATCTTGTTTCAAGGAGCAAACTTGGAGAAGGAATTCTCCGTGAGCCACGCACCATCTCCACCCTCCTGTCTCTGCTCTTGGACCGCCGTGCCCCTCCCAAACTGATATTGATCGTGCTCAAGCTCTGCCGCTCAGCCTTGCCACTGATGAGCGCTAAGAACTGCCAGGAGGTGACCTTACCCTCCTCTGCTAGGCATTACTTAGGGGAGAAACTGGGGGGACACCACGGGGGCGGCTCTGTGTTCAGAGTGGCTAGACTGCTTCTTGCCAAGTTGGGTGATTTTGTGCTTCCCTCTGTGGACTCGGGGAGTGAAGAAGATCTGGAAGATGTTGCTGATGAGTATGACGAGAGTGAGATCAGTGAAAAGAGTGGCGCTTTGATGTGTTTGTATTTGCACAAACGAGATGACCAGCCGGCGCATGAGGTTGTTCAGAAAGTGCTGAGGTATGGCGTTAAAATTTTCTGGCTGTTTCAGGACTCGAATGGGCGGTGCAGTGGCCTAATGGTTAGAACGCTGGACTCTGGATCTTAGGAGTCCAGGTTCGAGCCCTGGCTGGGGCATTGCGTTGTCTTCGTGGGCAAGACACTCGGATCGAATTTCTCCTTACATTGCCAATAAAGCTTGAAGTAGACAGGTGATGAGAGAGATTGGCTTTGCGTCATGATGTATCCCCAAATTCTCAGTGCTAACTGTAAAGAAAATGTATAACAACTAATTAGGAGAAAGAATGCGTGTAACAGCCGTTCCTTTCTATTTGAATTCAGCAGAAATATGAACAGTCACTTAGGGCATAGCAATTGACCATGTGATGAAAGACTTAATGCTCTCTGACTGTTAAAGTGGCAGTCTCACGCTATTTTTCGTAACGCATCGAAAATCCACGTCGGCCCGACGTTTTCAAGTTTTCCCATTGCATCTCACATGAAATCAGGACTAGCATATTTTTCCTCGTCCTTCTGTTCTGAATTCACTTGATGTTATAAAATTAGTGATTTAGAAACGATTTGGATATTGACGAGGCGTTAGAAGTTTAAATTTAGATAATTATGGCCAAAAATCGTGATAAACTCCGTTAGACTGCCCCTTTAAATTGTGAGAGGTACGATGGGTGTGCAATGACGTCACAAAGATTGTAAAAACATTATTTGTTGTCTCTTTTTCAGTACGAACGGTACGCCGTTCATCTTTCGTGTGGGACAGGGCTCCGAGATGGAGCGTGCGATCAAACTCGACCGAGAGCTGACAGATTACGGGCGAGGTGTTCTTCTCATTGACACCCTGTCAGTCTGCCTTAAGAAGGCGGCCCACTGGGCCCAGACAGGGCTGGTGGTTAGTGTGGGACCTGTTGGCCTGCTGGAAGGAGATAGAGAGGGAGGAAAATCAACTGAGGGATCAGGAGATCCAGAGAGCGTGTGTAAAGCGCGCAACAGCCGTCTGTCCAGGTTTGTGCGAATTATTCGCGAGAAATCCCGTTGCTGAAAAGGATAAAAACGGCCGGGAATGGTGCTTGTTAACTCTGGTGGTGAAACTGACACGGTAACTTCTGGTGTTCTTGTGCAATTCCCTGTTAGAACATTTGGGAGGAACGAGTATCATTTGATGGCGATGCCTCCGAGACAGGACTGAGCTTGTGGTGTTTCCCTGCGGTCGCTAAGCATCGGGACGTGTTTGCTCACGCTAGTTTTTCATTGGATGAAATAAGTTGGCAACTCTTGGAGTGCTCCAACGAAGGCTCTCCAAACCTGGCACTTGTTTCCCCGACTGAGGATGGTTAAAAACGCGGATAATTCTTAATTAAAAATGTTGCGTGACTGTGTGGACGTAAGATGGCTGAAAACAGTTTCCAGCACTATCCAAGACTTAGATTCTGACTAAGTCTTTGAAAGTGCTGGAAACTGGTTTGAGCCACCTTAAAGGGATTCGGGGAGATGGTATAATGAGTGGTTTTTGGTTTCTTTTTTGTATTAACAGAAACCTGAAAGGAATGGCCACTTTGGTTGAAATGCCCACGCTAGAGTATTAAATTGTTCAACAGTTGTGTTTGTTTCCAATCAGTAACTAATTTGAGTCGGAATGAATTGTTTCTAAAACGTGTTCTAATTAGTATTTTGCAACAAAGTTAAGATATTTTAGGACAATTTTGGCCAAGTTAGGTCAACTTATTGAATTGAGATGAATTTCAAAGAAATCCCAGTCAAATATGGATGGAGAGCCTCGCGGATTCTCGTCATCGTTATTAATTCGTAATTCCTTGTGAGTTACGACATTTGTCGAGTACTGGTCTACAGAATTCAACTTCGTTCTTTCTTTCTAGAACTGAAAGCAGCCGTCCTTTCATAAGCGGCCAAGTGGCGCACACCATGGCTTCTGAAGTGATCTCATTGCTGCATGGCCTCCTGGCATCTTCTCCTTCCGACACCGCCAAGATATGGGCCTCTGCTGTGCGAGATGTGCTCTGTGAGGCGCTGGATTATGTGCCTGACCTCATGAGGACCTTGGAAGTAGAAGGGAGGGTCTTGTTGGGAGGGGACAAGGATGTCACTAAAGAACAGGAGCCTGACGAAGATGGACACCTTTCTAATGAACACGACTGGTTTTTTAAGGCTAGGAACGTTATGGCGTCTCTGTGTGCTTTGGGTGGCTTTCGGCAGGGCGTTCATTCTGGGTGCACAGTTCAGGTAAGGCCTGACGTTAAAGTAGCTTTGACCTGATTTCGTCTATTTATCTCGACGGACACCATTGGGACCAACACCAGTTGTGGCTTTTACAGAGGTGTCCAGCTTATACAGAGTTAAGATGCGGTAAAATGACTGAAAAATGGCGAGCAAGGCGCAACACCAGTTGTCCGTCTTACCGACATTTCCGGTTTTTAGAGATACAGTAAAATGACCGAAAAACGACTCGCAGGGACCAACACCAGTCATCCATCATACAGAGATGTCCGGCTTATTGAGAGTTTGGCTGAAAACGGCGTGCAGCGATCAACAACAGTTGTCCGTCTTATAGAGGCGTCCATTAAGGGACAGTTGGTTGTATTTACAATGTATAAAATTGAGCTCGAGGAAAATTGATAACAATTGTGTACATGTAAGACGATTTTGTAAAGCGTGGACCTATTTGTCAAGATTCAGCGCATTAGCTCTTTTATTTTGCATACGAATGGACTGCTTGGGAGGACTGGACGGAAAATTTTTTTACCGAGGCCCATGGAAAAAGCGGTATTGTATATCCGTTGTTGAGCTTGGTTTGGTTGGAAAGTTATGAAGAACGCCTCGATAAAAACATCTGAAATGTATTTGCTACATGAATTGTTGGCAAGTGCGAGGTACGATTGCTTTTCCCGTCCCGACACAATTTAAATTTAACGCAAAACCCAATTTAAAATTTTGTTGGCTGTCACCGCCATTTGTCCTTGTTTCTTTTTAACAGATTTGTGGAGAAGACATGGTTCGTACAACTGGTGAAGTGATCAGTGTGTCGGACAGGCAGGGCGTGGCCACAGTGTTACTACAAAAGGGAGGGGAAACTTACAGCGACATGGTGCAGGAGATACCACTAGCACGACTTAAAGTTGCTAATACTCAGGTACAATCCTTGGTCCGCGTCTTTGACCAATTGTTCTATGCGTGACTGGTTTGACGGGTTTAGGGTTAGGGTTATTTTATATGGTTACTACAAAAAAAGATTGCCGATAGAGATTGTAAGCACCGAACACGAGTACTTCGGATTACAGGTTTCAAGATACGTCGTATTTAGGGTGCAAAGAAAGTGGATTGCCCTTCGGAAGTTGTAGCCATTGCGTGCTAGCCTGTCAGGGTTACCCTACCTGCCGAGGCGAGACAACTCGACTACCCGAGTTGTCTCGCCCCTCGAGATAACCCGGGTAGGATCATATAAAGGGTTGGCAGAAATTTTTAACATTTTAGTGAAACATTAACTCACCCAGGGTAACTCGGGGGAGGGTTGTCTCGGGTACCCGAGACCATATAAATTGGGCCTCACAAACGAGTTCCTATCATTTGTTGGGTGGTGCTCCACATAATCAAACCTGTATTTATTTTCTATGTGCAGGTGGTTTATTTGAGCGAACTGTCCATGGGTGAACAAGCTGTTGCTGCTTTGATTTCCATTCTGACTTCGAAAGAAATTCTACTTGATCCGCTGCCTTCCGAGACAGACCATAGCGAAAACATTATATCACCATCACCGGCAGCGCGTATACTGGCCGAAATTAAAACTAGGTAAGAATTTGAAGTAAGTGAATTGTGACTTGATGCGTCACAAAACAGGCAGCGATTTCGAAGGCTGGAAAGCCGTTGCATATTCAGCGGTATTCCACGTGTTGTTTGCAATGGTGTTTTCCCGCCAAAATGTGCCGCGTCTGTCATCGTTTTTCAGTTGTTTCCTGACGCGGAAACCACGGTATTTAACAGGCCCTTGCGGGCGCTTTGAATCAAATCACTGGTGTGTTAGTCCACGGTATACCATAACCCAGCCGTTTATGACTAGTATTCACGGTTTCTTTAGCTTTCAGCAACCTTGCAAGTGCGGTCTCTATAGCTCGTCAGATATTTGTTTCTAAGTGAACAGTAATGTTAACATTGCCTTCTTTCCAGAGCAAGTATGGTGTTATCCTGTCAAGTCCAAGACCCCTCCTTTAGCAATGCCATCTTGACAAATTCATCACTCGAGCTCATCCCTAAACTAGCGGGAGAATGTGATCCGGGTCTAAGACTACCTGTGGTAGAAATGCACTGCCAACAGCTACGAAAGCTCTTCAAAGACTTCGTCAAACCTGCCGAGTTGCCAAAGAAAGCACCAAAGAGCGGCAAAAAGATGGTTCTGGACGGGAACCGGGCATTCCCTCCCGTACGGGGATGTGTGTTTTCCGAGGGGTACACATGCATTCACTTCATGGCGGACCCTGCGGCAGGTTTTGGACTTCCCAGGGGGGCATTTGTTTATGCTAGCGCTCCGTTGCCTCAAAAGGTAAGTTATTTTATAACGTAACTAATGGAGCAGCGCAATCAATTTCAGCAAATACAAGCGTGAAAGAAATCCAGTGGTGCACGCTGACATTGTGAGCAAACCGCTTTACCAGAAATGTTATTTTCTCCTGCGCGTTTTGGCATGGTTTCTGATGTGCGGCAATGTTGCACAAACAATTGGCGCATTCTTTTAGCTGTGCTCTATCGAGTTATGATGCACTTGGAGAGCACTCAAGCTATCCCTATCTCTCAGCTATCGCCTCGAGCAACTCTTACGCTTCTTTCGTGGTCTCCAAACTTCCCGCGTGCACCACAATTCGACAGTGCAGGCTAAAGCATGAACCAATTATCAAGTGGTGGGGATGTTTTTTTTAACGATGTCCAGAAGTCTTTCTCTTGTTTTCTGTTTTCCCAAACATATTGCAGTTTACATGACTGTGGAAATAGTTCACAATCATATGTCTTCCATATGTTTTATTTCTTTTCAAGGCACCATCGTTTTACTGGGAAGTGGAGCTTTGTTCCCTGGGGAACACGGGCGACCAAGACCCGGGTCCTTGTATTTCCGTCGGGATGGCTCCGTGGACAGATCAGCTCGCCAGCGGTTGGATCAATCCTGTAGGCTCATGCCTTCTGCACAGGTATTTTGAATCCTTTAATGGCGTTGATAAAGGTGCCAAACATTGCATTGTGTCGTACGTCGTGCGTTGGATCAACCCCTCGCAAGGCAAATCATTGAGATTGAAACAGAAAGTAGAACTCGGTTCTCTTTGTGCAATGACTGTTGTGTAGAAGCTTTCCTTGTCGTTTTCGAAAAAGTTGCGAAAAAGTGCATGAAAGATTACATTAGTACATAAAGCATCTTAACAGGAGCCTATCACCTAGACTAGGTGATAGGCTCCTGATCTTAATTAAGCCATATACTACAAAATATGCAATGCTGGAATAAGTTTGCAGTTAAAGTGTAGATCATAACGTGTAATCATAGTGTTTCTTACAATATAGCGATCATCAGCTCTCCCCAGTTATACAGCTGTAAGCCCATTCTATAAGCTTGAAGCGTTTAACCGGTATTTTACAGAGTTAACAACTATTAATTAATGTACTTATTAACCAATTAACTAATATAACTAGACATTACAATCACTGTTCAGTTAGTATGAACTATTCAAGTAATTGTAACTAGTTTGTCTCTCAATTCAAAGCACAACGAGTCTGTCTTTCAAAGGCTATAGCAATGTCTTAGATCCCACACAAATTGCTTTTTTAAACCATTTTGATTTGTAACAGCAATGGCCGTGCTGTGCTGTACAGAACAGGTGGGCTTCTCCAGTGGAAAACGGTGTCTCTAAATTTCATCATGAAGGAAAATGACATTATTGGCTGTGGATACAATAAATCGGCGGATCAGCCTGATAAAGGACTGGCTTATTTCACCTGCAATGGGGAGCGATTAGCTGAGAGCCTTGAGGGCGTCCAATCTGGTCTGTGGCCAGTTATTCACATACAGAAGAAGGTAACGATGTTGTCCTTTTAATAACACACACGAAATTGCCTATACATGAAAACTTCAAGTGACACACTTGATCTATGCGAGTTTTAAGATCGAAAAGGAGAAAAAAGAAATCGAAGGTAATCGCAGAGGTCGAAACAACTGAAAATTATTATAAAACGACAGGGTTTGATAATTAAACGCTGGCCTCTATGTTAAATGTTATACATGCAGATTAGGCAGTTTAAAGATTGTGTTCATTTCAATGAAATAGTCTTGCCGTGAGAAAAAACACGGAAGCCATCATCATCAGGCATTATCTGAATTAAAAACTTGCCTTGGCACTTCAAGGTCGTGTCAGATGCATGAGTTAATTTTGAATTTCGCTGCAAACATTCTACTTTTTAGCAATGAAAGCATTGAGAAATAGACGTTGGCTTATGCTGCTTACACTTGAGTGTAGGACATGAAGCAATAAACGTGTTTTGCGGGCGAAAGTATGAAAGAGAAAAAAAAATTGGCAACGAAGTCTCTTAAAATGCGGCCGATAGTATGAAAGAAAAAAATGACAGTGAAGTGTCTTGTTATTTATATAAGTCTTATTTCTTTTCATTTGAATGAAATTAAAAAGAGGAAAGTGAGATGCATCAACAATTGGAATAAAAAAAGCCTGAATAAAGTCTGGGCTTCCCGTTGAAGCCCCGATTTTTTCAGGCTACTTTATTCTAATTGGTTAAATTGGAATTCACTGCGATTATCATCTCATCTCTCGAATTATTCCATATACTTTTAGTCATTAAAAGGAGGGTTGGATGAAGAGTAGTCTGAATTGAGTTATAGCACCATCGGGCGCCACCTCGCTAATCGAGCTGACCACGCTGACCGTGCGACGCTTCCAACTATGACGCAGCTACAGGCATCCTCCTCCCTGACGGAAGGCGTCATCTGCCAAGTGCAACTCGCCAAGCCTGTTTCTAGTGTCACACCCCTCAGTTAGGAGGGTATCCTGCTGGAATAGCTAGCAGTCTTTGTCTCAGACCTTCCCAGGGGCAGAGGCAGGAACGCAAAGTTCCTCGGTAGTAGCCCCTTAAGCGAGCATTTCACCCAACCCAGTTGTTAGACTGTCTTATTCTGAAATATATATGGTTTTGAACTGGTAGCCTCACACTTGTGGTATACCTAACTTGAAATTCTCTCTGTTTGGGTGTTTCTCGTTTCTTTGCGTATTAACTAATTGTCATTGTATAAAATTACTTTACTTTGAGTTTGAAGGTCGCAAGCGTTACTCGCACGAAATTTAAACTACGCATGCGCAATAGGGTAGTTGTTTCTCTTGTTTGATGCTCTCTTCCTGATGTTTGAATCTAAGTAAATTTGTATAAAAATATTTTTCACGATACGCCGTTGCCTGTTCTTGTTATATACAAACCACAAACTATTCTCTTTGATCAAAGGACAGCTAATCAAATCAAACGTTCATTATGAAAACGACCGGAGAAAAATGAGAAAACAATGTTTTCTTCCCCTTTTTGCTCTCACTAACCTGCGTGCTGCCGAAAGTTAACTTTACAGAGTTCAATTTCCGCCTGTACGCATGCTAGGCTCTCACTCGCCCAGATTAGCACATTACCTAGGGACCACAGACCTGTCAGTGTTTGAAACAGAGTTCACATGATGAATATTATTTTTTCACATTTAAATACGAGTTTACCATATGTATTTATATATCACCAGAGTTCGCTTTCAAACCTGAATAAAATACACCATCCGGGTGTTTTTCTACCATGGAAGAATTTTTTGATTTGGTAACTTTTTATTCTTTCAGAACGTGCGTGTTCGTGTGAACTTTGGTGCTCGTTCGTTCCTATACGCAGAGGGTTCCAAACACCGCGTGGCAGCGGATATGTGGAGTGATTCGCTGGAGGATCTCAGAGAGGGATTCAACGAATTGCCCTTCGCTCTTGAGCCTGATGAGGAGGACGCGAAGGATGGGCAAACGCTCTCTAAAGTGCCTAAACCCTCGCCACCTAAACCGGCACCTCTCAGCATCCCAAACGATTCAGGGAAAGGTTTGTGGTGGTTGTTACTGTTGAACTGTTTACGCACATACTTTTTAAACCATGCGTACAAGTACTAGCCTCCTACGCAGGCGTTATTAGGCGATTGCGTTACACTTGTCGCCACTACCGCCTGCTTAACCGAGACCAACATTCCTTTCCCATGGTCTCTCGCCAGACAAACTAACCAATCAGCATTGCCTGGAGGCATTCAAAACGATCGTTATAAAATTTCCCGCGAATCCGTTACGAATGGTCGTTTGCAATCAGTCTCAGTATTTTCCATCCTTAACCATCCTCGTTCCCTTTTGGGTTATTGTTACCTCTGGTTTTTTTCCTACCTTTAATAGAAAAATACCATTTCTAGATCTCCTTCGAATTAAAGCTACATTTGGAGTTTGCCAAAGGCAGAAAATATAACTTACCGTGTGTATACCATGATTTAGTGCAAATGTCACGTTCTAACAGAGGTTGTGGCCAAGGGCTCCAAAATATCACTTCTCTCAAACGTTTCAATCACTGATCTAAATTGTGCTTCTCTTACGATCACAGAATATGACCCAATGTCCTGTCTCCAATACAAACTGACCAGTAGCTACGATAGAATGATTGACGTAGGCCCTGCGGCACCTCTCCGTGTCTCTGAAGAGGGTACAAGCCAGGGCAGAGAAGCCCCACCGGTAGACCCCGCCCGTTTGTTGGTGAAAGCTTGGGAGGACAAAGTGTTTCCTGTCATTAGAAGACGGTTCCGTTCTCACACTGACAGGCAGTCGGGACTGGAGCAGATAAAGGGAGCATTGCTGGCAGGTAGGTGGTTGAGAAGCAAGTGGGATGATCTGGTGATGGGCAAAACGTGTGCTTACTAACAAAAGAGGCACTGACACGAGAATTACTTGAAAAATTCAAAACCCCAAAAACGTATTTACATTATTACATTACAAATAGTGGTCAAGTCTTGTTAAAAATTGCTATGTCAGTGAAATGAAGCTATGAAAGGAGTGATATGACTGTGATACCGCCAGGAGCTTTGGATCTCAACTTGAAAAAGTCAGCCTGGCTTTTTCAGGTTCTTCCCTTGTGACTCGGAAAAATAGCTCAACACTAATTATGGTTCCCATAATTGACTTCATAATTTCCTCTTGCTGTTCTAGTGGACATTTTCTGTGTGAGAGAAACTACTTCAGTCATTGTCTTGGTGCCGTAAATCTCCGTGACAGTGCCCCTTTAATAGCGTGGCAGATTGTCTGTATGGGATCCCCTATAAGCATCCGACAGTTAGCTTATTTGCTTTGAATCTTGGCTTCTTAGGTATGATCGACATCGCAATCGCCACAGTAGCGGATTTGTACGAAGACAATGGGGGTATCCCGGCTACCCTGCAGTTTCCAAAACTTGAAGATGTCAAAGCTGAAGTCAACAAAGTTAGCGCGGGGGGCCTGAGACCCGGTCAGGCTGTTATCATCAACAACTCCACTCTGTACCAGGCCGCCGCCCTGCCAGGTTTTGCGGTGCCGGATATGAAGAAGACGTTTGGACTTACAGGAGTAGTGAAGAACGTCGACAAGGTGTGTCAGTTATGCGTAGCGCGTATAATGAACGGCACTTGCTCTTAGTTTTCAGTAGCCTGACGACTAAAAGTAACTAATGAACCGTTCTGGGTGTTTTTTTGCGTAACATTTCATGGTACCGAGGCTGTAGTGATTCAGCTTTTTAAAATCGAAGAAATACACTATATAAATGGCCCATATTGGAGTTTATAGTCCATTCGTTGGACATGCACTGAAGTAATTGGAATGAATTTATAAAATACTTTGTACGAAATAACCTGGGCCACAGCATATAAGTGTGGTAGGGAAACAATTTTTTTCCTTCAAAGTAGGTGTTGTTGGTTTTGACTGTGAGAGAAAAGGTTGAACATTTGGTTAAAAAATCGTCAGTGCTCAGCTCTATCAATCTTACACTTGTATTTCTTTCTATTTGTGCAGCCTCAAGGTTTAGCAGAAGTAGAGACTTACAACCGTGAGGAAGGCACGCTTATGAGATTCTGGTATCCAATCAGTGCCTTAGAGCGGCCGACTGCTGGGCTAGCGCGTTCGTCATCACTGGCTCTTTGCAGCGAGGACCGCACGCGCGCGGATATTTACTGCGAGCTGCTCAGAAACGAGGCTTGTCTGTCCCGGATGCACTGCAGAGAAGCGCAATCCAAGCTTCTTGCAAAGCGGGCGGAGAGCGATAACCAAATAACAGGTAAGAATGCAAAAACACCAACTCCTAAGCTAAAGTTGCGTTTGTCTCCGGTTATTCACTTGAGTGTCCAACGGAATTTGCGTTTGCTTTAGTTTTGAATTACTACTGCTGGCTGCTTGTATTTGCTTTTGAGTTGTCGTGATTCGTTAACCCTGCGAGTAAACAATAGAATATGAACAATGTCCCCAGCAACTGCGGCAAAAGAGGACCAGTAGAATTTCAAGCTCACGAGGGTTGCTATTTCTCTCTCCCATCTCTCTTTTCGTGTCTCCGCATTTTTCCGCCATGGCCAGTTCGTTGCATATTAGATATATATCCTGTCTTCTCGGTAAATTAATAATATTATAGCTTGCGCTATCCAACACTTGAAAGTAGAATTTAAAGTAGCTGTGTCACCTATTGCCTAAATCTCTCAAGGTCGTCCTTGGTGTTTTTTTTTTGTAGAAACGTTTTTTTATCACAAGGTTTTTCTCGATTTCGAAGGAACTCCAGTTATTTCATCACAAAATCTTGTTCAGTTTACCGTGGCTATCTTTTAGCAGTGATTGAAAGGAAGGGTTTAAGGTCGAAGCTTTATTCATTGCTAGAATCATTACCTGGTACCTTTACTCGTGCCCAAAACGCTCCTAATGGACTAACAGGAAGATATCAAAGGAATTGTGGTCCAGAGAGCAAACCATAAATAATTTCTGGCGATAATTTCAAGGAATGGTTCTAGAATTTGAAAAAAAACTGGCACTTCCATCCGTGCCACCCTAAGTGATAGGCGGCAATAAATGGTTTCAGTCTAGTTATATAGTTCTAGGTAACAAAACTACACCATTACTTTTGGGTTTCCATTAATGTAGGAACATGTTTCAGCAATTTAAAATGACTTCAAAATACCGCGACAGTTCCCATTTAACTATCTCGATCTGGTGTGTTACGTATTGACTTCAGTACTGTCACCTTGCAGATATCCTGTCCCTCCTACAAACTCTTGCCACCCAACTATTGGCTGATCCGCAGTCTGACGGCACGATCATCATGACGTCACCCCACTCAGCCCCAGACCCTCGTCACTGCCTGACGGCCAACTCATTGCAGCCGAGTGCGATGTTCTTCGGTGAACCGACTCGCTTGCTCTCGGAAGTCCGTAAGCTCCTGTCGCTGGCTGTCGAACAGGACGAAGAGGAAGTGCTGAGAATAGTCAATACAGTTTGCGAGGTGTTGAAAGATCCTCCCCTTGGGGGACACCATCGGGAAGTCCCTGTCAGCGCAGGGAAACAAGACGAAGAGGTGTTGTTCCCCGGCGCCGCTGTGACAGTGGTCTCATGCAGGGAAGATCCGGGAATTCTTAGCTCTGGGTACGTCAACGGATCTTTCTATTTTTTATTTTTTCAACCGTCTTTCGAGTAGTTGTGAGCAATCAGAGATTTTGCTATTTCAGTATTTTAAGAAGGGAAAGACCAACAGTTCCTGTATGTAGCTGACCTTTATGGGAGACAAGAGGAAATGCGGCATTACAACGACAAATCAAGCGTTTATATTATTTTTTTTTTCAGAGGCGTCACCAACCCCCGTTCGCCATGTGTGTCAATTTCATGTTACCATGGCAACCAGAAGCTAAACAAGAATGGCCAAGTCGCTCGGTACAAAGTCGTTCAGTATCCTAACCCTTCAGCGTCAGCCAAGGTCGACTTGTATCCTGACACGATTCTTCCTTGCAATCGTCTGTATTTACATTTTGCGTCCTCGGCCACAGAGGGCCTCATGCTCCACTTGAACGCCTTCCAGTCAGAATTCTTCCTTTCGCTTGTCTTTATGGAAGAGTTTGTTTCATTCTACTTGGAAAACGCGGAGAGCAGAGCCGTGGACAACGCAGAAGACGCTGTCGACAAGAGGAAAGCATTGATTCAGAAAACAGTAGCTTTTTACTTGATAGATACCCTCAGTTCGTTTCTACTAAAGTCGGACTTACCCGCGGTCATTAAGGAGGTTATCTACCACCTCTTAGCCCAGCTGATCAGAGCTTGTCAGCACGTGGAAACACAGGGTACCCAACCTCATTCTGCCGATCACCTGGGAGCGTTAGACTTGGTTTTATCACGTTTGGCCCCCCTGCGAACTGAACTGCAGAAGCTGTTGGAAAAAGAACTGTCGGCCACGAATACCGCAGCGCTGGATTTTATCCTCAACTGTAATTTTGAGCACAGTGAGTTTTCGTCTTATTTGCAGGCTCTTCTTGGTCTTGTTTCGGCAGCAAACGAAGTGTCTACCAGTCGGGGAAAGTCAGGCAGGGGCCTGTCACTTAAGGATGTGCGGGAAGCCTTACAGGCAAGTATGGAGCAATATTTGTAATTTTAGTGCTTTTAGCATCTCAGTGATGTGAAGTAAAATTTCAGTCCGTACTCTGCCTGCAATGTTTGTGCGAGTCTCACACGAAGGGATGTTACCCAAAATAAAAATCACAGGGAGAACTTACCTTTTTCTTAAAAATTAACAACAGATATCCTTGCAAGACAGTAATAAAGAGTAGACTAACCTCGACGGTATTCCAAACCGACTTAACAGCTCATCAAGCGCTCCTAAACGAAACGACCCGTAATGGTGGACTCAAAACCTTCATGTACGCTATTACCGAAGTGTGGCGTATCAACGAATTCAAAACAAAATTGCAGAGAAATCTGGAGACTGCGCAGTACGGATTGGTAATCAATTTTAATTTCGAGGGAATGAAAGAGGCCAATTTTGAGAGAATTTAATTTCGCAATTTGGCAGAAACCTTGCATCAAAAGGAATAGAATGTCGTGAGCGCTGCAGAAATTGAACAGAACCGTAAGAAAACAAAATTTTAAGCAGGTCGACATGTTACATTTACGAAGAACAACTTTATTGTGCATATAGAATTACAAAGTATCTTCATTCGATCTGTTGATCTGTTGCGTGAACATGTAGCTGGAATTAAAGTGCCTATAACCCCAAATTTATTTTTTGGCCAGCTTAAATCTTTGCATTACATGGGGCGCTTTAGGTACTTTAAAGCTAATGAAAGGATGAAGGGACTTTACACCTGGCCTCAGTTGCTCAAAAGGTGGATAACGTTATCCGGTGTATAAATCACTATCCAGTGGATAGCATGGTTTGTTTTACCACCACGGATCACTGGATAGTGATTCAACCGATGGATAGTGTTATCCAACCTTTGAACAACCGCGCCCAGAGTTTTAAATTTCGGTTCATTAATTTTCGCGACAACTTTTTTCGCGGGTCTTTAATTTCACGATATTTTTCAATCGCGAAAATTAAGTCCCGCGAAAATATGTAATGTCAATTAAACGTTCCCTATATCAGAGGAGAAGCTGTTTTACAATGGCGAGCGCGGAAACGCGTGCGAGGTGTGCCATGTGTACCTGTCATTCGGCAATTATCAATAAACCAAGTCGAAGCCAAGTTTCCTGCTGAGACAATCCAATTGAAATTCAGTGATGTCGAATTCCAGAACACGAAGATGGTTGCTAAAAGATAAATGTATGATATTGATGACCCACCAGAACACAAAGACATCCAGTAATAGTTCGGCAGCCACACACACTGATGAAATTCGGAGTTACTCCTACTTCTCACGTCACCTCCCCCTCCCCCCACAAGTATACAAGTATACCAAATGCGTATATTTTAACACGTGATGTGCCTTTCTGGAACTATTTTGACGAGTGTGCCAGCTCCTTTTTGACCTACATTATATTTATCGTAACACTGTCTTAACCCTTTTTTCTCTCTCCTCTAGGCTGCAGTCACTTCTGTGTCAACTGACAATGTAGTGAGGTCTGCTCCACCAACCAGTGTTGAGAACATGTTTAACTTTGAAACGGAATCTTCATCCACCGAGACAGCAACGTCTTCTGGTCCACCGTCCCCAAAGATAAAAGCGAGCGACAGACGCGGCAGCGTGAGGCGACGTAAGCGTGGTTTCGGGTACGGCGTCACCTCTCCTACAGAGAGCATGCCTTGGTTTGATAAAATCGTTAGCACCACGCTCCTGCTACGGAATCTCATTCATGGAGACCCGCGCGGTTCCTCGGAGCTTTGCGACAGTTTGTCAGCGGTGATTTCCACCAGGAGTACCGCTCTTCAACGGCTGCTGGTCATCACTAACATTGCTACGACTCTGAGTAAGAAAGAAGCTGTGGACGCCATAAAGAAAGCTTGCCGACCAAGCGGCGGTATTTACGACAGAGATGTTTACATTCCAGAGGTTGAACCACGCGTCACGGAGAAAAGCGACGGAGTGGATTCTAGAGTAAAGTCAATGACTGAGCTCCTACCCAGTGCCCAGCGAGATAAGTCCGAGAGGATCCTGGGCTATGCAGTAGTAGAGTTGAAGAGCGCAAGTCAGCTTGATCTTGTGTGTCAGACTATTGCTTCTAGTAAGACGCTTAAGGATGTGTCTTCAACAGACTCTGGCATCGGTGTGGCAAAAGTCAACTCTGAGCTTCTCATGGAAGGAACCAACGAGCTTACCGCTTTCGCTGTGTTTGACGAGTTTTTAAACGCGAGGCTGTTCAATGACGAAGACGTAAAGGCGCTATCTGGGTCAGCCAGAGGTGCGCTGGCCGAAATTTTCTCAAGTTGTACGCTTGTCGCGAACAGTGAATCTAAGTCCCTCGATGCAGGTAGTGGAAATGACAAAGCCCTGTCAAATACACCTTCAGAATCACAGGCTGTCGAACCTGCTGGACGGGGCAAGGACACTGCGTCAGATGGAACTGAATCTCCAACTGAAGCCATGGCCCGCCCACAGTCGCTAAACATCTCAAGTCAGAACTCGGAGCCTGTAATCAACAACGATGCACTAAGCGAAAAGAAATCTAATCAAAACTGCGATAATTCGTTGCTAGAAGGACTATTAACAAAGGTTCAAATTTGTAGCGTTACGCCCGGAAACTTGCTGGTATCATTTTTCAACGCCGTACGTCACGCAAAAGAATCAACGGTGGAACTTGTCACGCAACTTTTAAGAGATCATGGAAGCCCGGTTGAAGGGAGCGAGGAAAGAACGCTTGGGCTTGACGGTTTTATTAACTGGGCGTTAAGTAGAGGCAGTCAGGATGTTCGATCTATATGGAAAGGACTTATTGCTTGTGGGTATGACTTGCAATTTAAGAGGTGAGGGCTGTTATTACTTAATGTTTCATAAAAAGGAAATAGTAGAACCTTGGAAAGAGACGACACGTTATGTTGAATGAAAAGTTACTCCGTAATTTCTTCTGGATCTAGTAATTTTAGCCTACTGGAAAAGGACGGACGGGGATCTCTTTTTGTTCGTTCGTTCGTTCACTCAATGGATCGGTCAGTCGTTCTTTCATAGTAAAACTTTGCATAGGACCGACAGCATATTAAATGACAATTTACTGCCTTACTTCATCTATTTATTTTATTTTGCCGTATTAATGAGTTGATTTAGCCAACGGGTGAAGGAGGAACAGGGAATGTATTCGTCCGTCCGCCCGCCCGCCCGTTTGCTCGTTCGTTCCGGCCGTCAGTCGACCGATCGTTCGGTCAGTCGGTCATTCATTCATGCTATCGTTCTATCAAGATAGTTCGTTCGTATACGTTTTCTTACTAGCAAGCCTGATTTTCTGTTAGGTGTACGTACTTTTTGCCGTCAGAGATGGAATCAGACCATGCTAACTGGCCTGTGACTCGTGACCACGCCCTTGTTCTGTACGTGGATACCCTGTGCCGCGCCTGGTCCACCACGCCCTCCCGATTGATGCCAGATGAACTCCTTCTATCAGAGGTTGATCTTACTAGCGAAGACTTCCATCAGCTACAAGGTGATTAAAGTTTTGATTAAGTGTTTAAGTATTTTTGTTAACCCTGGAGAAACGATGAACTCTTAAAGCCAGTGGTTAAAGCTACTTCAAGGAGCTACTAAGATATTTTGAGTTCTTTTTTGCGACGGACCAAATTACTCTTTAAACGTAGAAAATCTAAAACTAGTAGTTTACTAAGGAAGAAAAACCCCAAAGAAGTGATACTAAACAAAAAAGGAACAAGGATGATGGAGAAGATTGAGATGGATTGCAAATGACGGTTTTGAAAAAAGTGAGGCTTAACCTTTGATGTGGTTCTGTTTGTTATGCTGTATGTGTGGTTCTAACTTTGAAGTCTCTGGATGAAACACGGCCAACTTGCACCTTGAAACACGGCTAAGTTACAAGTCTGCGAATGAAAATGAAAACTGTTGAATTGTAAAAAATGTAAATATAGTGGCCATGCACTTAGCTTCATAAGCGTTAAGCTTAGCTAGTTTACAGGCATGCCACTGAAACAAATATTTTAAATGAACACAACTTAGTTAAAAATCCCAAGTGGCACGAGACAGACCAGTTGGCTATTTACAAGGCGTGATCGAGGATTTGATCTCGGGGCCACCGAGAAACAAATCCTGCTAGTGGCAGGGAGGACACCTTGAACACCAGCGCCCTAAACCACCCGGTTGCAATGTCGTTTCGTCACAGATAGAAATTGCATCAAAGTTTTACTATAGCACGCCACCTCCAAAGAGTTAACTCAAGGTAGTATTCGCGATTGAACTTTGTACTCGCTATGACCTCACGCAATACCCTTTAATATAGTTTGCCTCGTTTCTTAGGTCTGTCCCTCCGTAGCCTTAGGAGCCGATTTGCCTTCCTCAAGGCGTTGAATTCAGATGTGGAGCGCCTGCTGTTACCCGTGACAGACCTACGAGCAACCGACTCGTACAACCTGAGCACCGCTACCCTGTTGAGGGAGGCTCGGGGGCTCTTGTTCTACCACACCAAGGTGGCGCTGTTGAATCACGTGCTCAACCACACGGCTCATCGTGGCGCTGAAGACGCACCGCCCGAAGTCTCGTTGGATCCTCTTGAGGCCTTAGAAGGTGAGTCCAGAGAGTGGTTCCCGAATGATATCAGTATGCTGTAACTTGAAAAGTAGTCCCCTCTTTACTCGTTGAATTCTTTCCCCCACTCAAAAGACGTTAAAAATTCTATCCGAGATTTGTGTTGTGTCTCGGATTGGTCGTCACCTGCGCGCTTTTCCAAGGGTTGAGTATTTAACAATATAAAACTGCGAGCGAGCAGACTAAGTGCGTTAGGATAAGCCAGTTGCTGATCGATTAAACCTGATTTATTGACGGTTTTGTTTACTTTGCTTTGACCATAATGTACTAAATCCCTGCGCGCGCCCTGAGTATCTTTTATCGATCGATAGAAGATGCCTACAGTCCTTAGTTAATCAGGTTGTACGGTGTGCCATTAGTCATCACTGAATTATGCTAGTTTGCCATTGAGTGTACCGATATATATTAACCATCACATTTCGATCTTTGTGGATTCACTCGCACGCAATCCTGACTTGCGTGTGTCATTTCAGCGGACAAGGTATCGTCAGCCGGACCACAGTTCTGCCAGGCCGCACGTGACATCGCTGCTCTTCCTTCCAGTGGTCTCAGGGTCAAGGTCGCCACTGGCGGGGACCCAGTCTTCCCTCTCAAGGTTCAGCTCCGAGGAGAGCAAGTCTTGGGTTCAGGTGAGACTGCTTCAAAAGAATTGTTTTACAGTGACTAGCTTTGGCAATGTCGCCTTTTAGTTTTCATTGTCTCTTTCAAATACTGGCATGTTTTCTTTTCTAGGTGGCTCGTTTCGTCACTTCATGTGGCTGATGGCGCGTGAACTCCAGGGTACCCATGTGGGGCTGTTAGTTCCCTGCCCCAGCTCGGCCGCTAACAAGAATAAGGTGGGTCCTGTTTGAAAGTACTGTGGGGGTGAGGGTAGATTTGCCTACAACTCGAGCTCACGGAGCGCGAAGCGTGAAAGCGACTGTGAAGCGCGAAGCTAAACCGGATACGAGAAGCGAATGGCTTTGAGAAAGTCTTCAGTGAGGGAGGAGAGGCTGGGGTTTGAAGTTGGTACCTAAACCGGCCAAAACAGACCTTGAGCCACCTTGGTTCTCATACCATGAATTATGTCGTCACTTTTTCCCACTTTTCACACTGGAAGATGATTTGATAGTCAGCAAAACATTTAACTTGACGTGTTTTAACTGTTTGTGTTTTTCCTATTTGATGAATGTAGGGTAAATTCATTTTGAAGCCAGGTCCTATGACGTACTTGGAGGAGAAACTGCTAATATTCTTTGGTCAGGTAAAAACATTCTTGTGACATTTGGTTTCCAGTCGTTAGGCTAACGCGTTGCGTGACGAACCAATGAACGGATGTGAAAGAGATTTCTTCCCCTCTAATATGTTCTAACGTTTCTACGCAGCTACTGGGGATTGCGTTACGATCAGATATTCCTCTCGCCCTGGATTTGCTGCCTTCGTTCTGGAAAAGCTTGTTGAACCTGCCGTTAGACCCGCATGGCGACCTCAGAGAAACTGATATCCTTACCTACAACTACTTACGACGATTTTCAGAGGTGAGTTACATCCTCCTCGAAATTATCAGAAAATTAACTTGTAATGCAGTTCTGTATTCCGTTGTTTGTATGAGTGGTTCAGAGTCCGGAAAATTTGCAGGGAAACACGATTGCATGATCGCACGATTGCATCCTACCATGGACGATTCACTTCACGTGCTTGACAGAGTACTTTATTTCCATCAAGGTGGAAAGCATAGAAGAATTTCAGACGTTGTGTTTTGAAGCGGACTTGTGTCCGTACCGATTTGTGCACACCTCACTTGATGGCGAGGAAGTGGAACTGTGTAAAGATGGAGCTAACATTGCTGTGACGTAAGTGATTATTCCTGTTACACGTGTTGTTTGTCGGTTGCCACTATAAAACACGTTGAGACTGAATAAAGCGACCACTTTCTAACTGGAACACCGCCGCCATTCATCCGTGTGAGTTCCAAGAAAGCTTAAGCACTTAGTCAACTTTACCAGTGCATTTGCCCACTCAATTGCAAGGTTCTTACGCACCAAGTTTAAAACTGATGTTGTTCTTTTTGGCGTCAAATGGAGCTACCTTGTCTTAGTTTCCAAAGTCTCGCTGTCGTCTTCAAAAGAAAACGTTTTACTTCTCGCAACCTGAACCTGTGATCTAAGGTTCCGTCGCCGCTTTTCCAATTAAATTCGTCTTTTTTATGTTACAGATGGGAAAATCACAAATCCTACGTACAGGCCATCAGGGATCTTCGCTTGAAGGAGCTGCGGTGTGAGTCCCGTATGGCAGCTGTTCGTTGTGGCCTGTCTTCAGTGGTCCCTCTGCATGTTTTGACCGTCATGACTCCATTAGACATGGAAATTCGCACATGTGGGCAACCTTCTCTTGACCTGGGATTTCTCAAGGTCTACGACGCGTTTTTAACAATCTTCGTTAATATTCTCTACTGACATGAGTTCTGAAATAGCTGTTAAGTATTTATAGTTCACTAGGGAAGTGTGGAGGTTAAGTGAAGGACCCATTGTCGAAACTTGAAGGGATTTGTGGGAAAAAGCAGTTTAAATAAAACAAGCTTAAGCCTTTCTTGTGAGAAAACACATTCAGTTTTACAATTACTTTGCATTGCATTGCATTGCATTGCATTGCATTGCATTTGCATTGCATTGCTTTGCATTTGCATTGCATTGCATTGCATTGTACGCAGGCTTCTCTTTCTCGTTGTGTTCCTTAGGCTCACACAAGTTACGTAGCTGGAGTGAAAGAAACAGATGTACATATCGAATACTTTTGGAACTCCATGGAAAGTTTTTCTCAGGTACTAATATTGTGGCGTCGAAGCTACGCAGTGTTTCAATTTCAATTTTTGAGCATCAGTTTACAGCAACTTTATTTGAAAGAGCTTTAAGAATTCCTTACTGATATTCGGCAGCTCTAAAATGAAGCCCGGCTAGAAGCTCTTGTAAGGTCTTGCATGAATCGCTCGCTATCCTTCGAGAGAACAATAGAACAAACAACAGCGACAGTGTTCCTAGAATCCAAGGCAATAGCAGCTGCTACATTAGAGAACCGTGCACTAGAATTACAAGCTTACAAGAGCTACTACAGTACAAGTGCTAGTTGATGACGAAATACTGCCTCCGAGACGGGACTGAGCCCGCGGTTTTCGTCCCTAGAGTTGCTAAGCAACATGACGTGTTTGTTCGCGCAATTACTTTCGGTGTTTTCGCAAGTTCTCGCGCTAGTTTTTGATTGGATAAAATAAGAACGGAGATTTTCAAAATCTGGTACTTGTTCCCCGACTGATGTACGCCAATAAGAAACCTGTTCACAAGAATTTTGTCTTTGATTGTTTCCAGGATCAGCTGCGAAAATTTGTAAAGTTTGCGTGCAACCAGGAGCGGTTGCCAAGCCGTTGCACGTGTCAAGATGGTAATCCCAATACAGCTGATGTACACGTGCCGCCATACCCCATGAAGATTGGTCCACCAGACGGCAGAGGTATAGAATATCGGGTGACGAAGGGCCAGTGTAACGTCAAAAGAACTCCGCTGAAGGTTATAGAAAGGGGACTCGAAGACGATGTGGGACAATTCAGATCATAAAATAGCTGGAGCTTGACATTAGTTCAATTGCGTTTTTTCTCAGCAGATTAATTTCTTTGTTGTTTAGTCGTGTTGATGCCAACGAACAGAGCTCATTTAATGCTACCCAGTTTCATGTGTGCATCTTTTTACCTGGTTGTTCCGTATCGTTATTTATTTATTTATATATTTTCTGTGATCAGTATGGGTACACTCTTAAATAAGGTGTGTTACTGCAACACACCTTTTAGTACTTCACAGTTTCGTAACGTCCGGAATATTTCAAATTTCAGGTCCTTCAGACGCGCGGTACATACGCGTGGAGACATGTATGTTCATGGTGAAGCTGCCGCAATACTCGACTCAGGAAAAAATGACCGAGAAACTGTTGTACGCAATCAACTGCCGCGAGGATCCGCTGACGGACATGACGTGAATGTGTTCAGCCGAACGTCAGAAAAATGGAAATACTCCACAATGCAATGGCTGTTATTTCAAGAGGAATAAAACAGAGAATTCAATAGCCTAGTTTAGCGCGTGATGGCTAACGAAGGAGCGACGGGGTAGACTACAAGAGGAATGGGGAGGAGGAGTGACCACTCCACCCCATTCCACTCGCGCCTAATTTTTCTCTGGTATTTGCTGCTTGTTTTTTGCCTTCGCGCGCAAACTGCTTCAAGCTGTGAAGGCAGGAACGCACGGAAACACATAAGAACCTGTTTTGGAAATGGCCACGGACGCCTTTATATTGGTGCTGTGGCGGAATTCGAGCTTCCAAAGAATATTGAAAATACACGATAAACACTGTGAAGCTCATTTACTTTAATACAGAAGATATTTGTCTAAAAGAGTTATTGAAGCTGTTTATATTTTTGCTGAAGCGAACCCAACCGCTAGAACGCTCCCCAAAAATGTGTGAAGACCATTTAGGAAAATTTTGTGCCCGACCTAAGGGGTTGAAGTAAACATAATTGAAAACTGTTTCTTACTAGTATTTTCTATTAGAAAAAGATCAGTATTTTTATAATTGTTATTATGATAGGGAAATAAAATTGATGTTCACACAGTTTCCTTTCGTTGGATTAATTATTAACATAGTAACATAAATGGTGCGATCACTTGCAATGGACGGTGGTATGAAAGGATGCAATATACGTTTATGAGCTCGGCCTACTCAAGGAACACGAGAGCTCCAAAGAAAATGAAATTAGTTATTATCAGGAGGACTGGTTTAGTACCATCTCCATAAAAAGGTCATGGCATTCTAGAATTTCATTTTCCAGGCCTGGAGAGTCATGGAATTTGAGTGTGGGTAATGGAAAGTCATGGAAAATTATGTTATCCGAAAAGTACAAAATCAATTCGGTTTTTTCGTGAAAAAAAAAATGGTACCCAAAATGAAAGATGGTTTCCTAGACAATGCTCAAATTTAGGTCATGGAAAACTTGGCTAAGTCATGGAAAAGGTCATGGAAAGTCATGGAATTTCAAAACTTCAAAAGAGTACGAACCCTGATAAATTGACATCCATCCCTGTGAAATCAAATGCCACCTCCATGAAAATGTTATAAACTCAATAAAATTCCCTCCACCCCTGCAACAGATATTACGCCAGTTTTTTCCCACCTTTATTATGTGAAGCATTCTTAAAGGGAACCTCCACTCTTTCGAAAAGTTGACATTGACTTGTTTGAAATAGTACATGAATTTCAAATTTTGCCGGATAAGCGAGAAATATAATTTAATAGCAACAAAAAATGGACAATATTATCGCTTTTAAATATTCTCCCCTACCGCCATTTTGGATTTGATGACGTGTTGTGGTTGCCCTATTGTTTCACACAAAAGATGCTGTGCTTCAGAACAATAGCGGCAACCACAATACGTCATCAAATCCAAAATGGCGGCATGCAGGAAATTTAAAAGCGATAATCTTTTCCATTTTTTGTTGCTATTGAATTATATTTCTCCTTTGTCCGGTAAAATTTGAAATTTAGGCATTATTAAAAACAATTTTAGGTCAATTGAAAGTGTTTTTAAGGTGGCCCAACACAGTTTTCGCGCGCGCTCTGCAGTCGTTTGTGCTGATCCGAGGCAGCGCGCACAAGGATAACTCAAAAACAAATATGGAGCCGAAAGAGTGATGAGTTTTTGTTCCAAGGCGATTTTATATGAGGCATTTTTTCTTAAAATGATAATATGTTGTAAACTTTGGTCTTGGTAGAATGGTATGTCAGAAAAAGTCAAATTTGGCAGGTTTTCAGTGTTACCGTGAGTACCCTAAGAACCCAGTTAAATGCAGCGCATGCGTAGTTAGTCAAAAAATTGAGATTGAACTCTTTAGTCCAATCTTTCCAAAATACCCTTATTTCTCGAAAACCACTCGTTAGAATTTTACCAAATTTGGTAGGAAAATACTTCAGGAAACAAGAAAGAAAGTTGTTGCAAAAGTTTTGAAATTTGAAGAGGAAATTGTAAATAGTGGAGTTATCTTTCAAGGACCGATAGCTAAAACTCGGTCTGTTAAAATTACATTAGAATAGTGTCCGCATGTGGGTATCGTGACAGGTTTGTTTCAGGTAAATGATAGAGAATATCTAAGGACTGAATTTTCCGCAAATATATAAAGCCCGATTTTAAATTGATGTTTATATCCAGTCACGTTACCATGACAACAGCGCACACGTCAGCGTAACTATCAAATTCGAAAGTCCATCCTTTTAACTTTTGTCCTGCCAATTTTGGGGAACTGGAGTTCAACGGTTTTAGAATAAAAGGCGAATGCAGCACAAGTTTCAGTGAAGTGTTCGGCAACCTTAGCTAATTGAAATTTGGGAAGGTTGCGCACTACACGCTGCTACGAACCACCGTGGCCTTCTGTGATTGTTTTGGAGTTTCCACGTTCGCACGAACACCTCTTTGTCTTGCCTCATCCCTTTGTTTTAGCTTTCGCCCAGAACAACTTTGTGTATCACCCTTCGAGAACGTCATATTTCCTGTGATGTTGATAAAAAAATACAAGCAATGTTTTCTGTTTAAAACTTCCAAATAATACCTTTCTCAATTTTTATAGCTTTTGCAAGCCTCGCGAGGTCGCCAATACTTTGCGATGTTATGCAAACTAACGTGAAATGAGTGCAGAGGATATGGCTTCGACATACCGCGGTCAAACGCACTCCACGCGCATTCGCGAATAACGTTTTTTGGAGGGGGGGGGGGGTGGATTGAGACGAGGGAAGCGTCTCGCCCTCACAAATTAGTGCGAGAGCTCACGAATGCACCGAAAGTAATCGCGGTGTGCATACACGTCATGTTGCTTAGCAACTTCAGATATGAACGCCATGGGCTCACCAGTCCCTTCTCGTAATCAACTGGCACTTGTTTCCCCGACTGAATCAGAAACTGGTACGAGTTTGTTCGACCAGTGGCTCCCGCCAAAATTGACGCTTCTTTCCACTTTCGATCCAAACGTTCAGCCGGTTTCAGTTATATTCCAGTTAAATTTTATACATATTATTTGCATAGAAAATTTTGTAATTGTTATTCACCCAGTTTACACATTTTAACTTAAAATTCAAGTTATGAAGTTGGGGTTAGATTTTTGCGTTTCAAGTTGAAAGCCTTTGCACGTACTACGTGCCTATTCAATTTAAAAGCACCACAATATTAAATTAGATTTTAGATTAGTTCATTCCCACTGAAAGTAAGTTTATTTGTTTGAAAAAAAGAAGGATTCTCAAGTTACCACAACGCAGCGCTTTTTTATCTGGAAATAAAATGAAATTCATTTGAATTGCAAATAGATTTTTACATTAATATTCAGTTATTCGTTTTCTTTGAGAAACGAGTGAAAGCCAAAATATCGTCCTGTAGCTTTTATGGTGTAAAGAAACCCCCATCAACGTTGAAAGCCAAGGGAATCGTCCGGCTATACCTTCAAAGTGGATAACATCCATTTGGTGCGTGGACTGACCAAGAAAACGCGGAGTTATGGCTCACAAGAACCTTGAAACGATGGCCGAAACACGTGCACGTTCAAGTCGAAGAAGTTGATAAAATGTTTCCCTGGATTTCCTTCTTCTGAGGTCAGTAATAAGATGAATTATTTTCTTGTAGTTGCTCTTGAGAAGTATTCGGTTTAAATATATGTTATTCAGCGACAGAGGTTTGAAGAGCAGAATTAGCTATCAATGTGCTCAACAAAATGGCGATCATGATTAAAATATTTATGGGGGTGGGGGTGGTGTATTTTGTTGCTTTTGTTGCGTCATCTGAGTTTGGGACGAGTAATCACTTCCTGAAACGTGAAGAGACAATTGGTGTGTTAAGGTCTGGTCATTGCGAGTCTGTGTAGTTTCAATTTCATCGTTATATTTTAAAAAGATTGAAGTTAACAATGGTGGATAAATTACGACATGTATAGGTCTGTATAGCAATATATGTTAATATTAGGTAATGGAGTAAAGCAAAAAAGCCAAAACCTCGGAAACAAGAATATCTATTTTTTTGTCACACAGCACCAATTTGGCCACAAAACCATAGAGTGAGTTTCCTGTTGGCTTCAATACAATCAATTTGGTTTACCATAATAACTTAGAGCACATCCTGTTAAGTTTGATGCACCATATCAAACCCGAGAGACAGTGTTTCATCACATTTCCAAACACCGAGATAATAATTAAAAATACGACGCTCAGCGGAGATTTTTGAGGATCTTCAAGGTGTTTGTAAAATGTGCTGAGACACTCTCCCGAGTGTTTGATATATCTTCTTTATCGATATAAAACTACTCACTACGGTGAAACAAAGAAATAAAATCGTAAAAACCATTTCCGATCTCCTTTGTTTAACTTGATGAATTATTAATAAGATTGAGAACAAAAATCTCTCAAACCCTTCTGAAAACTTTAAATTACGTATTTTAGAAATTTAAATTACTTTCGTTTTGCCTTTAGACAAATTTTTCATCGTTGCAATCTGAAAACTTTTTACCTTGCTGAGTTCACAAAGTGGGAGGGGGGAAGGGGTGATGAGGGTGGAAGAGTTACAATCTGTCCTTTCTTTCTCTTAGGGAAGAACCATTTTATTCTTGACGGGGGGGGGGGAGAATGTTGATTCTCGCCGCACTGGTTAGTAATATTGTGCCATCAATTCCGCTCTTGATTCGTCAATTTAGAAGTACAATCTGTTTACAATGCACAAATAATACGTTACGTTATCTATGTCTAATAAAGAGGGATCCAATAACGATAATTTTCTTTATCAGGCAGAAGTCTTGTAAAGCTGGGTAAAGTTTGTTGTTGTCTACATGGACAGACGGAAAATAGAAGAATGTTGATTCTTGCACCCCAGGTTAGTTGGGTTGTGTTATCAATGTTTTCATCTTGGATGTAGACTGTAAACATGGCTCCTGCTATAGGGGAGGCTACGCCCGAACGGAATACCTCATTCAGTGTACACCTAGGGATTTCACGAATTGATATATACAAGAGGGTAGATATTTATTAAAAAGGCCCTCAGTGCAAATAGAGCAGACGCACCTAATGTTAGACTCCTCTGATTATTTAACGAGATATGCAAGTGGCATGCACCCTATAAAGGGAATGTAGACCTCTTTCTACTGTGGGTATGTGAAAGGGGTGTCATTCACCAAATACACTTAAGGTGCAGAAAATGGTTCCTTTTTGTCTTTATTGTAATGGTATACAAAAACGTGAGGGTATGGACCCCCGGGAGGTGTTCGCCTTATGTATCCCCCTCTTTCCTCTCCCGAGAATTGGAGCTAAAATATATGAAATAGTCGGTCTGCACGAAACCATTTCACTGGTTGAAAAGTTGAAAACTTTGATATTTTTTCTCGGGAGAAAGATCATTCTCACATTTCTCATTCATAAACACAAAAGAAAATGACTGAAAAGGTTTATTAAATACCATTTTTAAATTCCTTTTTTATGCGAGAGTAATGAGAGTAAAACTTCCTACACCTGACTTGCATTTTTATGTCAGTTAACACAGTACTTGTCTCTTTCCAGGGAAATAAAACAAGAAACAGTGGAATGAGATGGAATGAGATGGAAGTCACAAACCACTACTTAGGAATGAAGGAAAATTTATGATGACCGTTCTTAAAGAGGTAAACTAAAATTTTCGAAAATTTGAAATAGTTTTTCAATGAGTTGTAAACATAAACATTGACATGAATGCGACCAATTGAATACATATTTCTTAACGAAAAGGAATAAGAAATCACGAAAAGGAGACATGGGAATAAATGTTGCTGACATTCCGATTTAACCCAGCTTTCTTCGTTTAGTCAGCCTCGTTCACAGTTGTTACCTGATTTGTCACGGGTCGTCAATTCTAAAAGCTGTGAGGTGGGGTGGGGTGGGGTGGGGTGGACCGGAGGTTGTGAGTTGTTTTATCCTTCTACTCTTTTGTATTCTGGCATTGCGAAGGAACCTCACAATCTAGGAGATACTAGCTTTGAACATTATTAACCGATGTCGTTACTGTCTAATCTAACCATCTCATTGCATCTCTTAATTAGGCAGAAACTGATGGCGCCATGACGTACAGAAAGTCCTTTTCAAACTTGACATGGAAAACACACACAGTCCGCAGGACAAGTGGCATTCATCAAACCACAGGTTAGTGTTCGAATGCTGTCTATATCAACATAAAGCAACATCTCATGTTTTCAGCCAGTCGGAGATGTACGTTTTAACAAGTAACAAGTGTTTCAAGGAGGCTCGAAAGAGTTTCTCACTATTGTAGTGCTTGTAAAACGATGCAAGATTTTAGAAAAGTGCTTAAGATCATTCGAGCAACGCAGCAACAAATTTGAAACTCAGTTATTGGGCAATACTTTAAGAATGTTTATGACGTCATAGCAGTTACCATGGAAACACCCCTCCAGTGACAAAATACCTCCAAAAATTCAGTGACCTGCCATTTTTATTTCGTTATTTAATAGTTCCCTTGATTCTACATCTTGCCTGCCAAACTTGAAAAAAATTATCTAGTGGAAATTTAATTATATTGAAAAAAGGCGTTTTATAAATTGCAAGAAATTACACTAGAGAATTTTTGCCCAAACTTTTGTTTTTGAATCAGCGTACTGATTGTTAACCGCATGCAAAAAATCAAGGTTAGTCACCGAGTTAATTTTCGAAATAAAAAGAAATGTTTTTCGCACGTTTCATTTCCGGTTTAGTGAATTTCAGATGTAGCGCGCGCATCTTTAATGGCAATTTGGATCCAAAGCTGACGCGCGCTATGAAAGCGCGCGCGCGCGCGCGCGTCTGAAAACCCTTTTGATCCTCCTTAAGTTTTGACAAGTTACCCCTCCCCTCACATGTAGCACCTCTTTTCCGACACGGGTACTGTGGGGTCACCCGCTGTACTGTTCACTGTTCAGTTAAGACCTTTTCATTTCCGGGAAAATATGTACAATTTACTGGGGAATGGAATCATTCTCATATCTGCATCACGCCTACGTTTAAATCCAGTTTTAATTGCTATCAGCGGTTGATTCGCTCTCCATTTCAGCCCCTTGTTCAAAATACTTCTGGATGTTGCTGTTTGCATGACCTTTATATTTGAGAGTCTAAAAGGAATTAAGTGTAAACAAACACTCAATCGGAAAGCAGGATCCTAACCTTTGCTTTATATGCCAAATCAATTTCGCTGAAGCCTCTTTCCTACCATTTTCATATTCCTTTAGTGATTTGTATCTATAAATAGCGTTCTCAGCGATGTATATTCACACTGCACTTCTCTGTCCACAGCTAAATTTCAAGCACAGGATGGCATGAAGTGGAGCCCACTTACCGCTACTTAACAGCGAAGGACAACTTGGATTACGCGCGTGCCAAACAGGTTAGCTGATTGTTTTATTCTTTAAGCTGCAGATAAAGCCTCGGTAACGTTCGAAAGCTTTTAATACACGGGATTACGTGGCTTCTAACGGTTTCCAGCACATTCCAGCTCTTGTACTTTAACGAGTCAGTACTATCACTTCTAAGGTGGCTCGAACGGATTTTAGAGTGACGATACCTTTCAACTTTTAGCAGTTAGTGTACCGCCAAAGAGTATCTGAGAGAAAGATCAAAGTTTCAGATGAAATACGTTTTATCGTGATCGGAGTTACCATAGCAACGTAGTGACGACATGCCCCACTTAACTCGAGACCGAATAACTTGTCACCAAGAGATAATTTTGGAAAACCTTTCCTGGATCTCTGACCTGACATACTTTTCTTGAGGTCTGCCAAATTTGAAGGAATTTTATAAGAGCGATTACGAGAAAATTTATGGCGAAGTTTTAAGGTGTTAAAATACAACAAAATCGTATTAGTTCCTGAATGCTATTAAAACGTTTGTTCACCAGGCCTCATGTCAGATGACTCTGGTCTGAAGCAAATTGAATAGCATCCAATTACATTTGGTGAAACTCTTAGCAAAATCGTACTATTCGATTTCTGAAAACACTGGCTTGAATATCAACAGGAGTTAAGTGTTATTTTGCGTTTTCGTCAAAAATTGACCCTACTTTTATTAAAATGGTCACTATTTAAAAAGCGGTAGATAACGTTTTCTGGAAATTATTCTTCAGGTAGATTAACCAATATTTAATATAATACCGGAGTTTAAACTTCATTGAAACATTCTAAGGCTGTCAATTTGCAGCCTCAACTTTGGTAAACATTGCACTTATTTTCCGGCTAGTCGCTTGTGGTTCTAATTATACCTATCCATTGTTCCGAATCTCCGTGCAATTAGAAATTTCAATGCCTTATTAATTCATGTAACGATATATGAATTCACGACGCATTGAAATGTACAGTTTAACGGAGATTCAAGACAATGGATAGGTATAATTTGAACCACAAGCAACTAGAAGGAAAATAAGTCCAATGTTTACCAAAGTTGTGGGTACAAATTGACAGCCTTAGAATGTTTGAAGTTGAAACTCGGGGATTATATTAAATATTGGTTAATCTACCCGCTTTTTAAATAACGACAATTTTAATAAATATAGGGTCAATTTTAACGAAAACGCAAAATAACACTCCACTCCAGTTCATATTCAAGCCAGTGCTTTCAGAAATCGAATGGAACGATTTTTCTAAGATTTTCACCAAATGTAACTGGATGCTATTCAGTTTATTTCAGACCAAAGTCATCTTACATCAGGCCTGGTGAACAAACTTTTTAATAACATTCAGGAACTAATATGATTTTGTTGTATTTTATCACTTTAAAACTTTGCCATAAATTTTCTCGAAATCACTCTTATAAAAATTCTTCAAATTTGGCAGACCTCAAGAAAAGTATGTCAGGTTAAAGATCCAGGAAGGGTTTTCGAAAATTATCCCTTGATGACAGGTTATTCGGTCTCGAGTAAAGTGGGGGAAATTTACCAAAGTGGAGCAAAAAGGAAAAAAAAATTTTTGCAGAAATTTAATTTGCAAGTTTAATACAAAATTCTTGGCTTTGAATTTTTTCCATTTCGAGAGAATTCTGGAGAATTGCGTTCCGTTGGTAAATCTGAAGTCATTTCAACGTAAAATTGAAAACAAAGATTCCTTCATGGAAGAACTTGCAAGACCTCAGAACATTTCATACTTTTTTGGTGCAAAATGCAAATTGCAAATTTATCGCTGAAGAAGTCGTGGCAAAAATATGGCTCACAATATCATGAAATCAAAATTTCACATCCAAAAAACAGTCAAAATTAGAGATAAATTGAGAATGTTTTTAACCAACGTTCGAAATTTGTTAGTGCAAATCGAAGATAAAGCTCAGTTTATTTATATTTGTTTTGGACTTGCGTGACAATTATTTTTGCGAAGAAGATAAATCTTTTCAAATACAGTTTCGGCTGACGGAGTCATTTGAAATAAAAATTTCGCTTGGCTTTGCTATTGATATCATATACTAAAATATAGGTAGCTAGATTGGATTAAAAGTTAAACCTTGTGTTGCTTATTAAGCTCCGGCTCCATTTTGGTTAATTTCCTTGTGTTGCTAAGCGAAATTTAGCAATTAAACCTTAAAGTTGTTTGTGCAACCGGCGCTTTCTCGCCGGCCTTGCTGATGAAAATTAAGTCTAGAAGCTACTAAAATCACTGAAAGGAGTTTGAGTCTTTGCAAATTCTGATTTTTATTTTTTATTTCTTTCAGGTTGCCGAGTGCCTTCGCTGTTTCATGACGAACTCACGGAACAAGGAAGAAGCAATAATCAACTAAGACAAAAGACAAGTTTGCAACGGAGGTAGAAAGCAAAATCCAGTCCAAATTATTTAGGAAGAATCGCAACAGAAATTGTCTCGCTCGACTTCAAAACGACACTTTAATTTAGTTAACACAACTGGCAAGTTAGAAGATAAAATCAACTAGATTTACGTTTGGTCAAGACTGCAAGGAACGACTCGTTGCTCGATTTAATTTTTGCAAACACGTCTTGCTGTCACGTCTTGACAAGTTTTCTTAGATTAACTTTATGCAAATTGTTTCACTGTAATTATTTCCATGGTAACATCTGTTCAAAAATTTATAATTTTCCCGCCAAAAGACTTAGAAAAAATACGGGCGCTCAAAATACGCATGCGCCGTCTTTTCTAAAAAAATTTTCTAGTAACATCTGTTGAATATTTTTAAATTTTCCCGCCAAAAGACTTAGAAAAAATACAGGCGCCCAAAATACGCATGCGCCGATTTTTTTTTTCAAAATTATATAAAGCAATTGTATTGTCAATAAAGTGAATTTGTTGGGTGTCTTCTTTGATATTTTGTTTAAGTTAAGCAGAGTTAAAACAACGGTAAATGTTCTTTGCTATCTTTATTTTTTCAATCAAATACGTAATAAACTTTTAAAGTAATTCAACACAAGTGTTTTTCATTTCAATAAGTTTTATTAAACTAATATTCTTTAATTAATTAAGTACAAATCAATTAAAAGGTGTCAAGAAAAATTTTCCCTATATATACTAAGTCTTTTGGCGGGAAAATTTGACTACATTTGCACAGCGTTTCCCCTGACAACATTTTCGGCAAAAAAATTCAAAATGGCTTCCCTTAAAATTTTTAGCCAATAATATGTAAACACCATCTCGTGCAAAAGAAACTTGTTCAAAAAATTCAAACAGCCAATCCTTTGTAAATTCAATCTCGAAAAGTTTTTGAACGAGATAGTGTACACATTATAAACTACTAGAAAAATAGCTAACATGGCAAGCTTTAGTCTGTTTGTGGAAAAAATGACCAAGCGATCAAATTACAAGTTCTCGATTATTCTGTCCAATTTTCAAGTTTCAATAGCTTTTGACTGTTTAATGCAGATTAAAACTTGCCATATTCAGCCTCTGTGAAAAACGATTTTCAGTCATCAATTTTTGTAACACAGGAAATCATAAGCTCGAAATTCTAGATTTAGAAGTTCGTCGATCGGAGAAAAATTTTTTTTACATATCTTTCAAGTTTTAGCAATGACATGGGTTAATTTAATCATTTTTACCATAAGGGCTCAAATATAGCATGCCTTTTTATTCAGTTCATATTTGAAAAAAGCCTAAAATCAGATAGTGTCTGTGAAATTCTGTTTGCCGCAGCTAAGAAAGTTTTACTCATCATCATATTAACAAGGAAAAAACACCATCGTAAGCTTTTACTTTCAACACACAATTACATAGGCCACGATAAAACAAGTTCCGTCAACAGACCTCGTCTTTTGGTAGCCAGATATAACAAATAGCTATATCTGGCTACCAACTCACGAGGTCTATTGACAAAACTAGTTTTGTAGTGGCCTATGTACTTTTGTGCTGAAAGTAAAAGCTTACGACGGTCTATTTTCCTTGTTAATATGATGTTGAGTAATACTTTCTTAGCTGCGGCAAACAGAATTTCACAAAGATACTATCTGATTTTAGTTTTTTTCCAAAAATGAACTCAGCAATTCAGAAATTTCCATCCAATTCTTTTTCCTGTGTTACATTTACTATCGACTGAAAAACGTTTTTCTATTTAATATAATTAATTGAGAGCTAAGTATAAAACCCAACGCCTGGTGTAAAACACATTTTTGTTCTCAGCATAACCGTCACCCTCCCCTCGCCCACGAAACAAGAATTTGTTCATCTATTAACACGAGAACAACTTTAAAGTTATACAGACCACGGTAAAAAAACCTAATTCTTTGAAAACCTTTTTCAATTTTTTTTCCTAATCATTTTTATCCAGTGTACGAGACAACCAGTAAAGGGAATCTTTTCCCAGGGTTTAAAAAGGTGTCGATTATTGTAGATACGAATCAGTTAAAGTCACTTCTGTTGCGGATTTGTAAAAGAACAATTTACACTTTGTGTTGATTATGAAATCACAACGAGCAAGCAATCGAAAATAATTTTGGAGCAGAAAAGCTGACTAAATCGTTGCTATACTTTCAGTAAGAGAACGTATCTGATCATAAACCAATTGTTTGTTATTCAACTTTGCCAACCGTTAAAGAAAATAAACTTTTGTTTCAAAAGACAAAATCTCTGGCTGGCATATTAACAACAGAAAGTGGTGTTCGCGATACATTTCCATAAACATGATTTGACATTTTTTCGAATTTACAGCAAGAAATCAACACAGAATCCTTTTGGTTACACAGTCAATTTGTTTTCTTGCTTTTCAACAAGTATTCATCATTAAATCAGTTCAATTTTCTGGTCTGTATAACTAAAATTATACATTTTGAGTTGATCGTTCCAGTCTGATCTTTCCGGTGAGAGTTGCCTTGAAAAGCACTGCTGTTTTGTGGAAGTCATCAAAGTCAAGCGAAGAGTTGTTTGACAGTCGAGTATTATAAGTCTGGTTCGCAGAAACTGATCAGTTCAGTCACGATGTTATTTATTGGCTGCAAGATTCAAGGAGCGTAAGTGGGACGTGATTGGTCAGTTTCAATCCGTCGGTAAAATTAGGTTCGTTTATTATGTCGATGTCGTGAATTGTGAATTGTGAATATTAATTGTTCGTATATGTTGCAGATAGTTGTTTACATCTGTTAAAGTCTGTTCTAAGTTAGTAAAACAGCCAAAGTCAGTCGTTGGAAGTGGTTAGTGCTGTAGATTGAACATTAAGCAGAGTAAAGTGGTTTGTGAGTCGAGGATGTTCAGCAGTGTGATTGTTGACATCACCATTTCTCGTCGCTCGGAAGATCAGACCACACGTTCAACTGTTCAAACCGTTTACCGTTCATGCTGAGTTATCGAAACCGCTTTAAATTCTGCGTGTTCACCATCAGACGTCAGGGTTTTATAAACTAAGCTCCAACGCCGACAAGAGAACGTACGTACGTTTTTTCGTACGTGTTTCGAGCCAAATCTAACCAAACAAATTTTCTGGTTGTGAAAACGCAAAGGATCACTATAAAGGGGACCTCCCGAAAACATTTTTCAATTAACAGCAAACGGAGAGAAAAACTATTTTTGTTTTTCTTTGCGAAATATTTTAAACCAAACAGAATAAATTAAAAAATGAATCTTTTTTCAATCATTTCTTGAAATATTTCAGTCCCTTCCGTTCAGTTTCTAATTTTGCTTCTAGTGAAAAAGATAACCATTTTACAACTTTTGACAAAAAACCAGACCATTGCTACAATTTAGTCAAAGGTGTATAAACAATTTCTGTTTTCTTTCCTTTTTGCTCTAGAACCTACAATATCCAAAATATTTCGAAGTATTTTTTTGAAATGTAATCTTCAAACGGATAAACGTTTGAAATAATGCTAGCACATTTACGTTACAAAATACAAGCTCTCCAAAAGTGTTATCAATTTGGCGTTCATAGTTTTGCAATTTTTACGAATTTTTGAGAAATGGATAACAGTCGTTTTAGAATTTGAAATTTGAACAGAAATGCTATGATTCTGCGTTTCTGATTTTAGGTATCAGTATACCTTAATTGACCGCTTCACTTTAACCCATTTCGTGGCGCGTCATTAAAAATAAACCCCAACAAAGCATACATTTCCTGAAAGCTTAATAAATAAGAAATTCGAAGACGTTTTATTTTTTTAAAATAAACGCTTTCGAAATTTTGCGGAGCGAAGCGATATTTCTCGTCTCCTCTTTACGAACTTTGTTTACACGTCTCAATTGTCGCGGCAATATGTTTGACATGGCAAATGATTCGTTACACATGGACCTTAAGAAGCGTGTCTCTGATTTCTCAATATCACTTTGTTTTCTTTTTATACCACTCTAAGTTTGCTGATCAAAATGTGGTGGTATCCTTTAACAAACGAAGCCATAATGAAATAGAGGGGGTAAGTTTCTAAAGAAACTGTGGTGCTGCGTCGGTGGGAAGTATAACAATATAATTTGGTTTTATCAACTGGGTTGATAATGTCAATTGGCCACCGTAAAGAGATTCAAGAGCTGACGTTTCGAGCGTTAGCCCTTCGTCGGAGCGAATCAAGGAATTGTGTGTCGTGTGTTTTTATATACAGAAAGATGGAGCTTCGCTATTGGCTGGTGCCTGGTAACGTGAAAACTTCGGAATAAATTAGTTGAATGAAAAGCGTTCGTTGATACCTTGAGGATTAAGAGTGCCGATTTGAAAAATAAATTTTTGTTCTAGAGTTTTACGGCTTTCCGTGTTTCCTTGGTGAAGGGAAAGGCCGCAGACTGCCATATGTTGCTTAGAATGATTTGGGAGATTGAAGTGTCTCGCGACCGGTTTCGATGCATTTTTGTCGTCTTTCTCTACGTCACGAAGGTGTTCGCGGAATCAGTCGCCAAGTCGTCTCCCTGTTTCGCCGATGTATAACTTTTTGCAAAGAGTGCAAGTTATACAGTAGATGGCATTCGCTGAGGTGCAGGTGAAATGATCAGTGATTTTGACTGATTTTGACTGGTTCAGGCTGGTGAAATTCAAAAATCGGAGACACGCTTTTTAAGGGCCATGTGTAATGAATCATTTGCGATGTCAAACACGTTGCCGCGATAATTAAGGCGTGTAAACGAAGTTCGTAAAGAGGAAACGGGAAATATCGCTTCACTTCGCAAAATTTCGAAAGCTTTTAGTTTAAAAAAGGAAAAACATTAAAATAGCTCATTTATTCAGCTTTCAAGAAATGTATAATTTATAGAGGTTTATTTTTAACGGCGCGCCACAAATGAGTTAACGCGAGGTGGTCAATTGAGGTATACTGATACCTGAAATGTAAAAACAGGTCCCTTTTATAGTGAGCCTTGAAACAAATTTGCCCTCGAAATCATTTTCATTTTAAGAGACGGTGTTCTCTTGTCAGCTGAAAACAACAGTTGACGAAGCAAACAGTTAATGTTTTTAAGGTGGCACTATCTAGTGGGTATTTTGTACCAAAAATAATCTAGGGCCAAATATTGTTTTTCAAGTCCGTAAACATATCTTTAAAACTATATTATTGTTTAACTGACTTGTCAAACTAATTTTCTCATTTGTTTGTTTCTGTGTAAAATATAATCTCAGTTTTTTTTTGGGAAACATCGTGGCCGGGTTTAAATTAGTCAGCGTTACTGTTGTTGTTTTTGCTGTATTCCAATTCTATTCAGTGTCAAACTTAGCATTGTTGCCACCTTAAAAATATCACTTCCTTTGCGACATCAAGTGGAGTTCAAACCCGCGTAAGTAATGGTACTGATTGTTATGAAAGACAGTTTAAACGAACAACTAGTTTTATCATACTATATACAAATTGACCACAGATATATAAAGAGCCTGTGAAACTTGACTATCGGTGAAATTTTTAGCAAAAGTCCTACCAAGCCCATACATTCTCTGTAAAATTTTGAGTTTTCAAATCCATATCATAGACAAAGTATTTAATACCTCGGGCTCAAATTTATGGCTAAAGTTAATCGTGCCATGTTCAATTGGTTCTTGCGATCAGAAACTGGAACACTTATGCTAATGAGGCAAATATTGTAAACAAGGATTCCTCCACAGCCAAACCTCCTCGTCAAAATAATGATGAATTTATTTCGACCTGAACTAAGTTGGTTTATAATTATTAACAACCGCAATTCACAAGTTAAGTCCTCAAAACAATCAGTACCATTTGAAAACTACTTATTAAATGGTGGCTGAAATTAATTAAATGACTTAATCTTCCAATTAATGTTTTTCATTCGAAGAAAACAATCCACGAATAAATCCGATGCGATATATCAATGCAAGCTCTTAAATTTTGAATCTAGACCAGCCACCATTTTACTTATTAATTAACAATATCAAAGATCTTATCTTTGTAGAATTTTTCTCCAGATTCAGTTATTCCATGCAGATAATCGTTCCCTTCTTTCTCCCTCCACGGCATTTAGTTTCCCTGAAAATTGGAATGATAAATTCACTGTTAACAAATATTCATATAACAGCAAAAATTCATTTCTTGCACAGCACACGACAATAAAATGCGTTCGACTTAGCACGCGAATACAAACAAACAAATTAAAGTTTTGAAGCCCAAAGTTTCAATTCGAATTCTTAGCTCGATTTCGTATCAAAATTCCAAATGTTAAATCCTTTGAAAAGTACGGAAAAACGTTGAAATTCATGTGCGAAGGTCGGAAGACTGAACGCCATTAGCACGTGGCCGAGTTGCAAATGTATTCCTGTATTCGACTGTCGTAAAACATTTCTAAACGAAAGATCTGTAAAATCTCCTCAGTATTTCTGGATTATAGAAACTTAATTTCGATCGTTGTTAGCAAATATTCTTTATCTTAGATATATCTAGGTATGTTGAACGAATACCTCTTTGCCGTCGAGTTTTGACTAGGCGCGACGCACTGAACAGTGCGCGCGTAAGTTGTCAGAAATATTTTATGCCATTCTACAAGCCGAATGCTCACCTTTATCGGTTGTAGAGAATCGATTGTAGCATGAAGTTCTTCTTCTTCTTCTTTCATCAAGCATCTTCTTCACCAGACGACACGTCTTCACACATCCACGACCTGTTTGGTTTGATGCAAATTCTACAATTTGTCATGAATATTGATTAAAAATATGCAGCCAATCACTGAGTGATGCGTCACGGATTTGGGGCGGATTTTGCTACGTTTGCACGCGTTCTGATCTCAGCCAGCGAATCAATTCCCATATAAAAAAAGCAATTTTACACGCTAACTAATTTATGATGCTGTTTTCGAGTTTGCATGTGAAATGAGAAAAGAATATGAAAAAAAAACGCATTTCGACCGGTGAGAATATGTGTCGAAAAAGCTTCTATTTACCTACTAGAAGATGGGTATCCATGTTCTATAAGAAAATAATGTCTGCTTGAGGTCTAGAAAAGCTGATAGCGGATGCGTTAAGCGAGGGCATTCAGCTGCTTTTCTAGACCTCAAAAGGGCAGTATTTTCTTATAGGGCATTGGGAAACCCATCTTCCAGCTGGCTAAGAATATAGCATTAAAAAATCCTAAAAAATCACCGAATTTACGCGTGCGGGCGGCCTCCTTGTTCGTATTTCTGGCACTCGCTGCCCAATAGGTCGTCCACATTTTCTTCTTCCCAGTCACCTGAACCTATTTCATTAATAGTTGTTTTAGCAGCCATAATAAAGAAAATAAAAAGACAACTTTAAAAGATTGTCGCCGCCATCCTTTTTCAATTCGCAACGGAACATAAACTTCGTCCGGGGTACCGGGATTCTATAGTTTTTTCCAATGCATGTTCTATTAAAAATAAAGCCCGCTGAGATTCCATGGCGAGCATAGAGGGCTATATTCTAATCTGTTATGCTATAGCTATATATATAGTCAACAAAAGAAGAAACATTGCAATTCTTTGCCTTCATCATACATGTGTCACTTTTGTGTAGGTAGAAGAAGGCAACAGCCAATAAATAATGAGCGGCTAAATTGTACGGTGGCCTCCCTTGCCCAAAATTCTGGGCAATGTAGCTGAAGAGAACGCTTTGTACTTCTGTACATGCGGTAAAGCCGAGACAAGCTAACTTCCGAGTTAGGATTTGGAGTTGGATTTTCGAGTTAGGATTTCGAGTTGGATTAGGTGTAGTGAGATGTAATGAAGTGTAGTCAGGTGTAGTAAGGTGCAGTGAGATGTTGTGAGGTGTATTGCAGTGTAGTGAGATGTAGTGAGGTGTTGTGAGGTGTAGTGAGATGTAGTGAGGTGTGGTGAAGCGTACTCCTCACTGCACCTAAGTTATCCTCACCACACCTCACTACACCTCACTACACATTACTACTCTTCACTACACCTCTCTACTCCTCACTACACCTCACTACACTTTACTACTCTTCATTACACCTCACTACACCTCACCACACCTCACTACAGATCACTACACCTCATTACACCTCACTAAACCTAACTATACCTCACTACTCCTCACTACTCCTCACTACACCTCACTACACTTTACTACTCTTCACTACACCTCACTACACCTCACTACACCTCACTACACCTCACTACACTTCACTAAACCTCACTACACCTCACTACACCTCACTACTCCTCACTACACCTCACTACACCTCATTACACCTCACTACACCTCATTACACCTCACTACACCTCACTACACCTCATTACACCTCACTACACCTCACTACACCTCATTACACCTCACTACACCTCACTACACCTCACTACACCTCACTACTCGTCACTTCACCTCATTACACCTCACTACACCTCATTACACCTCACTACTCCTCACTACACCTCATTACACCTCACTACACCTCATTACACCTCACTACTCCTCACTACACCTCATTACACCTCACTACACCTCATTACACCTCACTACACCTCACTACACCTCATTACACCTCACTACACCTACACCTCATTACACCTCACTACACCTCACTACACCTCATTACACCTCACTACACCTCATTACACCTCACTACTCCTCACTACACCTCACTACACCTCATTACACTTCACTACACCTCACTACACCTCATTACACCTCACTACACCTCACTACACCTCATTACACCACACTACTCCTCACTACACCTCAATACACGAGGAAAAATAGAGGGACAGCCTTATTGCTGTTTAAAGTCACCCCAAGAAATAGAAAAAAAGAAGCCGTCAGAATGACAAAGAAGGGGTTTCTTAATGTCAATGATGCATTCTTGGAAAACGAAGAAGAGAGAAGCAAAGGTGAATTACTTTCTGCCACCCATCCAAATACTCACCGCGCTTGACGGGGCTAAACTTCTTCGATCGGAATACACCTGGCAGTCCCTTGTGGTATCGGTTCAAAACGGTAAATCTGGAAATAAAAGGAAGTCTGGAACATATATGGTAGAGTGCCAAATCAAACAAAGATCTGTTTAAACCATGTTTTCTAGCTCTTTGCATGAACTTGATCCTTTGTCACGGATACAACAAGGAAGCAAAAAGTCAGGTCCGATCATTGATCGGAGTTCCATGTGCGTTTTCTCGTTCGTTAAACCATAAGTTCCTCGACAGTTCCATGTGCGTTTTCTCGTTCGTTAAACCATAAGTTCCCCTTGAGTTCCATGTGCGTTTTCTCGTTCGTTAAACCATAAGTTCCCCTTGAGTTCCATGTGCGTTTTCTCGTTCGTTAAACCATAAGTTCCCCGTGAGTTCCATGTGCGTTTTCTCGTTCGTTAAACCATAAGTTCCCAGTGAGTTCCATGTGCGTTTTCTCGTTCGTTAAACCATAAGTTCCCCGAGAGTTCCATGTGCGTTTTCTCGTTCGTTAAACCATAAGTTTCCCGTGAGTTCCATGTGCGTTTTCTCGTTCGTTAAACCATAAGTTCCCCGTGCGTTTTCTCGTTCGTTAAACGATAAGTTCCCCGTGCGTTTTCTCGTTCGTTAAACCATAAGTTCTCCGTGAGTTTCATGTGCGTTTTCTCGTTCGTTATACCATAAGTTTCCCGTGAGTTCCCAGAGCGTTTTCTCGTTCGTTAAACCATAAGTTCCCCGTGCGTTTTCTCGCTCGTTAAACCATAAGTTCCAAGTGGGTTTTCTCGTTCGTTAAACCGTAAGTTCCCTGTGAGTTCCATGTACGTTTTCTGGTTCGTTAAACCATAAGTTCCCCTTGAGTTCCATGTGCGTTTTCTCGTTCGTTAAACCGTAAGTTCCCCGTGAGTTCCATGTGCGTTTTCTCGTTCGTTAAACCATATGTTCCCCTTGAGTTCCCAGTGCGTTTTCTCGTTCGTTATACCATAGGTTTCGCGTGAGTTCCCATTGCGTTTTTTTGTTCGTTATACCATAGGTTTCGCGTGAGTTCCCAGTGCGTTTTCTCGTTCGTTATACCATAGGTTTCGCGTGAGTTCCCAGTGCGTTTTCTCGTTCGTTGTACCTTAACCTCCCCGTGAGTTCACTGTTCGTCTCCTTGTACGTTTTACCGTGAGTTCGATTTGAACCTATCGATGAGCTGACCCCACCACATTATAGCTGTCTCATCGTAGGTGTCGCTCCTTTTCCGTACCGGGTGCACTTTGGGATTGATTGTGATCTGCGCGGTTAGGGTGGCGTCGTGGGAAACCTCAAAGATTAGATTATGCGACCACTAAATTCCAGCTCAAGATAAAAGAAACCTTACATATTTGCTGGGAGCAACCTTCTTTAAACAAACAAGTATATCATGTTAATTTAACTCTCTCGTTCTAATCAGTTCGTTCCTATTGTACACTCTTTTGTTTCCTTTGGCTATTTTCAAAAATAATAAGCCATTTCCGAGCTCTCTTTTGCCTCGTTGTCAAAACGAGTCTTGGTGCGAAACCATTCATATGAAAATGCGTTTTTCCTGCAAATCACACTCATTTTCATATGAATAGTTTCGCACTCAGACTCAAAAGGGAAACCAGAAATGACCTATTCAACTTTCAACTGAAGATGGTCGTTGAACGGCCGAAACATGTATTGCAGTTAGTCACGTGTTTTTATTATATGGCAGTGTCTCACGTGGACTGGAAACTAGGGAATTCAGGAATTTGATTGGCTAAAATCGATATTTACCGCGGTCATCTATACCGGCATCTTGATCGGTGTCAGTTTGGGGCCAGAAAGTTATAAAAAAACAGGAACACATTGTTCCCTTTTCCTCTAAAAAATGGAAAATTAAAGAAGCTTGACAAGAATAAAAAGTAAAGATACGACCAAACTTTTGCAAATTTAAGTTCAGCTCATCGTCGTTCGTACCCTGCGAGCAGAGGTCCCTTCGATCTTCCTAGATAGGGAGATCGAAGGGACCTTTGCTCCAGGGTACGCCGTTCGCAAACAAAACGTGTTAAGCAAATTGAAGTTTCCGTTTGGCCATATAATAAACATCTTATTAACCGAGGTTAGTCGGTCTGTATGGGAGAATCTTGACCTCGGTCATGAGTGCAGACCTCACTGCGTTCGTTCGGTTAAATAAGAGCTAATTAGTGCCACACTTGGCAAATAAATGAATCCCGAGTTTATGGGTCAAGGGTGATTCGCAGGCCTAATCCACAGACGTCACGAGGAAGCTGTCCAAGGGCACCACAAGTCCAACAAAAAAGAACGGATATTCCGGGGGAAACGTGTCACAGAAATTTTGCACAGCTCTTAACTAGAGGAAAGCATAACTAGATAGGAATGGGCTTCTGGCAAAGGCAGCTCACTGTGATTTCCAGTTCTCGGGATTGGGTGATGGATGGATCTAAGAGACTGAACGTTGTTCTCCATAATTAAGACATCTTATCTAAAGTTCGTCAAATTCACTCTCGCATCTAGTCCCATCCTTTCTTTGTCCTCATTCTACAGCCTCAATCTTTGCCATCATACAGTGAACGGAAGCCAGGGTTTTAGTTTCAAATATCATCAGGATATTTTGTTAGTTTTCTCGAACAGCTTTTGTTTTCCCGTTACGAGGTTCAGTATTCAGCAGGACACACTGAATCGCACACAAATCTTCCTTCGGTCATTTCGCTCAGCAGAGTATTTTTTAAAAATAGCAGGTAAGTTTCTAAAGGAACTGAGGTGCTGCATCGGTGGGAAGTATAACAATATAATTTGGTTTTATCAACTGGGTTGATGTGAATTGGCCACCGTAAAGAGATTCGAGAGCTGACGTTTCGAGCGTTAGTCCTTCGTCGTATGCCGAGAACGTCGTTCGTCCAATCAGCATCGACCACGTGATACTCTACAGATGAACACCAAGGATAATTATGTACCAGAAAAACATGTTTTTAGAACTGATGTGAAGAGTTAAAGATCTTCGCAGCAAATTTTTAGGACTGGCGTACGTTCTTTGAAATATAATGTAATCACTCGAGACAATTCGAGCTTTGAAGCCTTGTTGAAAATAAGAGACAACACAACTGTGAAGTTTATTTGGCTTTACTAATTTAGCTCATCAAGGTATCTGTAAAACAGGGATCAAGTTGAATTTCTATTTTTTAAGGATTACTCGTAGCTGGTCTGACAAATCGGCATATTCCGACGTGCGCTTATCAGTTTCATCTCCCACGAGTGAGAGGCAGAGAAGAGAGAGTCCGAGATCAGTTCGAGTCGAAAAGTTCCACCCTGATTACGCAGGCAACGGGAAAGTATGGAATTTTTCGTCCAGATCTCAAAATGTCTCTCTTCTATTCTGTGCAACAAGCGACAAAGGGATCACAGTTCTTATATTTAACGGTATTTTCTATAGAAAAAGATAATCGCTATTGCAGTTGTTGACGAGACAAGGAAACAAAGTTTCACAGAAAGCTCCCTCTTGTCTTACATAAATATCATTGAACAAAACGTTAACTGAGGCGAATAAAACTCTGAAGTTTAATTTCTCTGATAGTTTGTGAATATCCGTGGTATCCGTATAAATGCCATCTGCTGCTTGAGGAGTTGCGCGAAGATCATCTAGTATCTACGAAACACTGACTTTGTCCATTTCCCTGCTATGAAATGTTGTCTTGTAAAATGCAGCTTATCGCTTCTCTGAAAAACACTGCTTGACCGTGACCGATGCTTGACCGCTTCAAACATCACGGCTATTTTACCTTCTAACAACATTTGTCAAAATTTCTTGTAAAAAAGCAACAGTTATCCGCATGACGCTTTACAATTACAATTTACATTTAACATATTGCGTCATTCTTAAATAGCTCAAGTAGAAAAAGCATAATCTGTTACTTCACGCCCAGCGTAAATAGTAAATTTGTATAAAACAAAGCATGGACGACACGGAACATGTTGGAGACCATCAAATCTTCGGTCATCGGTTGGCATGTAAAAACGGTGTAGGATGAAATAAAACATGAACGATTTGCACGTATAGTAGGGAATTATCGATACCAGCTGGAAAAAAGGCATCCTTGGCTATAATTTAGTCGCAGCCTGGAGAGCTATTGTTTCCATCATTTCGTCCACTGAATCCGAGACGTCATCTTCGCTTAGTACGCAATCGCTGGGATCCTAAAAAAACATAGCGAAAAAGCTTTGTGATAACTATTACAACAACAACAACTAAAGCAGCAGCAGCAACACTAATGCCAAGAACAACAACGACAACAACAGTAAAAACAAACACAAAATTATGGCAACAGTAGGTTAGTAGGTAGGCATTGTTTCGATCTACAGGGGCGGATCCAGGATTTTTCTTAGGAGGGGTGCACCACAAGGGAATGACGTAATTGATGGGTGACGTTAGCAGAATACTAGTTATACTAGAAAGTTGCAGGTCATCTAAGGGGGGGGGGGGGGGTGCGAATCCCCTGCACCCTCCCCCTAGATCCACCTCTGGTATTATTTAAGCCATGTATTGTAAAGTAAATAACAATGTAAAAAAAAGAAACAAGCAAGACATAAGCGGTAACTTTAATACAACAATGGCAAAAACAACAATAACAGCAATGACGTCAAGAACAGCAACAACAATAACAGTAACAAAAATACACCTATCATGTAAACAACAGCAGCAGCACCACCACCACCATCAACACAACAACAACAACAACAACATGGACTCTATAGAGCAAAGCAGTAAACAACCTGTTGCTACAATGCTCCGAGTAAATCATTGGCATCCACTAACCTCTTGAATGAAACGAAGCAGTTTTGCGGCATTCTTTCTCAGATTTAACAGTTTTGTTGTTGACTGCTCTTTTTCGTTCTCTGCTTTCTTCAAACGCTCCTCGACTTCCGCAACTTTCTGTTGGGCATCGCAGCTCTCCTTACGAAAACCATCAACCAACTGAAAATTATTAAAAATTAACTAACAATTTCTGACAACAATAGTGTTATTACGTTAATTTATTAATATTTAATGGATTTTTGAAGGCCATTATAACTGCACTCTTATGCGCATCTTCATTTATCAGTCGCAAAACCCACCAAGTATAAGCCCAACGCATTTTGATGTCGCTAGAGACAAAATAACTTGAAAAAATGTAAGCTGAATGAAAAAGAAAAAAGACAGAATCAGCTCTCTTTTAACAGACACTTCTGTACGAAGGACAACTGGTGCCGTTTTTCAGTCATTTTACTGTATCTAAACTCTCTTTAAGCCGGAAACTCCATAAGACGCACAACTGGTGTTGGTCTCTGCACGCCGTTTTTCAGTCATTTTTCTGTAGCTTAAGGTCATTCCCCTGTATTGCATTGCGCATCCTTACTGCGCACGATTTATTGCGTCATCAGCGCGCGCACCTAAAGAAAACTGCGGCGTTTTATTTACGGCTTTGCTCGTAAAGGAGATAAATCGTCGTTTTCTCGTAAACGAGTATGGTGACCTATATTTTTTACCCTTTTTTCTGAGACTAGCAATCACTTTCTTCCTATAATAGGAATATAAACAAATTCCCATTGTAGAAAAATAAATAATAGACGGAAACGTGAACTTATTGAACAGATATTGTGGCCTCGAGGTCACTGCATAGTAGTAACAAGTTGAATCAAGGTCGACTGGAAATGCGTGCTTTCATATTGAAACATATATTAAATTGTTCCTTGAAGGCGATACAGTATATCTATAGTTTTTTTCCCTTGTTTTGCTTTCTCCCTATTTTTTTTTCTTCTCCCATAAGACGTGGCATGAGCGAGTCAAATGAAAATATTTCTGAAGCTGATATTTTAACGAATTATGGGGTATTTTCAAGGTGCTCCTGCTCCTAAACGAATATGGGAACCCCTCTTTTTCATTACAAAATTTAAATTCCCTTACGATGAACAACAAATGGGCAAAGTTTGAACGAAAATCTATTGTCAGTTCTATTTCAGGGGAATGACCTTAACTCTTCAGGAGCGTTACACATCTCCAAGACAGACAGTAATGTTCGTATCGTATGACAAACTTATTTGACTTCTTTGCAACGAAAGTTACCTACCGCCGTGAGTCCTTTTTCGTAGTGATCAAAGAAACCTTCCTGTAAACAAAGGAGAATCAAGGCGTAAGTGGTTGATTTTCATGACGTTTGCGAACGTTCCAAAGAATAAATATATCAAACACTCCTATGTCACAACCACACTAAACAATGAATGTTTCATGTTCAAACAAATCAATCAAAATTATTTCGTACCAGTGGGAATTCACTTAGTTCTTCGATGTTCATATTCTTGATGTCGTCCTTTTTTATTTGGAATGATGGAGGAGCGAAGTAGCAAAGACAACGTCTACAAGAAAAAACATTTGTTAATATATTCATTCACCTCATATGATAATTCGCATTCTTTTAAGATTTCATCTAAACCCATTATCCAGAGTTCCCGCAAGTGCTAAAGGTCTTAAGAATTTGCTAGAACAGGCTCAAGTGAAAGCCACACAAGCTCAAAGCCGACTCTTCAACTCTTGCTTATGATGATACGCTAAGTAGACTATGTGTCCTCAGGTGACCGACCTTAGCCCGTGTAAAAAGGCCATAAAGTGTTCCCCCAGATGGGTAGGTAGTTAGCAGCTCTCACAAGGTCAAACATGAATGGTTCGCTTTTTTTTGAGAGAACAACATAACAGGAACAAAACCCTTAGCCCCCCCCAAAAACAATGGCAACTGCTGCAAAAGAGAACCAGTAGAATTACAAAATTACCAGTCAGACGAGAGCCACTGCACTTCCCGTTCCAAATGTCAACAGTATCAAATATAAGCACAAATATACGAAAGACTCCAAACGTTGCCACACTTCACTTATGCTAAAAGGAAATGATTAACAAACCTGAGCATGCCCGCGAATTCTTGCACAGCAGGCGACTCCTGTTCTGTCACTCGAGTTGCATCAGACATTGATGAAACTCTGTTGTCCTCTGGAGACTGGACCTCTGATGGGGTCGGTTGCTGTGGTCGCTGCGGCTTCTGCTGCTCAGCTTGCTCTTGATTAAGTGGCGTCTCAACAAATGTTGAGCTCGGAACCTCACGTGAGGGGCTTGGTGACTTAGGAACTGGTGGCTCCACAGGCTGGAAACAAAGAACAATGACGTCCACGTCAGACAACAACACACTTGTCAGTTGTTGCCAAGCTTAATTCTGTATATTCCCTGCTGGCAGAGACTCTTCCTGGTGTTCGCTGACGGGAGAAAAGAGACCTCTGCCATGGGTCGAAAATGACTTTGATTTAACCGCCGTCCACAGTCTTGGATGGCTCTATTTAAAACGCATGCTGCTTGCGTTGTTCGCTGACCGCAACTTGAGCCCGTTGCGTCTCGCACATTTCTTTAAATTAATTCCGCTGTCATTTATTGAGCCCACATCGTAAACACGGCGTGCTCGTTGGCGTGCTCGAAAGAGTTCAATTGTAAAGAGTTACAAAGTTTGCTTTCTTCCGTTTTGGATAACCTCGACGATGGAAAGGTAAAAAAAAATTGTTAAAATGAAGTAGGAGCTGTTCGACAACGACGATAAACTGAAGTGAACGGTTTTACTTTCGTCACATGCTACGAACATCACGTGATGGCTCGGTCGCTAAGCCGCGGAGCATGCTCAATATAGCCATTTTCGACCCATGGCAGAGGTCTCTTTTCTCCCTTCTGCGTACACCAGGAAAAGAGCCTCTGCTAGCAGGGAATTCTGTATTGCAATTTTGAAGTCAAACGCGTTTAATAAGGCTTTGATTATAAACTGGCAAATATCGCCAATGCTTCGAGATGGCGGTTTACATACATGAATTCATTACTTCACTAATAGCTGTAGAGCGCGATAGAAACAAGACTTACTTGAAGAACTCTTAAGTTGTTACTTGGATGGTCAAACCTGCAGACATAAAGAACAAATTACCGCCTGGTCTCTAGATCTGCCAACTCTTTTTCAGTAAAATACGCGAGAGTTTTCGTCTCCACATAACCTGAATTTCCGAAGATTACCGAAGATGTACCGACAACCTCCGGAGATTACCGAAGATTTGCCGAGGACTTCCGAAGATAACCGAAGGTGTAGCAAGATTTTCGACGACTTCAAAACACTCGCTATTGTCAGTTAGACGTGAGAAATTGGTCTGAATATGTGAGATCACAATTTTACATCCGCAGGCGTGGGAACTCACTCATAATGCGTGAGAGTTGGCAGGTATAGGTCTCTTGCCACGTTCGCTTTCCTTGTTCGCTCGACAAATTTATTCCTCGTTTGGAATGGGTTTCGTATGGAATCGCAGCATGGGCCAACGTTAAGGTCGTAATCTCATGTATTTGAATGAAGTTATATTATTTGATAATCTATCTCCAGTAATGCTGTGCTTTGCGTGAGACACGATCAAACTATGCTGTTATTTGCTTGTTTGTCAATTTGCTTGTTTACAATTATCAACTAATAACTTCCTGATTGGCATTTATAACTGATGCCCAACTTGTATGCATGCATTTTGGTGCACACTTACCACTTGTCATATTTGTCTTTAGGGTACATATCGAACTTGACGCGAACCCTGCACGATGAACCCTTCTTCTGCTTAACGGCAAATACTGTTCCAATGTACCTAAGATAAATACGATCTAATAAGCATCCGTGATAGTAAGTTCCCTCTGCCACCGGAACAACAACCATGTTATTTTGCCAGATATATGGTGAATAATAAAGCAAAAAAAAACTTAAATAAGCCCCCAAAAAACTAATAGTAAACATTAGAAAGTCTTCCAAATTTGAAACAGAACCCCCCCCCCCCCCCCAAAAAAAATAATAATAATAATAATAATTCCCCCTCTTAGGTACCATGAGTTATTCTCATGCGAACCTGTGAACAAGTGATTGTCTGAGGCGATAAATTCCTTTTATTTGAATAAAACCCAACCATTCTTGGATAAAAACACCAGTGTTTATGTTATTCGAATTTTACGATATTTCTCCACGTGCATCATTGCTGTACTTTCGTTAAGACCGCAGCCAGTTACGGTAAATCTACGCCATGGAAGAAAACTGACCATTTCGAATTATCAACGCGTGCTTCCACTTTGGTGCCCTTGGGAACTAAAGAAGAAAAAAAAAACAAACTGTAAATTAGCGTTCTTCTGAAATTAGTATACTTCACGCGAGTCACTACTTTCAGCCTTAGGTTCGAATTATCGTTAGGTGGCTACATTGCTTTAAATGATAGTTCCGAAAAATTGTCGATAGGCCAGGAATGACTTGACGTGTTTTCGTCACTTGTCCGATTTGACCGACACGTAGTATACTGATATTTCCTGGGAAGTCTTTCTTACGCGTTGTTGCATCACCCTCTCCTTCACTACTCCACTCCATTAGCTGTTCCATTTCTAGTTGCTCGTGCTCTGTTCTATCATTTGTGCGTTGTTGTTCTTGTCTTTGCACCTCTGTTGTCTGTTCTCTCGGTGCCGCTTTCTCTAGTCTCGATTCTGTTCTCGGATCCGATCGTCTCTTTGTTTGCTGTTCTCGTTGTTCTTGATTTTCTTTCTTTGTGACGGTCTGTGGGAATAAAAGCGAGGACTTATATCACGGACAACAAACTAAGACAATTCTCTTTGATAGACCACATTCACGATAGCCGCCATGATAGTTCATATTGTAATGTAAATTAGCCACGTTGTCTGCCAGGGAGCAAACATTGAAATGATGCCGTTTCTCGGAAATTCGGACGGTCTAAATAGTGAAGTATCTGCGGTAAAACCACAATTGAGAGCCAAGTTATGGGATAATGATTTCATTATAAGGTTACTTTGAAATAGTTACTCGATACCTTGACTTGTTGATGTGTTGAATTGCACAAGCCATTTTTGATTTTATGAAGTGCCAAAATTGCGTTCAAAAAAATATCAGACATGATAAGAAACCAGCTAAAATTGGTCGATTTAGGCTTGCTTGTCCCCTCCATTTGCACGGTTTTTCTTCTTTCGTCGTCATTTTACAAGGCACATAATTGGACCGGTCTACTGGCATTCATACCTTCGCTGTTGGCGAGTCACTTTTCTTTCGTTTAGCCTGCACAACCTGGAAGAAAAAAAAGAGCGTTGAGCTTTGCCGTGATTTGTGCATGATTTGTCCGTTTCAATCTTCTTCATCCTCAGCCATCCTTGTTCCTTTTTGGTTTAGTATCACCTCGCTGCCGTTTTTCTTCCTTAGAAAACTATTATTTCAAGTTCTCCTACATTTTATTTTTGGTTTGACGCAAAAATGACTCGAATATCGTGACGTAGCTCCTTTAAAGCCAACGGAGTGCAATCAGATCATATATTCTACGAAACATTTATCAAACTAACCTCAACAGGCTGAGATTCTACATTTCGTCGCTTCAATTGCTGAAAAAGAAAGGCAATAATTCATGATCAATACACTGGTGTATTTCCTGTCCAAAAGAAATTTTGGAGAGCCCATCAAGCTGAGAAAATTTTATAGTAAAGTGACCGTACGCCCTCAGGTGAAGTGCTTATCCAGGTGACATGCTTTTGAAAGTTGACCGCTGACCGGTTAATATTTCCATTAGAGCGCAGGCTCAAGTATTCAAAAAATATAAATTAGGAACGAGAAAAACATGGAGGCCCGCTTTTAGGCTTGGCTGTAAAAATTTGGTAATCACGTGACCAGATGCATGGCTTATCGAGGTGAAGTGTATTTGGATGTTGACCGCTGACCGCAAACAGTTCCAATAGATCGCAGGCTCAAGTACTTTTACAAATTATTAGGAACGAGAGAAACATCCGGTCCGCTTTTAGGCTTGGCTAAATCTATATATTACCAACTGATAAAAACCGAGTGTGATATTTCACCACGCTCTGTCAATTTCTGGTGGATGCTTCATTTACCCTCGGATTTGTAGAGTGGCTGTATCATAGCTAATATCTCCGAGCATTTTCTACCCCACCCTAGACAGTACAAAGAAAAGATTGGGAATTTCGTGCCCTACTCTTTACGATAAGCGTGTGGGTTCTTAACGTCCTCATAACAGTGAAGATATAGGAGACGGGACGTACAGTTCATCGTCCTTATCCGAGAAGACTTGTTCAGAACAGGTACCAGTTTGGAGACTGACCTCATTGGAAGGTTTTGTTTTCGATCTACTTTCCACTTCCGCTTTTCTTCTTCTACTTTCTCCCTCCGTACTGTCCGCAACTGGTCTCTTCGGCAACCGCCGCTGTGTAATGAAAATACAATCAATGCTGCTCAGCACAAACTTAGGTTCTTAGATTTGCAATCGTGAAAATTAAATGGCATTCAGCAGTTACTGTTGCTTACCTCTGCGCTGCCACTCTTAGAAGAGTTCGAGCTCTCGGCCGATGAGATCCTTTCAACCTGAACAAGAAGAAAATTATGCTACAATAACTCTTAAATAAAGGTTCACATCATTATACCGACCATTGTTTTAAACTTGCATGTAATGTAGTTGCAGGACACGATAATGTAATAAGAAAAGAAGACATTCCCAAGTCCATGCACAGTTAACAACATCTTGTGTTTGTAACGCAACCCCAGGTAACGGATTCACAGCCGTTAATGGGGTTAACGACTGCGAGCGAGTCACGATTGGTTCCTTCTGATTGATCGAGAAAGTGGTGAGAGTTAGGTAGCCTTCCTCTAGTTAATCAGATTGTTTGAATCTTCGTGTTAGCTGGAACGGGAATCGACAAATAGATCAAGCAACCGACGGTTTGGGGCCTGGAAATCAAGAGGTCATTTTGTTGTGAGCCGAGCTGACAGACCACGCCATATAATCCGGACAAAATCGCTCAAATGGAGCGAAAATCTGAAACCAGTTTCTGAAAACAGTCTGAACGATCCACCTTCAAGGTAGATCGTTCGGAATGCCATTGGGATAATTGGTTTGTCCTTTAATCTAACAGGAAATCTAATTTTCGACCACAAAATCCGGATTTAGATTTCATCGCAGTGTGTAATGCAAAACTAATGCAAATTCGAATTACTTTTGATACTCAAGTGAAAGCTCTCTGGACTGGCAAACATTCAGCTTGGACAAACACTGATGGTATTACCTTTTTATGCAGTGTAGCCTGTGGCTGTACTCTAACCCTTTCTTCTTTTGGTGATTGGTGACGCTGGTAAAGAAATGAAGGAAGGTGTTACATTGGATAAAATATAAAAGGATAAAATCAGCATTCGGGGAAAAGCACGTTACGATGCCGGAGGTTTAGTTTTTTGTTTCCGTAGAATGAAGCAAATGACACTGAATACGACACTGGGATACAGCCTTCTATCGTCACCCGACGCAACTAATCGAACTGTTCGGTAATCGAGCCCAATCGAACGATCGGTGCGACAATCGAACACAATGGAACCGAAAAAAATGCACAAGGAGAGAATTCAATTGTTTTCGATTTTCGAACAAATCAAGCCCAATCGAAGGTACTTGTGAAACTCTTATCCATCCGTTGTTGGCATTTCTAGTCGAATGCATCCGACCGTGAATGATCAATCCAAAGTCGATCGTTCCAACCTAATCGAACTCATCAATCGAACCCAATTGGAGTTCGATTGCGTTCGACTCAATTTTCGATTAGTTCGATTATGTTCGATTGTCCAACTCAATCGAACCCAATCGCGTGATTGATGTTCGATTGATCGAACGCTCGAATTGGTTCAAGGAATGTGTCCATCTATTTAGAGAGAAAATACAATAGTTCAGTGTTGCTTGTTGACTTTGATCAATGACAACTGTTGTTGCGAGTGAAACACCTTTAGTTCCACTATCACAATCTTCATTTCCGTTTACTGTTATCTGCCTCCAGAAAAGACTAAATTCACTTTCATCATGGTTTAACTGCAGCAAGTAAAAACAGAGGGCAATGCAGGTAATCTGTCCGAAACACCCCCACCCTCCCCCAATACCGCACCGTTTAATAAATTCTTCTGCTAGCTAGCTCAACTCCAGTGATGCAACTTCCAACAAAAGTAAGCAGACAGTTTTTAAGAGGTTGCCAAACAGTGTGGCTTTGCGGTACCTCTAGTTGCTGTAGCTGTTCTTGCTTCTTTCGTATGACTTCCACCATCTCCTTTTGTTTTTCCTCGGTAGTTTTAACTTGTCTCTGCAAAGATCCTACAGGAACTGTAACTTTCTGCTCGGCGCGATCACAACTGTCATAGAACAACAACTTAAAGTAAGTATTGAAAGGTAAACGCGTTTAAATTAAAACGTTTTGATGTTGGGACAAAAAAGACGAAAAAAAAAAAGAACGAACGTTCAAGGAGCTGTTATCGGATGATATCCTATAAAAGGAGGTAAAGTTAAGGAGTCTGCGTTCGAGCCTAGTGGCCCATCCGGCCGGATCTTATCTTAGTTTCTGTAGCACGAGGCGTCCAGGCGTATTTTTACATCCCCTGATTGCCCCTTTCAGGGTTGGTTACCCCTCAGCAATAAATTCGATGGTACCAATATATGCTCCTAGGTGGAGAGATGCAAAAGGCAAAAGGAGGGAACCACTAATGTCAACGCAAACGACTGCTGTCGTAAATGAACACGCCGCTACATCCTCTATTGGCCGTGTAATGTACTTTCTTTTTTCCATTTGATGGGAGCATTTTGACGCTAATAATGTGGTGATGCCATAGCGATCAAAAGCAATCTGTTTATGGAGTCACATATGAATACAAACGCTGCAACAGTTGCGATAACGCTGGATTTTGGATTCAACGCGCACAATGATCACTACGACTGGTCCCGTAACATTTGCTTTCAGTTGACAGTCTTGTGAAATCAGGGTGAGTTTCAGAGGTCCACACATGCTTGGTAAAACTTGTTACAAACCTGTTGGATGTCGGATCCGGATGCATGGCGCAGCACCAATCGTCGGGCAAATCACGGCCGACATTTTTCTGTGAAAACGGTAACTGTCGCCATTTGAGACACAGGTCTAAGGAAACAAGAAACACATTCGGTTTTTTGAATGAACGCGAAATTGTCACTTGTATGATCCGCCTCAGCCAGCTACTTTGGCAGATAACAGTTACCTCACCCCCACTCCCTCCAAAGGTTTGTGGCTTACTTGATAGGGGGCTTTTTGATAGGGGCTTATTGGACTTGGAGCTTATCTATTAGATAGGGGGCGTATTAGATAGGGGGCTTATTAGAGTGGGGGATTTTATTTAAAAATAAAGATTTGACACAAGGTGTAACGATATGCCAACGGTACGATGCAATACGGATCAAGGGCTCAAAAGAGTGCCGTCCGCTATGCAGAGGACAAGACAACCTTCCTGTCGGGCAAACAACTTTTCATTCTCCAGGTTTAGTCTTTCTTTCCGAAACGTACCAAACCGTATTCTGAAATTTTAAACCCAAAACCGAACCGAGGTGAGACATCGCGGTGAATCGTGTACTGCGGCGAATCGTGACACTGTCATTCGCGTGGTGAATATACAACAATCTTAACAAGTTATTTCTTTTTGAAATATCGAATATCTTAATTGCGGCATTCGGACGATGTTCACTCGAGTGTTAAAATCAGGTTGCATTTGCCTTTGTTTTATGTTACTACGTAAAAATCTCGCGCCGCTTTCTCAACCAATCAAAACCAGTTGTTACTCTCTCGTTTTCCCGCGCTACGCGCGAGCTACATGTATTTGCTTGACGTTTTGATTGGTTCGCTGTATTTCCTGTATCGTTTCTGATTGGCTAGAGTGATTACACCACGTACCGCATTGTACCATTATTGGTAGCTGCATCGCTCTTTTCCTCGCAAACTTCTGATCCATGGAAGGACCGTCCGTCCATTTACTACCAATGTAACCAAACGACTCCCTGAGAGAGAATAATCATTATTGAAGTTAGTGTGAACTCAAATACTCGAATAGGACAATAAAAAAGAGATATCTCGTCGTCGAATATTGAAGACCGCTTACCAGAACCTTGTCACCCCTTGGCCTGTCGAAAGAAACAAGAGACATTTTAGAATAAAGAAGCATCCCCCTGTTTTAAAGCATCCGTGTTCGAAACTGTTATCTTCCCTTTACTTGAAAAAAGACGAACTCAGGAGATTCTCAACCAAACAACCAATTTTATATTAGGAACCTTCAGCGCGAGATATCCCAAAAGTCAACGAATACGCGAATGCAAATGCGTGCCATTTTGGCGGGACAAAACTCATAACCTTGGCCACTCAGCCAACTGAAGTTGAAACGTCGCTACACGGACACCTCCCCGCGAGGTGACGTTACTCACGGTGTCAGCTAAATAGAAACAACACAGACCTCTCTAGGGGACACGACTCTTTATTATGATCTCAAGGGCGACCGCTTACGGATGGTTTCTCAGTACTCTGAGGAAGACCGTGGGCTCAATCCACACCAGTCTCGCTCGCAGCCGTTATTTGAGGCGTCACACATCGCTCCTTTTGAATGGCGACCCAAATAAGGGCTGCAAAGAAACTAAGACCCGAGAACCGAGAAGGAAGCGCCAGAGTCATAAAGTGAACTAAAGCACTTACTTTCAATTGATGAATCTTTCCAGTACTGCTCTAAGTGCTCCCCTAACGCTCTGGTTAAATGTTTAAATTCCTGTGAAAGGGATGAGGGTTGAAGTGTTAGAGGAAACGGGGACGATCGTAAGAAGATAAAACAAATATCAACCTAGTAAATGGCCTTAGTTGACCAAAAGTTCTCGTAGCTCAGTTGCTGAGAACGCCCGACCAATATAATAATCTCGGAGGTCATGGGTTCGAATCTTGTCGGTGACTCAGAATTTGTTCTTTTTCTTTGTCCCACGTTCGTGCCATAAGTGATCATTTCATCTTTATCAAGATAAAACATACTTTGAACTCAATTTGCCATGTGATAAATCCATTCGGATAACGTGGATCGACAAAAAGGCGAGTTACTTTTGCGCTTTTACAGCGTTGAGCTACAAGGAAAGGAGGCAAGAAAACGTGAAGTTTAACCTTTCCGTCTGCAAAATCTTGCTTGTTGTGAGTTGGTTCAAGTACAAGATATGGGACATCTACAACACCTAACGGAAATAAAACAATACGAGAAAAAAAGATTTAAATCTCATTGTCGAAGATGAGGGTGGAGATAGATACTCACCAATATAAAAGCAAATTGACATCAGAAGATTAAAGAAGAAAATCTCACCTACGATTCCGTAACATTTCCTGCAAAAGCGAAAGAAATATTAAGTTAAAAATTGTACCCACTCCAAGTAAAAATACAAACAATACCTAAATAGCGACGATAAACACCAGAGCTAAAGCAGAAGTCACACATCTCAAAATTCTACAGAAGCTTCAAGGGATACAGCCATACTTACACCCCTCCATCAATTTGCGGACCGACTTTTTCGTACATCCTTATTAACCTATGGAACAAAAGTGTTATCTAACTAAGGCGTTGACAGTACAAAATAAGAATCATTCCCCGTCGCATAAATGGAAGTGTGACTACTTATCTTATATAGATAATGAAACTCTTCGTTAACAAAGTAACTGTCTCGCGACTCTACATCTAAAACGGCCCTTTTCACAAATCTTTCAAGGTAATGTCAAGTCTATGCTCGAGCCTAGTGGTCCATCAGGCAGGAACTTATTCTCGTCTCCTTAGCACGAAGCGAGTCGGAGTATTTCTACTCCCCCTGGATGGGATGCTAGTCCATCGCAGAGGTACCGCCAACATTGAATTCGCCGGTACCCATTTATGATCCTGGGTGTAGAGAGGCCCCATTAAATCCAAGGAGAAAACAATTTATAACGTACCGACTGCAGTTGTAAATGAACACGCCGCTGCACTGGCGATTGTCAATACTGAATCCGAATGTAAAGTTGAGTGTCTTGGGTTCCTTCATTGACCTAAAGAGACCAATCACACAATAAACGTGATCGGGGTTGTTTCACAGGTGCACATCGGTGGGGTGTATCGGAGGAGTTGAATCAAAGGAGTATATTGGAGGGGCTGTATCGGAGGGGAGTACCGGAGTGGCTGAATGGGGTCAACGTTTGTGTCTGAGATTTGGGATGTTCAAAATTGTTTCGTTCGTCCGTTCGTCCATTTGTTCGTCCATTTTTTCGTTCATCCACCCGTGCGTCCGTTCGTTCATTCATTCATTCCTTCGTTCCTTCGTTCGTTCCTCCCTTCGTTCGTTCGTTCCTTCGTTCATTCATTTATCAATCGTTTGAATTGTTGCTCATTTGCCTGTTGTTTTTATAGTTATCATACACGTAACGTACTTCTTTTTAGCATCTGCGATTTTTGTCTTCATTTGTGCCTCTGCCCTGGCTTCTGACGCAAGCACTTGTGCCTTCCTCAGCTCCACCTTATCAAAAAACAAAAAGTACGGCATAAAAACACCATGCAATAACCGCTAAAACTTCTATAACTAAACAGAAGAAAGAGACATTGACAGGTTACACAAAGCTTCTAGAAAGAAAAAGTATTTTTGAAAACATGACGTGTACATATCGCGAACTTGCACAAATGGGCATACGTAGTAATCCCTGCCTAGAAGTCACAATTGTCCAGTGCAAGCGTTGTTTGCGTTTGTATTCTTGTGCTCCATGTTAAATGAACGTACAAAAAAGAAACTGATACCCTTTTATCTTTCGAAGTTTGTTCTGCCTGCCTTTGAAGTTCCCTGAAAAATAGAATCATGAGGACTATTATTGAGGCCGCTGAACATTACAGTAGAGCTGCATTACTAAATTCCGACTAGATCGTTTTCACTCAGCAATCGACTTTCAAAGAAAAGAACTGGAAATAGGAAACATGCTTCACTACATTACCTCGCTTGTGTTTCAAGCTCTCTCGCTTTCTCTTCAGCTGTAAACAGTTGTAAATAAATACAAATCAAGAAGATTTTCAACTAACAATTTAAACGGACGACTTTCAAAACGACAACGCGCAACAGTTTTTACCTATTTTAGCCTCGCGGTCAGCCTTTTCACTCTCCTTCTCGGATCTTGTCTTGAACCGTTTCGACGTGAAGTGGTAACACCTTTAACATAAGCGTTCAGTAACCACCGTTTAGACTACGAGTTAACCAACAGATTCAGTCAGATAGGCCTTGAAAAGCACTGCTTTTAGCTATTATAAATACCATCCAGATTATAGATTCAACAAAGCTTTTGAAAATTCCATGACTGCAGACTTTAGCAGACCTTCTAAAGTTTTCTATAACCCAAGGAGTGAAGGCTGACCACAGTAAGAAAAAACTGCGTAACTTTTGCATTCACAATCCACGGCCGTTTCCCTGACGTTTCACAAACAAAACTGGATTTTCAAGCACGCGAAAAGAATTAAATTTAACTTAATTTCCATGCTTTACCAGGTTTTTACGACCCACAAAACCCTAATCAATATTATAACTAGACTCATGAACTTACTTTGGTTTGTACAAGCAAGCCGCCAGTCTCTTGGTCTGGACTTTTTTGTTCTGATGGACGGAAAATAAATGTAGTGAAAAGAAAACCAACATTTCTGTGAATGAGACGACAATCGCATTTGACCAAGCACACGTTCGTACCTGGATGTAAATTTTCATTCGAGGATCCAAGTACAATATTGCAGTATAGGCCCTGAATGAATTCCGCTCCGGTTTGACCCTAACAGAAACCGACAAGTGAAACGTGAAGATTTATTTAAAATATAAATATTAAACTAGTTCAATTCAGATTAATTACAAAAGAAGTGCAACTGTGCATAAAAGTAACACGGTAGCAAAGTTGTCGTACGATTTATAAACGCGAATATGCCTTACAGCTGTAGCCGATCAATCAGCCATTCGAAAAGTAACGAGCGAAAACGTCCGAAGAATTCTGAGACCATCCGAGGGTTTTCGAAAAATTTTCAAGACCACCTGGAGATTTCCGAAGAATTCTTAATACCACCCGAAAGCTTCCGAAGAATTCTATAGACCACCCGAAGGTTTCCGAATATTACAACACCACCTAGGCTAACGATTTATGTGATTAAAGATTGTTTTTGAAATAACGCAAACTTCTAGTAAGAAAAGAAAGGAATAAACAAGACTCCTGAAGTGAACACATACTTGTCGTAATCCGCCACGGTTTCGCCAGCGTGAGGATCCGCCATCTTGATGTCATACGGGTCACTTACTACCTGCATATTTAATCGCATTGATGACATAAGAATTACAACCCAGAACAACAGCTTGGCAAACACACCGCAACTAGGTAAGATGCCTCACTTAACGGACCTTTAGCTAGCCCTTCTCTAGGTTTTCTACTCCATCTTAGTCCGCGACCACGAAAAATCAGGCCTACAAGATAAATCGTCCAGCGCCCATACCTTTCCGGAGAGCCGGGATGAGGCTGATTCCGTTTCAAATAGAGTACCGAAGTGTGACGTCACAAATATTTAAATTTTTGAAATTGTGGGATTGAACTTGGGATTCAAACCGCCCAACCAGGAGTCTAGCGGCGTGTTAACAATTAGGAGCCCAGCTATTTTTAGGCGCCCAGCATACGGTAAATTGTACTCAAGCATTCCCACTGTTGAATAAAGCACGCTCTGTCAATTACAAATGTGGAGATTTCTATTTTTTTTCACTACCTATACCACTAATTGGCGAACACAGAAAATAATAGAAAATATCATACAGAGTTTGTAGAGAAGGAATATTTTACAAAGTGCTTGTGAAGGACCATTCACGGAAGGAACCAAATACGTTGTGAACGAGGTTGCTTTCCTTCAAGTAATGAAAAATTCCTCCACGTCCAAGGAGTAAGCCTTTGTTTATTTAAAAATTAAAATACGATTAGGTAAGTAAATTGCTATTTTCTGTAACACGTTGATGCAACTTACATCGAGTTCTGGCTCGCCGTTGTCCATGAGCTTTAAATTATACACAACAACAAGCGTGCCTGAGAAAGAAAGAACCAAAGCTTTTGCGAGTAAATTGAGGCATGAAAACAGAGCGTTAATGCAAGATGAACAGTTAAAAACAACAAAAAAAAAACGTTGTTCTTCCGCGGTCTTCACCTTTTGGTCCAATTTTATTAAACTGCTCAAACAGCTTCAATTCCGTCTTGAATGGCGAGTACTTGTAGATCAAGTTTGTCTCAACCTCGTGCTGTGTGAATAGGAGAGATAGCAATGGCAACATGGTTCATGACACTGATAAACTCCACGCTATCGATACAAAAAACAGAACAGCGCCTACTTTATCCAATTCACGCTTCGATTTCGCCAGAGGTTTGTTGGTGGACGCCTCCCAGGACGGCATTGGTACAACAACCTATTCACAAGGATAAAACGGTTAGATTAACTACGGAAAACAAACAAGAAACAGATCGAAAGACGAAACATAAACTTTGAATACGCAACACCTTTTTAAACACGAGAGTCGAAAAGAAACAGCTTTTGTTACGTTTTAAACATTTTTTAAATACAGTATTGCTGCGAAAGAGATTTTTTTCTTCGTTCTTCGTAGCGGGGATAGAAAGACGTAAAATACCAAAGGTCTACAAAACAGTAAGAATCATGCGAAATATGAAAGACTATACGATACATTAAAACTGAATTGAAAGAAAAACCTTGTGCTAACAATATTCAAGAACCAACACTAGATTTCTTTCCCCGAGACTCACCTCTTCAATCTTCTCGCGTTCATGAAACGTCCGCGAAAGGAACAGACAACTCATGGTGTTGCCCCTGCAAAGACAAAAAGCACGACGTTGATTCAGTGTTTTTAAGAACTAGGGAAGATGTCAGTTATTGGTAAAAAGGAGACTATCAGTACGAGATTGATGTTAAATGTGATAAACACAACCACGAACACTAGTTTTGAAAAGTCGTACTCGTACTCAATTTCGTACTCGTACTCCAATATGAAGGACCCTATTGTATATATATGTATGTATATATATGTATATGTATGTATTGTCATAAAATTTTAAAAACAAAATTCGCTGGGCCTGCTTAATTTTCATTGTCACCACGTGAAAGAAATCCTAAAAATATATCTATGCACAAGTTTTCAGCTGGATAGTGTCCTTTGTGTTTGAAATACAGCGTGTTGAATTTTCGAGATTTCCGCCGTACGTGACTTCATGATGGCGCCGTGACAAAGCTGTCGTGCTCTAAGAAAAGGTCTTTTCGCAAAAATTTAGCAGTTTAAACAGTTCAAGTAATAGGAAGGATGTGTATGTGAATACACACTAGATCGTGAAGAAAGAGAAGTCGCTTTCATAACAAAAGTCAGTGCCAAATGTTTTCTGTGATTTCCGACCGTCATCTTGGTGCCCATCAAGCTGGGCACCAACATGGCGTTTCCATACTGAGCTCTATAAATTTGCGAGAAATGCTTCGGCAAATAACTCAAGAATTGTGTAACGCACAGACCTGAGACTTGGAGATGTTGTTTACCTATTAATATTTCATAACATTTGAATTTATCAGATTTTTTCATTGCATGGTTTCCAGTTTATTTTTTGATGGCGTGACAGTGAAAACCACCTATTATCAAAACTCATCTGCAAAAGGCGCACTTACTTTTTCGTGAATAGTATCATGTCCTTTCCTATTCGCATCGTGCCTCTGAAACGTAAAAAGGCAACTTCGTCTCAAGCAATAACAACAAAAACAACACCAACAAGGAGAATTCATAGAATCAGTTGGAGTCGCAAAATTAGAGTCCTATCAGCAAATAACAATAGGACAAACACAACTAAGCAGAAATAAAAACGCCTTAAAATGTTTGGAGTCGTCGCATATCAGTGTCGACGGGAGAACGAAACGAAGTCATATTTATAACACTAACGATTTCAGCCCGTTGCCATATTGTCCTATCATTCTTGAGTCCACGGTACGCTTGACGGATCGTCCAAACTGGACCACATTCGCAACTTCCGCTGCAAAAGAAGAAAAACAACCATTTGTCAATTACTACACGAGACATCTCTCGCATCTGATTGAACATTTCAGGAATATTTCTGGCGTTCCGCCTTAACATTTTCTTAGCAATTAAGCATTTTCGCGTGGTACGGACTAACCGTCCTACGTTTCAATGCGTGGCTTCACAGCTCAGTTGGTAGAGCATCGCACCCGGTATTCGCAGAGGTCACCGGTTCGAATCCCGTAGAAGCCCTGCCCTTTTTCAGGTTTCTTCTTTCCAATTGCTTAAATTGGAAATTCGCTCTGATAATCATTCTTCACTTTCATGTACAAACGCAGTTCTAAATATGAATTGTTTCATATATTCTTCAGATCCAAGATACAGTAAGGATTTTGCTCCGATGCTTGAATGACTGCGTCAAATCAAGTTGATATTTCACGATTCCTTTAGTAGCATTTAAGGAAACCCACCTTAAGGGTGTTTGGATCAGACAATAACACGAAGAGCGTGTAATCTATCTACTGTCAAATAAACTGCAAACACGAAGGGAATCTTATCAGTTATTAAAGGCACTCGCAGCGTGTCTTGAACCATTAAAGTCTCGCTATTATCAACAACTTACACGGCTCCATGCCATCTCCGTCGTCACGAAAACATAACATAAACTTGCCTCGGCAGGACTCGCAACGCTCTGTAAAATTGATAGAAATTGAAACATCATCATCTAGTAAACAAAGGTACGGGTCCTGTTTCCCTATGCTGCTTTTGAGAGTCGGTAATAACATTTCAGTGCTGCCAATATTTAGAATGGTTTACTTCACCCCTGAAATAACCGTCACACTCACGCGACAGACGACCATATCGGATAACTGAAACAAAAGACGATATTTCCATAGCTGGGTGCCCCGATATTGCCGCCGTTTCTTAGTTTCGGAACACCAATATGGCGCCGTTAGATCAAATGAAAACGCTCTATAGTTACTAATCAATTAGTTACTACTATACACTAATTCCACTGGTTACGTTTGGCTATTCAGCATTAATTATTAACGGTTGTTTTCACGGTTTAGATAGAATCACTCTACAAATGGTCGCCTTGTTAGCCCTAACAGCAGCGAGTGGTCGGGCATTCCTACTGTTGAGCTGCAAAGGCAGCGTACGCAAACAAACCACCCGAATCTGGGGTGAGGGGGGGGGGGGGAGCTAGGGTTGGTCTGAATTCCATGGGGTTGACACGTTGTGAGCTTCTCGCGCGGTGACCACATCTCCCTCTGCACCTCAAAGAAATAAAACGCGGAGGTAGACCCCAATTTTTCACCGTTACCGGGCTCTGACTTTGTCGCGCGGTACCTTCCCGTGAGGCACGCAAGGGGCAAACGCAGCCCAATTCACCACGAAGGGGTGGGCAGGGGGGTTGGATAGATTTATTATTGTTATCTTCTTCACACGAATACAACGGCAAAATGATTAATAATTATTCTACGAAATCGCAAGGAATATCGCCTGACCGGTACTAAGCCGACGACACCATAGGTCAAGTGTGCGACAATCAGACGATATTCAAACATTTATCAACGGAATACATTTTACAGCCAGGTGTGACTATGTAGCGCTTTTCTGGACTTCGGAGGAATCTTGTCAACCTACGTATATCGTGTGACATCTATCACGCATCGTTGTCGGATAACAAGGACTTTCTGACCATATTTGGGCATCATGGCAATTTGGTGAGCAACAATGGTTTTATGACCATTTATGGGCAACATGGAAATTTCTTGAATAACTGCCATTATAACCGAGAAGAGAATTCGTAGCAGTTTTCTTGGCATATACCCGTGTTCTGAAATGTGTGGGCACTGTAGCTTGGAAGCGAGGAAAACTGATGCTGAAGAACTGTCGTTGGAAGTGCTTGCTGTGACGTGACTTCTTCCATCAAAACACAACTTATAACACAACAAGTTGCTCAGTTGTAGAGCAAATATATGGGACCAGGCACACAATGTTTCGAGACGAAGCAGTTTTCTTTCTTGGTCAGGGTCATCTCCACTACTTGATCAAGCTTCACCTCTGGCTTAACTCGACAAGTTTTAACCTCCGTTTTCCCTTTCCACTGACTTAACTGTAAGATCCTTTCTGTTGAGTTCTTCAATTCATCGCCGTATTTTCACAGTATCCACACATTCGATACCTCGATGGTGAGGGCTAAGTCCGAACGTCACTGTGAGCAGGTTCGGCTGTCATGATGGTGCGTCAGCTTTGCCTTGAGCTTATATATTGCCTTCTTCTATACATTTGATTTCCGATGTTATGTGTCAATTTAAAGTTACTTCGGACAGCCAATTTTGGTGCGTTAATTTCGCTTCTGCGTCAATTGTCTGTCACGTCGATGTAGCCTTCTCAGCCAATTCTTCCTGCTTCTTTCTCAATTTTATTTACTTACGTGTCTGTATTTCTTTGCCCTGCGTTTATTTCTCCTTCTTCTGTTTGATTTTCACTTCAGTCACCAATCCCCACTTAATACTTGCTGAGGTAGAGTTCAAAGCTCTGTTCACTAGATATTGCCCAGCGTATGCTCCTTGGAAACTCTGTACGTCACCAAGTGTCGCGTTGAGTCACGAAAATCCGTTAAGACGTGACTGAAGAAGTGGTTGAAATATAAAACCATCTGACTTTCGCGCAACTTTTCTTTGAATGAAAACTCTGAAAAATACCCCTACATCCAGGAAGACTTCTGACGTGCCTCATCTTGCTTAAATGTAATCTCATTGCACAACAATTCTAATCGTCGTATTGTCGACTGACATTGTTCTGTGGAGGAGACGCTGGTTTTTTAGATATGGCCAGCGATGAAATGAGTCTCGTATTGGTACCATGGAACTTTTCAATTCACTTTTTAATTCTACCTTGCCGAGGTAGAGTTCAAAGCTCGGTTCACTAGATATTGCCCAGCGTATGCTCCTTGGAAACTCTGTACGTCACCAAGTGTCGCGTTGAGTCACGAAAATCCGTTAAGACATGACTGAAGAAGTGGTTGAAATATAAAATCATCTGACTTTCGCGCAACTTTTCTTTGAATGAAAACTCTGAAAAATACCCCTACATCCAGGAAGACTTCTGACGTGCCTCATCTTGCTTGAATGTAATCTCATTGCACAACAATTCTAATCGTCGTATTGTCGACTGACATTGTTCTGTGGAGGAGACGCTGGTTTGTTAGATATGGCCAGCGATGAAATGAGTCTCGTGTTAGTACCATGGAACTTTTCAATTCAGTTACATGAAACGAACCTCCATGCAAAGATCATTTGTTTTTATCAACTGGGTTGATAATGTGATTGGCCACCGTAAAGAGATTCAAGAGCTGACGTTTCGAGCGTTAGCCCTTCGTCGACTTTGACACCAATAATGCTTGTCACAAAAAAACGTGGCACTAAATGAGGTCGACGTCTTCTACCCTGTAGCTCCACTACTATCATTTGACTTCTTCATACCTACATTGCCTTGTGGTTAAGATTGTTTGATGTCCAATGTAACCGAGTTTGTTACCAACGAGGAGGTCCTACAGCACCAGGCTACTCATTGACTGGAAGTATTCTGGGATTCGAGGTCTTCACGTCTTTAGGTTTGCTCGTCTCAAGATGTAGCTACCACGTAAACACATCACATTGGAACGCTGTAGTCCTGAATTTATCAATATGGAAAATTCTACACCAATTTGCATTCTGATCAATAGGTAGGCTGGATGCATATTTTAATGTTGCTATGGCAACAGTCTTGGTTCTAGTCTCTTTTCTATTTAAATCAAGTGTTCCCCGTTTGTGACTATTTTGGACCAAATGACTGATTCCATATAGTAAACGTAATGCCCATATTGCACTAGGTCTCACCAGTAACCTTAAGGAAGTGGACGGTGGACGATGTTTGCGCACGCTCAAATACAGGAATAATCCGGCATAATAGAGATCTGGAACCGGGTGTGTTGCCATAGCAAAATCAAAATACACACCATCTGGTGTATTTCTAAGGCTCTAACGTGTTCATCAAGTTTCAGTTTCATTGCATAATTGCTTGAGAAAGCAACCACTGCGACGCTGTCTAATTTAAATTAATTTGCGGTTGGTCTTGCCGCTATATTACCACAACTCGCTTGAAAATCTCCGGCAAATATTTATGCTTTAATATCCCAAGTTTTACGAATGTCCATCAATACACCAAGCAATTCTGCTGCTGGGGAAACACTTAATACATCCACGAATTTAAAAATTCATCCACGAGTTCTCGTGGGACCAACGACAGCTGATTTGTCAGTTCTAATTGAAACTACTCATGCATTTGAAACAAAAGCGTCAAGTTGCCGTTTGTAGCTAAAAATAACTAGCCGATGCGAGTTGTTTACTTGTTTGGGAATTTCGTATCCACAAAGCCGAGTCATATCATGCTTTTTCCCTATTTCTTGTTAACTCCATGGCGCCAGGTTAAAACCACTAATTAAATTAGACCTCGAGGCGTTACAGCGGTTCATCTGTTCTCTCTGTACGAGGATGTGAAGTTTTTCATGCTGTAAGCAGTCTGTTTTGGCGGCTTTGGGTTGAGGGATTGGTTTTTGATCGCGGTTAGTTGTGAATAAGAGCCATGTTGAATTTTAAAATGTTGCTGACTTAATTAACGACAGCTTTAATTTTGGTTACAATTGAAGTTGCAGAAGTGCGCAGCATTTTGAAACAAAACAAAAGTATCATGTTACACATTTAAACATTCTTCACTATCCTCGAGTCTGAGATTGGTTATGTTGTTGTTATACAAACACGGCTAGGATCGTGTGCCAGCATGTCAAATTCTGAAGGCGTTTCATTTTCAAATGACACAAAAAAGTCCTTGACCAAACCCACATAAATTGCACCCCTGGAAATGGCGAAATAAGGCCTTAGATGAATACATTCTGCTAATTTCACGGAGAAACAAAGATGACCGTTCACAAATCACAAGTCAATTTCAAATCTTCAAGCATGCGATGCACCCGTAGTATAAGCGGCAATTTGATTGGGACTCGATAGTAACCCAAATGCGATTGGTGTGACACAGATACATCGCTCGCTCACTCAAAGACAACATATTCCTGCATGGCAGCTAAGAGGTGTGAACTATAAAACGTGTTGGTTAAAAAAAACCCTAGGTTCCTAAGATTGGTCATATATACAAGTGGCATCAAAAGCAGCAAGAAGAGTTCTGATGCTGACCAATAGACTAAGAGAAATGATGATGGGGAGAGAATTTTGCTGTATTACATAATTACCTGCACTCCAACTAGGGCTGTCACTAATACTGTAAATAAAATCTATGGTTGGTTTGCACTAAGAGTTGGGTAGCACAGGCATGTTGCACGACACTTAGCATATTCCAAGGTAATCTTAGAAGGTTTATTTTTAAAGTGGACCTTCACCAGAGGTCATGTGGCAAGGACATGCACCAGCAACATCAAGCAGTGAAAAATGGGGTCCCATAATGCACATAGTGGGTTACAACAGTGACAAAATTACAAGGTGTACAAAGTACTGATATTGTCTGTGTCTGGCTCCAATCAAAAGTGTTAGCAGGGGTCATGCAGCATTAATTGAGGTGATAAAGCAATTGTCTATGGACCCAGAATGTTTTATGTGAAACAATGTCTGAGAAAACCTAATTAATGCAACATTTTCCCAGTTTCCTCTTCAGCCTGCTTTTCACTAGCAACAGAGTTGGAGTCACAAGAGCACTTACAATCTAGTGAAAATTGAAAATTGTCACACATAATCAGAATGTTTCCATTTTCTTTCTATTCCACTTATGAATACAGTACGATGCTTATGACCTATTTTAAAACTAGACTGTCAGGGTGGTAAGCGGAAGCGAAAGGACTAATCAATCACAAAAAAGAAATGTGATTGTTTTATTCCTCTGCTTCTGCTTTTGACTCCAACAATGAATGCAGTTTTCACTAGATCATAAGTGGCGCAGTCAACAGTTTGATTTTCACTAGATCGCTTGCACTTATGGCTCTGACTCTGTCACTAGTGAAAATCAGGCTTTAGTGAATGCGCTGTCAACAACAATCAGGGGAATGGTCTTACAGCATGGAGCCCAAATGTGTGATCACTTTTCATTAATTCGCATCCTTTCTGCATGTACACTACAATAACCCATCAGAGGCTCAGATAGCTATCCTCATGTGAATTATATTAATTAAAAGCAGTCACACTTTTAGTAGGCTCCTTGCTGAAATAAAAATTGAAAATAACTCATCGCTGATATCACAAGACAGTTTCGAGACAGGTCATCAGTTAAATAAATACTAAAATCAAGAAATAGTTAATGGCAATGGGTCCACAGAATTTAATATATATGTAAGCGCAATTTTGATTTCAACCTGACACCCAACAGAGTAAATATACTCCTGAATAAACAGAAACTTGCATAATCATCACAAGACACATCAGATGCAGAGGCAGAAATCAAAACAGAACATGGTGTGATGAGATGTACTAGACCCACCAATGTTCTATTAAATCCACACAAGGGAAATAAAGTCAATGGCTAGTTAACAAAAATGATATTCACCATAAAGATAGAGGAGTGTGTCAAAATGCATGTCACAGTTTTGTGGGCAACTTAACTGCTGCCTTACCAAGTTACAGGTTTTAACAGCAATAAAGATAAAACATAAACCCAACCTAATTAAATGGTGGTAAAATAACAGTGGCTTAAAAGTCACGCGTGTTAACACACAGCACAACAGCAAAACTTTATTGCCAAAAAGGGTTATATAAATTAGATGTGCCTGCTACCCACAATGAGTCGAAGGTCTATTCATGGCAGGTACAAGAAAACACCAATAGTGACACACATTTAAACGATAATAGACACAACAATATCTGGAGTACATTTTAAAAATGTTAAATATTGAAAATAATACTGGTTAAGAGAAGGAAGCTCAATTATTTAATAAGAAGAAAGGGCAAACTGATAGGAGCCAAAATATTCTAGCTACAAATATTATAAATATTATATTCATTATTTAAAAATAGTGTCTATTTACTCGTTAAAGATCATTTACTGAAAAGTAACTGGTGTTGCTAAGCAACTGGCAACTGCCAGCTTGTGTGTATGTTAAAAAAATATAAAAGACCTTAAATCATGCTTGAAAGGTATAGATAGGGTTTGTCAAGCCAATGAAATTCTAGCACCCGGCACTTAGCTTCACCTCAGGCAAAGAATACAATGTAGCTTGAAACCATTACAGAATGCTAATCAAGCTGCATCCTGGTCATAAATTAACATTCATCCTGAAGCACCCCTTTTTAAAGTGAGGAATTCATAGGTGTCTTTCAGTTACCTTTACAACGTACTATACAAGTCTGATAACTGTCGTGCAAGATATAAACAAAAATAATATTTTTAACATATTTTGCAAAAATAATCATATGTAGCTTATTCTCTCTGGGTTTCTTTTTGTTAATTCATTGTTAGTATTATGTCTATTTTACAGTGCATGAAGCTGGTTTACCAACCTGTATAAATGTCAATCTTCTGTGATGAAGCATCCCTGGGAAGAGAAGATAATCACACAACAAAAATAAACTCTAAAAAACAGAGTGAATGAGTAGAGCTGCTAAATTTGCAAATGATAATGAAGTTGCTGTCATCAATGACCCAGGTGATGTGTTCCCTATATTAACCTTGAGCATTATTCAAATCATCTGGTGTTTTAATCACTTTGGGAGATAGGATAAAGGGTCTAAGTGTCTCAAATAACTGCCACAATTTAACAATAGTATCCCCATAACACGAATCTAAACAACAACGTGTGTAATTTCCGTTTGTGTAGGATATCTCGGCTGTATGTTTTAGCATCTGTATAAGTCAAGGCCAACCCCTAAAAAGCCCTATGTCGGCCAGTGAACGGGTAAACCGCTAAAAGCAGATAACATGATACCAAATGTCAGTTAAAGAAGCTGTTATAAATTTACTCGATGAATTTTGAGTAGTCCTGGGTACTCGAGGTATAAAGGGACTTACGATGAACTACAGTAGCTTGCATAAGCATATTTCTAAAAATCGGTACGCGGTCGGCTTTTCATATTTCATACCTCGCGTTGTCCACCAATTCGGCCAATGCTCCGAACAGAAATTCGTGTGTTGTGCTAGAAATGAAGAACGAGTTAAAATGACAGGTTTTCTTAACACTTTAATACAGTAACGTTACACTCAATGGCTCTATTAGCTCGGGGGGGCAAGAAATCTGCATGTTGTTATACGCACCACGAGACGATGAAAGATGCTGACTTGCGAGTTTGGTAATTTGATCGCAGAGTTCGTGTTGGCGAAATTTGTACCTCGCTTTACTCATGAAAGTCTATTTCTGGCTAATCTAGAAAGTATCAGAAGATTTCATTGTGGAGTTTTTCGTGTTCATCGGCCAAGCTTCAATTACTCGAGTCTCCCAGCTTGGCGCGCATTAAACGGTGAGACGTGTGCACACTGAGATCTAATAAATACTCTTACACAAGGTTTCGAAAACTTGGCCAAGATGAATGTTCACAAACAAACAAGCGACGGCAAACTGTTGTCGTAGCTACCTGTTGGTGTGCAGATAATCGAAGGTCAGTTGTGCCCTGCGAAGAGACGAATAACTTCCACCGCTTGTCATTTCGTTGTCGCGGCAGTTGGACTTTCACCTCGCGTCAGCAATACTTCTGTCTCCTTCAGTTGAAAACTGCACAGCACAGTGCAGGTCCCATCCACAGATTACCTCACCTCTCTAAAATCAAAACAAACGCGTTGGTTCTGAAATGCAGCGTTACTAAAGCATAAAGCGAGCTTGCTAGCTGCAGCCCCGAAACTTCGCACTGATAACAAGGAGGCCGCGCTGCAAAAATGCATGATGAAGAAGATACGGGTGTCAAAACCAGTAAAACGTGACTCTCATGCGCGCGAAAGCCGTAGTTGTCGGCATTTAATTGGTTAATATGCTCAGAATTGACAGCGCTTTTGTCTTTTCTGAAATATCATTGGCTTCTTTTGAAGATGACGCAATCGCGGTTTGACGCCGCACCCGCCATTGTGTCGAATATTTCGTTTTGCAGCCATCTCGCGATCGTACAACGGTTGCTTTGTGTGTAAGATTGTTTCATTTTAACCTCATTTCTGCTTGCCAGTAGCAGAAACTAGTGTCGGAATGAAACGCTTGTTGGAAGCGAACCGGCTGGAGTCGAAATTTTGGCTCGATAAGCCGGGATAAAGAATTGTGTTCGTCCGGATTGAAATCCGAGATGAAACGGTAAGATTGTATTGTTCATCGATTCTTGTTTGCTTGACATGTGTGATCTGCTTTTCAGGTTGTTGTGTCGATATTTCTTTGCGAGACTGTACAAAGACTAGCATATCCTGGGTAAAATTGCTGTTGGTCGTTTGTGTTTGAGCCGAGAGAGTTGATCGGAAGGTTTTAGTGAACATGATGAAGCGAAAATTTCCTTTGTGCGTGTTTGTTTAATATATGCTTTCGCATATTAATGAATGCAAAAACGATGAGGGCGCTAACACCTGGTTGCTTGAGGGGTCCTTCAGTGAGTGATCGCTTTCACTATAGAACATTAAACGTTTCGACTGGACTCTTACATGCAGCAAACTGTAGCTATAAAACTTGAGATATCTGTTTTTGCAAGTGCTATTTTTTCTCTTTCAAACATACGACATTCCTTGACCCACGTTGACCGTTAGGTGGCTTATTAAATTCATTCCTGCACGTACTGTAAACTGCTAGAATGTTCGTTCAGTTCATAACTGTCTTTACGTTATCAACTGTGCAACATCACGACCTCATCTGATCTAACATTTCCAAACAGTTTTGCGGTACCATTATGCGTGTTATTTATTTTAGCTGTTATGAAAGAAGAATCTATAGGCAGTACTTTTTGGCGTTCACCCTTGATTTTCCAAAGTTCGTTTCGTCAGAGGACGCCGCGTCAATGCATTCAAGCGTGTATAATCGGCAACGTAACTTTTCCCTGTCCAGAATCAATTCGCAACCGCTTAGAAAACAACGAACGGAGCCTCTTTGAAGAAAGTAAAAACCATGGGACACAAAGAGAAAGAACGGCAGAAGCTTTCTGTTTCGTTGAGGGGTGCATTCCGCGGGTTAAAGTATTTCCTGTCGGCACTATAAGGGAAGAGCAAAGATTGCGAGAATAGAATAGAATTTCAAATAAAGCAAACAGGATTCTGCTGTCGCTCACTCCACAGCCTGTTGTCCGTGAACTTCAGTTATGGACCTTCTGAGAAAATGAAACTATTTTTCTTCTTTCTTCTCAGTTATCCTTTTTTATCTTTGACCTCGTGTTACAGACAGTACGGTGCTGTTTCATCAGGAGTATAGCTCAAGGACTGTAAAAGTCGGTTGTAATTTTAATTCCCAATTAACCAACTCCTTCTCGGTTGCCAATTCTTATTGAGAATTGTCATCGTTTGCACCATACGTGTCAGTGTACATGCTATGCACAAAGTTATCTTGAACTGGTCTCTTAGCGAACTATGTATTGCATTAAATACAGTTCGTATGTTGAATGGTTAAAGTTTTTACAAAAGACAAAGGACACTCCCGTTTGTAAATTCTACTTTAAATGAGTATTCTTCCCGACCCCGTTAAGCCTGATACATGGCTTTGGTCTTTAGGCCCTCTCGTTCTCTCTTACGCTTTCTGTTTTGATGCCTGTGGTTGGCAATGTAAAGAATATTGCTAAAAGATAAAGATCTTGATGGCTCTTATTGGAGTTCTCAGCGGTTTGACATGCAAGCCAGGCTAATGGGTGATTGTGCATTGTGTTGTCCGATGTTTTGACCCTTTCACCTCGTTCGCATGCTGTCTTTACAAACGGATATACAAATAACAGCTATTTCGTGTTGGAAAATTGCCCTTTAAATTAGGTTGTACTCTCTAGTTGTGGCTTGCTGTCCTATTGGTTCCTATTTCCATAATCGCCAGAAAGAGATGACAAACATTCGGTTTCCCTGTTATGATGTCACGCCGCTGTACAGGAACGTTAGGTGGCAGGGTGGTTAGAGCGCCGGACTTGAAATCTGGAGGTTGTGGGGTCAAGTCCCGTTTTGACTACAGGCGGGTGGTTTTCTCGGTAGCTCCGAGTTCAACTTCTCGGCTACGCTTGTAAATAGCCAACTGACCTGCCTTCAGCCAGTAAGGATTTTCAAAGGTGTCGTGTTCATTTACAATATTTGTTTGTATCAGTTAGCCCTGAAAAGCTCCTTTCGGGGAGTGGTCAGTTACGTTTAATTTATTTCTAAATTTCTATTTCTAAAGCTTGCTAAAATTTCGGTCGAAATTTTTGGAAAGTTCCGTTTAGGTTCGGTCCTACCCGGAATATTTGGTCCATCCCTGGAGGTGGTCCACTTTGACTGGTCGAACCGACATCAACCGGTACAATTTTCAGAAACTATGTAGTGGCCTACTTCATTCAGTTCAGTAGATTCTCACAAATGCGGCCCACTGGAGAAAGAAATACAAAATGTAAGGGAAAAGCATTAATTTGATCGCAGTGAAGCGAGGGCGTTTAGCAAGATGTGTTTGAACAAGCAGATGTTTGAAGTGGAAATTAGGCATTCCTGTTTTTTTATGCTGCTGCTTATTAAGACTACTACAATATCTGGGCGTGTTGTTAATATAAAGCAAACGGTCACAAAATGATTTCGCTAAATTGTAGACATTTTCTCCAACGAAGCAAGAGTTCGATACCGTAAATAGTTTTCTTAAGCAGATTTTCGAACGTTTTTGAAAGCAAACAAAGTAGCTTTAGGTCATTTTTTTACGAAGATGTTCATATGCACATGATTATAAGTCGAGGCGAAAAAGGCGGCTCCTTATGATCACTTCCGACAAATTCTGTTTTGTCTGGCCATAATTATGAGCATTTAATAAGATCTCAAAGCATAGTAGGCAGCTGTTTTTATATATGGTATCTCTGACAACTACATTAGGATGTAACCCTGATGTAGTACAACACAGAATTGCCAAAGAATATATATAGTTTAAAAACCTAATAATAGCCTTGCCCTTTAAGTCGCGAAAAAAAATGTCAATTTATGGACATGCATTCACACTGTAATTTGCATTCTATTGAGGCGTCTGTAGCTGATGACGTATGTCAGTATTATTAGTGCGCATCCTTTCTAACGTTCGGTTCAGTTTTAAATACTACCACAAAGTAACCGTAGATTGTGTTTCTACAATAGAGAGTACACTATTGTGATGGTCTGGGGGCTGTGCGCTATTGAACACATTGTAATAAGTAGTAAGAAAAATATTTGCGTTCAATTTTCAGGTTGAGCCATCCTATAGCTGATCCGCAAATAAAAAAATAAGTGTTGACCCTTTCTTTTTCTTTTCGCATGATAAGTACAATCGCCCAGTTAGAACAGGAATGGGTTTTAGATTTTCGTCAGCTTGCAAAGTCGCCATTGCATGAAAATTGAACGTCTTCTGAAATCTGTTTTATTAGTTTCTCATGACGGAACCTTTTGAGGAACTTCAAAAATGCAGTCTGTTCTATTCAATAGGTCATCCTTCAAACGCTTCTTTGTTGCTGTAAATGTATCTACCAAAGCTTAATTCAGAGTACAGAAGAAGAGAAGTAGTTGAACAAAGAGTACGAAGATATTGCAAACAATATGGATTGCCAATTGCCGAGAGGCGAAAAGATGAATTGAAAAGGAAAGACGTGTGCTATTCCTACAGCCAGGAAGGAACAGACGTCGGCTAATGAAGCACAATCCAAGCCTCATTTGCGAATGAATGCTTCAATACGTCAGACGTCATGAGGCAATCAAGATTCTGGCGAGGAGAACCATGCGTTCAGGAAGCTACACGAACTTCAGGAAAACAGATGGCAGGATATTAGGCGATGAAGACAGACGAGCCCATTATCTCTGCTATTGATTTTATGTTGGAGATGGAAATTTTAGGATGATCTTTGGGAAGAATTATGTTCTCTTTGGATGTACGTGGTTCTTTTTTTGATGCAACTATGAAATACTTGCTCTTTCGGTTTCTCTTGGAATATTAAACTGAAACGAACCTAAATTTAGGTCTTTTCTTGTCTGTTTAGACGTATCTAGGTTTCCTCATAAACGTTGTGTTCATGTGTTACGCTTTCTAAAGCTTTTGCTTGCAACAGAAGTGAAGTTCGGCACACTATTAGGCAGATGTACCTTCCTTCAAAACATTGGTCACGCTTTGTGTTATAAATATGAGCAAAGGACACGTGTCATGTATGAACACAGCAAAGGACGCTTGTCATATGAACTCAGTAAATGGCCTAGTTCACCAAGAGTTCTCCGTGGCTCAGTTGGTTAGAGCGCCCAACCGATATTTCAGGGAGGTCATGGATTCGAATCCTTTCGGTGACTCAGACTTTTTTCTTTATCTCAAGCTCGTTTTAAAACGAACATTCATCATTGTCTCATGCCGGTGCATAATTCTTGAAGGTTGACATTCATTGTAGTTAAGGTTGTAGCCTCCTCAATAAAGTTATTTCGTGTTATGTTACGTTATGTTAAGGTTTTGAAGTAATGTACAATCATTTGGGTCAGAACGCAAGTTAAATTTCTGTTGACGTAATCAATTGGCGAGACTACTCCTTTGAAGCGATCGGCCCGGCTGTACTGGCGATATCTACCGTCCAGTCATCGATTTGTTTATGGTAAGAATAACTTTGAATGCAATATATATGAAACTGACTTACTTTTGTTCCTTTCCTTCTTCTGTATAGCAAAGCACAAGCACGCAAGCATACAACAAGTGGCAGCTGATGATAGGCAGCGTCGCCGCAAGACTAGCAACTAAGCTTATAACAAAAGGTGGATCCCGTGACATCAGGCGTCAACGGTGTGTTATTAGGAGATGTCAATCACCTGAATTAAAGCAGTGTCCCGGATGTGGCTGGATCCTCGTATACGCTGTTGGTTTTAATCTGCAAAATGGAGGCAGAAAACGAAGATGAAGTCTCTCTCGCATGCTACTTATTGGGGAAACGTGTAGTAGAGGTTATTTACTTTGTCTTTGAGGGTTTGTTTCAGTCTCGTGTTTTGCTCATTAAATAAAAAAAAAACTTTCTCTGTAACAAGCTCTATGCTAATTCAGTTTGTCAAGAAAAAGTTATTTTCTTTCATTTGCGTAAATGGTCCATCGTGTTCTCGTTTACTCCTCCGTAAATGACTGAAGAGTTTTTGCAATTTTACAGTTTGTAGTTAATAACCCATCTGTCGTTTACGGGGTATTAATGAAGACCAATTTATATAGAGTAAAAGGTGAGATCCTTACCGCTAATTGCGTTATTTGGTGGGCGCTACTACGTTCAGTTTGAAGTAAGGGATAATTTGTTGAAACGCGATTGAAAGCAACAATTTGGGCCACAAATTGCGAAACGGCGCATGTTATAACTTTGTCAATATCCTATCAAGGAAAAACTTATTTTTTAACACATTTATTACCGTGAAAAACGGAAAAAGAAACAGTAAAGGACTATCGTGCTGCTAGTTTTATGAGCTTTTTAAAGGTGTCTTTTTGTTAATTTTCTCAGGGCTGAACTAAATGACGAAAAATCGGTTGCTGTTAACCGCCATTCTGACAACACCTGTTCAGTGGGATCAAACTAAACCTTCGTTGTTCCAAAACCAGACGTCACTCTTCCTTTCTGGTTCCCTTATAAGGATCCTTTGCGTCATCATTCATCCTTAGTTGTCAATTCCTGATTGGTGCATTTGTTCCGTACGTCAACAGCAAGGCAAACAGGTTCCACTCGACCTTCGTTTCCTGCGATAATTGCTACTTAACATGCTGTGACGCAAGTCGAGCAACTCAAGAAGTCTGCACCTGTTTGGCTTTGTCATATCGGGGCTAATGGACTCGTTTGCAGAGATAATGAGCTAGCGGCGTGTCTATAATATGATGTTGTTTAAGTAAACTAATTAAATGCTGGGGTGTTGAATGACAGACTCTGGCAAATAAACGCCTCTGTTTCTTTTCTACTCATGTTACTCAATTCTACCATTTTCTCTTTATGTTGGAGAGAAATTAGTTTTGACGGTTAACATAGACCCATTTCATTTCGCTTTTGAGACGGTAAATGAAAAGGATTTTTACTTTCAAACAACGTTACAATGTTAAGGCTAATTTAAATGCAAACAAAAGAATTTTAAATTGGCAGCCATTTATGAAACAGGTCTATACGTAAGTATCTATTCAATAAATGTCAAATTTTATGTTTTGGCAGAGTTTGTGAAATAATTATTAATAACGGGAAACTAAGGCCCGGTTCAAACGTCGAACTTCACATGTGCCGAATCTAATGCAAATGAGAAAAATCTATTGTTTTCCTTCATTTGTATTAGATTCGGCACATGTAAAGTTCGACGTTTGAACCGGGCCTAAAACATTCTGTTTAATGATCCGTTCACAAAATGTTTTATATTTCGTAGACATTAAATTCAGGACTGATAATTTTTTTTTCCCGTGAAAGGACGTGCCCGACCAGCTCACCATTTTTATCGGACAAGCAGTAGTGATGTCAGACGTCATATTACAGAGCTTCTTGATAAAGCGTTGTCAATGAAAAACATTGGCGTTTGCATTGGAAGGCGGGCGGAAAAACTGTCCGATGTCCGACTGTCATTTGCAACCCTGATTAAAGGAGATACGTCACGATATTTTGAGTTTATTTTTTGCGACGAACCAAATTACTCTTAAAACGTAGCAAGCCTAAAACTAATTAATACTTTACTAAGGAAGAAAAACACCAAAGAGAATAAAGAAAAGTAAAAACAGATTGCAAATGACGATTTTGAAAAATGCAGGCTAAATTTGTCAAAATAAACAAACATTGACGTTGTTCCTCAGTTTAATTCACAATAAAAGCTCATTTCTTTGAAGGTTTTCTTTTGTTGCATTTTCGTTTCTTCGAAAAGGGATCAAAACTTACAAATTAAACTCTGGCACAAAACCAGCAACTTTATTTGAACCATCGTTGCGGCCCTCTCGAGATAACAAGTATTGCTTAACCCGAGCTACACTTCTCTGTGATCATGTTTAGTAGCCACCCTCTCAGGGTGATACGCTTTATGTGGATGTCTTCATCCAATGATGTTAGATTTAAACCACAAAAGATCAAGAAACTCGTTACGAAATAAGGTTATCTGAACGTTTTGATTTTACGCCCAAATAAAAGACGTGGAAAATTTCAACTGGAGCAATTGCAGAATACCCGGCCACTTCGGTCCACTTCATTTTACATGTGTTGCGACCTATTGTAGAACGAGGAATAACACAGTGGACACTTCTTATTCAATGACATGTAAATAAGTGACCGGGTAGTTCTAGAATCTAGCCCAAAGCCCGGGAAATGAATATGATTTCTCGGTATATTGAAATTAAGTTATTTCAGTGAATTTACCTTCATGATTTGTTTTAAGACAATATTCTTTCATCTGGTGTGAAGTATGTGAAATAATTCATATTTGAACTGCGGATGTAGATGAAAGTAAAGAATGATCATCGCAGTGAAATTCCTCACTTTTATTCTTTCATCTATGACTTCCAAGCTTGAAAGGCTGGAGTGCACAGATTAATTGTGATGAAACCCGCGCCACGATAGGAATTCAATTTTTATGAGAACGCTATTTTTTTGCGATATCTTTTTAAAGTAGTTAGTTTTTATAGATATACATAATTTATACATTATCTATTTTATTTTATGCTATACAGGGCCCACGTTGATACCAGTCCTGCGACTGAAGGGGGACAAGCAGCACCTCATTGAAGCGGCAATACCATTGGGCGTTGAAACAATAGAGAACAATCCTAAACAAAGCCTCTAGCCCTGATAACAAAGAAGTCTATTGTTAAGGAGAACGAATGAAAAAATATGTTCATATGAGGTGCTGGACTGCTCGCTGAAGGAATCGCCCTGAACTTGCACGAAAAGCTGAACTTGCACGAACCGCTTCGGAAAATTCGCCTGGAGGAAGTACTAGAAGATCTTGCAGTGTTGCAGACAGGAAGCGAGCATTGGATGCGAATTTGACACTTTATTTACGGATTGGCCGATGAAGATCAGCTAATAATGCTACGAACTGAAAGCGGTTCGTTTAAAACATTTGCAACCATAATCCAGAATTTCGACATGTAATTTACACTGGTGTTACACTTTTTGCACTGCTCTCAGCCAATCAGAAACGAGTAGTTTTGTCATGTATATTATTATTATTATTAAGCATAAACAAACTAGATAACTCAACAAGCACTTATTACACGAATAACACTAAATCGTTAACTTAAACGTTTAAAGTGTGTATACGACCAAAAGCGAATTGGATTTTTTTTTTATTCCGTCACTTTTCACCCCAGAATCAAGCTTTAAATGTCCCGCCTTGGCCACGCCCAATAAAGCTGACCGCGTGATCGAAGATTGGTGAAGAATGACGTCACTTCAGGCTATTCCTTTCTTTGAGTCAGCAGATATTATTATGTCATCAGACATATTATTAGGATGAAATCCGTTACAATTAATCATATTTCAGAATTAACAGTGAAATGAACTGACAGGAAGATTTGACGATTCTTGACTTGACGTCATGACCCGTTCTAGAACCAGGACTCTTTTTTGGAAGCAACTCGCGGTCATCTTTATTGGGCGTGGCCGACGCGGGAACTTTAAAGCTCTATTTTGTGGGAAAAACTTGCGGAATCCAAAAAATAAAATTGGAATACTTGCTTATGCAATATAAAGATACCAAAAGCATAAAAATCCTGTAGGCCATATAGACACTTAAAAGTAAAGGTGATAATAGACCAATTTCACTTAATTTCGATATTTTAAAATTCAGCCTAAGACAATAGACCTCAGCAGGCTCTGGGGAATAAACAATAGGGAAGATACCAGTGACGTCACCATTGTCATTAATGTGCCAACCAGAAAACTACTGGCTAGTGAAACAAAGAGCTCTTCTGTTGAACTTGTTGGCTATTTAAATAACAAAAACAATGTTTTTAAACAAATATCCTCCCTAAAAAGTTTGTGGGGTTTATTCCCCAGAGCATCGTAGTGATGTCTATTATTTTAGGCTGAATTTTAAAATATCGAAATTGTGTACACTTAAGCCCAAATTATATTTACAAATTGTACTTAATATATAAAACACAAATAATTAAAACAAAAGCTAAACTAAGCTGAACCTATTTACAAAAGTTCTCAACTTATTAAATGGGTTTTATTAGAGTTTAGTTCACCTTGCGTTTTCTTTGAAGTTCGCCTTGCCCTTTCTTGACAACACCCAACGCCTTAATGCACTTCCACAACGTTCAAAATACCAATTCGCAACTAGCTAACATCAGTCTACTTTGCCATCGGTTTGCTTGTATGTTTTTCCCCCCGGTTTACGTCCATTCGGCACTGCAGTTCGTCGCGGAAAATAGATCTTTTGCAACAAACGGTCACATGGTACAAAATCTGCCATGCTGGAGGGCAAGCTTATTATTTTTCCTGCACTGGGACAGCCAAACGAAGCGACCTCAGCCAGTCAAGCTTGACTTTTCTTTGTTTTGGCTGTCCCAGATGGGAATAATAATAAGCTTGCCCTCCAGCATGGCGGATTTTGAAAAAGAAGCCAGAAAATTGCGGGTAGGCACTGAAACCTCTATTTTCACTGGTCCGCTTTAAGCATTATCTCTATTGTTTTCCAGGGCTGGAGGCATTGCTGTGACGCGTTATCTATTGTTTCAGAACCAATAACATGTCTCGTTCCGAGATGTAGTGGGCGACCCGAAAATTGGTTCGTGATCGTTATGTGAAATCATTCGTTATTTTTGCGACAAAATTCGGTGCCCAGAGAAATGGTGGATTCCATGAATACTGATTGCTACACATTTGCTATTCAAGTGTTGGACCCAGTCCACACGTACGTTTCCATTTTTGTTTGAAAACGGCAACTTTGCGGATTGGGCTTCTGTCTACACTTATCTGGTGAAAACGGTTACTGAAACGCAACTTTTTCACTCTCCAGTGGAGAAGCTCTAGAAAACGCTGTTATCGTGTTTTCCTGTGAAAACGGCACTTTTGCCAAACGATGATGCCCGTCTTGCTGTCTCGCGAGCTCATTTTACTGGTAAATGCGCATGCTGTGTCAGCGCGCGGTAGAAGGGACAAAATAATTTCAAAAACGGAGAAAAAATCGTTTTCACACAAAAACTTATGTAAGGCGGTTGTTTGGGCCATCCAAACACAAAATGAATTCGAACTAAACGCCAACATATCGGCCAAGGCGGATATTATTATTGGTTATTATTATTATTACGTCAATTATCCACGATCCAAACTTCAAGAAACGGAAAATCCCGAATCCGAACCAAACTTCTCAGCTAATCCGCGATCTGCTTCAATTTCTTAATCAACTTCTCGCAAAAATCCGCTATCCGTGCACTTTCTACTTTAAAAGTCAAATCCGTCGATCCGCGAACCTGTTCAACACCTTCGTAACATGCAAAAGAAGAACGAGTGTCTTCGTACATACCTATATTTCTACATGCCCAGTGGAACACGTCTGCGCTTAGGTTTCTGTAGCTTTCCATCAAAAAATCTCGCGCCACTTTATCAACCAATGAGGAGTAAAACCAAAACCAATCTGACTCGCGCGCACACGTTTTCCCGCGCTGTGTCGGCTATGTGCAATTACTTCGAGTTTGCATTAGAAGAGCTTCTCCCCTGTGTGACTTCTTTCATGTACCTGCTAAGTGCGCAATTCCCCAAGACACGCGCTACTGCTTGCATTCAAACTCCCGAGTGAATTTTCTAATGTACCCGCAAAGTGCGCAATAGAGCGGTTTTCACTTTAGATTCGAAATTAATTCTGCGTTTGCTTTGGTTTTGCGTTACTTCGCCTAGTGATTCGTTTTAAAAAAAATCTCGCGCCACTTTTCTTTTCTTTTTTCAGGAGTAAAACCAATCTGACTCGCGCGCGCACGTTTTCCCGCGCTACGCGTCGGCTACGTGATTTGATTGGTTCACTGGATTATCTCCGTCCTTTGTGATTTGCAGGTCGCCACGAAGCTCTTCGGAACGCCTCATAGGATTGGCTTGGAAAATTATATACAAACTATAAAGTAACAATGGACCTAGCCCTAAAACAATACAGCTTCGTGGAATCAAGACCCAATGAACTTAGAGGTTCCGAAGAGCTTCATGACAACTGTGATTTGCCAAAGTAATTTCTTTGGTTTTGGTTTTACAACAAAAAACTGGGAATTGAATTAAATTTTTAAAACGAGAGAAAAAAAAAAGATAGATCATTGTAATGATCATTTCCGTTCGAGCTTCTTCCGGTCACATGACTAATGGCATGACATTTTGCGCGCGTGAATTAGTATTCGTGTTAACATGTTGAGTTGTTCATTTCTCGCATTTGTAATTCGAGTTGACATTATACGTTGGCTTTTATACTTCTCGCCCCGTTTATTGACTCGACATGGTGTCAGGAGTGGAATTTACAGTGATGATCTACGGAGGAAACTAGAGCGGACCGAAGCGGGATTCAAAATCACAGAGAAGAATTGGAACTCGTCGGACCTAAGAGATGAATTGGCAAAATTCAAGCAATACTGTAACCAGATTTTCAGCGGGCCATACTCAAAGAAATCGGAGAAGGAACAACCTCGTTGATTTTACTGTAGATTGCAAGGCAAGGATTAGAAACATACAATAGATGGACCTGGGAAAGTGATGTAGACAGAACGAAGCCGGCGGAAATTAAATTATCATCATCATCATCATCATCATCATCATCATTTATTCGCCACATTGCATAGGAATGATAGAGTTACAGTTGAAGCGGAATAGTAGGGCGAGGAGACCTCCAAGAAACCACCAGGCTTATAGAAGAAGGCCACCTCGGTTATCAATATACTTTAAAAATTAGGCTGTGAAAGTGCGGCAAGGCCAATTCAGAATCATTTCATTAAAAGCTTTTTGAATCAGTGATGGTTATTGGCAGATAATTCCAAAGTTTAGCACCTTGGTAGAGTATCGAAAACTGCTTAAATGTGGTCGATAACAACTGGCTGATCTGGTGTCATAACTGTGTACTTGACTACTTGACTTCATCGGAGGCAGCAATTGGTTATGATAATTTGGGAGCATTTGAGAAGCACGTGGCGCCAGAAGTAAATCACAGGTTAGCCAGATATATATTAGTTACAACAGCCCAGACAGAAGAATGAAGAACAAATCGACGATTTATTGACACGTTGCTGAAGTCGAGTCACGAAGTTACAGACACGGAGGAGTCGAACGAGCGAGCGCTTGATCGATCAATCAATGGAACTAAACGCAAGAAAGTACAAAGACGAAAAGCTAACCACTCACCAAATGCATAATTGTTCACGTTCACACTGGCCCCTTGCGGTTATCTTTTAATTGTTGGCTGGGGCAATACTATAAGTAAAATAATATAATTTGGTTTTATCAGCTGGGTTGATAATGTGAATTGGCCACCGTAAAGAGAGTCAAGAGCTGACGTTTCGAGCGTTAGCCCTTCGTCGGAGCGAATCGAAGGGCTAACGCTAGAAACGTCAGCTCTTGAATCTCTTTACGGTGGCCAATTCACATTATCAACCCAGTTAATAAAACCAAATTATATTGTTATACTTCCCACCGACGCAGCACCACAGTTTCTTTAGAAACTTACCCCCTCTATTTATTGCTGGCGAGCGTTAGCGAGGCAGCACACTATTCTTTTCAGTAGGGCAAAAAATCCAAAATTTGTTCGGATGTAAGACTCGAAGCCTGCGCAGTAGACTATTATCCGGGACAATTGAAACGACAATCATGCGCACATCACATGGCTGTCGTATTATCAGGGATCCACGCCTGAGATCACTTTGCACGTGAGAATTTTACGCACACTGTCACACGCTTTCGCGATGCTGTTGCCGTTGCCAATTTTTGCCATAAAACAAGTAAATGAGCATTTTCCAAATATCTTCATTTGCTTGTGAATTATTCGTCAAGGTCACGAATGGTTAATAAGGAATCTCGAGCAGGAAAAGCTGTCAATTTGTGTTTGGCTGCTTTCCTGTATGATCAATTAACTTTAGACGCGTTATGGAACTTAAGATATCACTTGTCTTAAAATCGCGCTGGGATGCTAATTAAGTAAAATAGATTGAGAAAGTCACCTTTTATAATTAAATTTTGCGGGTTTTTGGCGGATCAACCTGGTAGTGTAGTGGTGAGATAGGGATGTTGGCATGCCAGAAGTTCTGGATTTGTTGACTCATGTGTGAAAAAAAAATTGACGACAGCTAAAAGATTTCTAAGTGTCGCGAAAATGGCATCGACCGTTTACGATAGGGAAACGTGCATCGCCGAATATGCCCTCGGAATCTCGCACAAGAAGGCTTTCCTAAACCAGGCGTTCTCGAACACTCACCTACATTGCTCACAGCTTACGGAGGGGGCCACGCTGATGCAGCATTGCTTGTGATTTCAAGGGAAGGAAAGCGGTCGCAACTTTCTACGTCACAGAAGCAGATGAGCCAGCACTCATTGGGCTTCCAACATCCCTGGAGCTTAACCTTGTAACTCTCAACTGCTCCATGCAGCGGAGTGTGCCACTGAAAACTGACCACATCCCTGTGAAAGTCACGCCCGTGGAAGACAAGGATGACTTGTTGAAACGACACCCTGGTTGCTTTGATGGAATTGGAAAGTTCCAGGGTCTGTACTACATCACTGTAGATTCATCTGTGCCCCCCAGTTGTTCACGCTCAACGCCGTGTGCGACTGAGTCTGCGCGAGGGGATAAAAACGAGCTATCTGACATGGAGTCAAGAGGGATTGCTAAGAGTAGAAGGTGAACCGACTGCCTTGATCAACAGTCTGGTGTACGGCAGGAAACCGAATGTACCTGGACAGACAGATCTAAATAAAGCTATTCGCAGAGAGCATCATGTGATTGCAACCAACCCTGGAGGAGATTCTCTCGTCCAAAGCTGAGTGGTGCCCAGTATTTCTCTATTGTTGACGCCAAATGTGGTTACTGGAAGGTTGAGCTAGACCTGGAATCAAGCTACTAAACCCCCTTCAATTCGCCGATACAGACTCCCTCGGATGCCATTCTGTCTCAAGATGTCCGTCACAAGATGTATTCCAAGCAAAGATCGATCAGACCTTTGGGGGCTGCGAGGGCACCATTGGTCTTGCTGACGACATTGTGATTTTTGGAAAGCAAAGAGTTATCGGATTCCGAGTCACGTTATGCTAGCATTGAGCGAGAGCTCTTGGCGGTGGTTTACAGTCGTGAGCGTTTTTGCACTTGCCAGTATGGTCGACGTTTCGTCGCAGAGACAGACCATAAACCTCTCGAAGCTCAGCACCACTAGGCTGCAAATAATATTACTGCGGTAACAGCCATTTAATGTTACCATCAAGTATCGTCCTGGCAAACAAATGTAATTAGCTGATGCCCTTCACCTGAAGAGGTTGCGCCAATGTGGCATCTTAATGTGCAGATTCACGACACATGCCCCGGGCAGTATTCAAGTCAGAATTTTAAAAAGATCCACTAACGACCTTTGGTGTTCCAGATGATGTGTGGGTGGGTTTGCGGTATATGCATGGTAAATTTGGTGGATCCGCCCGTCATCTTTAATGTGTACACGTGACTAAGGTTTGCCAATTGACGCTGGTCCCATCGTGAACTTGATGTTTAGGTCTCTGGAGTCAGATGCTTGGTTTAGTCTACTTGCAGTCAGTCTTTTCTCTAAGGACCGAGCGAGCAGTTTCATATGGGAAACTGGACGAATACAAAAAGGCGGTATGGACGAGAGATTTGAGACAACACTCTCTCGTCTCACCAAACCCTCCCCAGTAGACTGCAAGCAGTCTACATTGTAGTATATAGAGTGCTGATATTTTAGCCCACAAGGTCTCCTTTATAGTTACACGTGTTTTCGTTGTCTGGAGCGATCAAGCATGACAAATTTTATTTTTCAGATCAAAAAGCTTGAGCTACGCTTTTAGGGGTTTAACGGGAATTTTCCGACGAGGATCCCGTGTGAAATGTATTTATCATGGGTCGCGTAGCCTTTTCTTTGGGGTGTTACATGGTATGCTGTTCTCTTGCTTCATTAGCGGTAGGCTATAAATATTTGAGTTGTTCTCATTTATATTCATTCGCGTCTTACGACCGTCCCTACGCCCTCAAAATTAAATACCCAGTGATCAGGGGTTTCTTTTAGACGTAGTTTTTTGCATGCTGCTACACGAAAGGTTTAGCACTTTTGTATGTCTACTGAATGATTGTTATACGAGCATAGTTTAGATCATTTTGTCGGGTTTCTTGCTGTAATTTTGTGCATTTCCGAGTTTTCATTCTGTTTGTTGTATTATTTCCATCCATTCTGTTGATGAAGGCATAATAAAGAGGGTCGCACACGGCTCGTGTTGACACACCCCAATTGAGGTTGCTTGTTACATGATAAATGTTTTATATTCCTTTGAGCAGGGTAGCGAATTAGAATATAATGTTGGCAACCTTTCACCACAAGCGATAAAAACTATTGGCAACATGTTATATGCTCGAAACGAAAAAACTGAGCAGACCAATGGTGGTCATTAATGGTACAAGGAAGGTTTGGTGTGCACTTTGGAGTTTGTATAAGAACGACACATAAGAACGTCACAATTATATTCCGTCCTAAAATGGACAGATATGGTCTGTTTATTCACAACAATCAACAAGACCCCACTGAAGCTACACAGTAGCAACTACTACACTCTACTTCCTCCGAAAACCGTTCACAAACACGTATACTAACGCATAAATACGCCATTTTTAGCTATGTAATTTCGATTCTAAAACGGACAGTCGGGATTAACCCCTACACTCCAGCCGGCAACAACGTTTAAGGTTTAAGACCAATTTTCCCGTTGCAAAATACACAATAAACAGCACCACAAGTACTGCTCAATAGCTTTCATTTCAATGGTCACACACCATGGTTCCATGCAAACCGAAAACCACCTTGAACATCGTACTTTAATATAACAGTACCACACGAAAGTGCTGCCCAGTAGCTTTCACACGAATGGTAACAGAGAGAGAAAAAGGATTACATTTTACACATGTTTTTACTGTGTTATATATATATATAGGTGCTGGTAGCTATAGTATTATCCAGGTTTTTGTGATCTATTTTTCAGCAGTTTTGGAACTAAATTTCAATATCCCAGTTGCTTTTTGGTTGGAATGTGTACTAAACCCCTTTTCTGGACTATTATTTTCTTTTTTTTATGTTATTCCTTTTTTTACAATGGCTGCAACGATTCCATTCACGTCTCTAACTTTTTGCACAGATATAAACAAAGGTTGTCGACAATTGGCCATTATCACCGTTTGATAACTCATAATTTTCTCCAATTGGTATACACAAATTGAGGACAGTCGTACATCGTTAATATGCACATTGAGAGAAGAGAAAGAAAAAGAATTATTAACATTGCATCTGCAGTAACGCGATGGAGGACACTGCAGTTGTGGCTATGTTCTCGAGCCCAGAACTACTTTTGGACTTCCTTTTGGCATTCTTCAACTTGAGAGAAACCTGGGAATGAGATTTTTCTCCCTACTAAGTGATTCAAACCGCTCTATCAAAACCATAACGCCCATCAGGCATTTTTGGTGATGATTTTTGTGCCAACTTAACATTTTCATTTTCTCTAAACCTGAGGCCGGTCGTTTTAAACTTGAATGAACCAGAAATAAACTTTAACTTACCATGCAACTATTTAACAATGCAGGTAAATTTTTGTTCACAGCCAGCTCAGATGAGGAAATTGAGGGGCCACTTTTGTGAAATAGTCACTAATTGAAGCACTTTTTAAATTAATGAATGAAGACCAAGTTCTCTGATGACAACATCAATGTGACGCTAGGTCTACGTCATGATACCAAGCAACTGGTCCACCTGAAAATTGTTGGCCCAGATAATTGTGTTATCCATCTCAATATTATGATACTTAATCCCCCACCTGAGGTGCCATACAGTCAAACTAACTAACCTGAAACCAAACATAGATTCTTTGTACCTATTATAGAGCTAGCCTCCTTTGAGGCCATATCTTTGGCTTGTCAGAATTTTGTGACAAACTAAACAAATGGCAGGAAAGGAGTGAGGCTACAATAGAGCTAATTCAAAAGGCATGCGTATCTACATAGGTAGCAATACCATCGTCATAGATGAAGCTTAAATTCCACCCTTGCGACCTGCATTGCAGATCTATCTACCAATAACCAAACACTCCCCTAACAGTCATACATGGTATGAAACACTTCATTACTGAGTTACAATGGGATTAACCTTGAGCCCTTCACATGCCCACCATGTGTCAGGCTTAACAGCTGACACGTGCACAGCACTGAATGTTGGACTTCTTGGCCTCTAATTTATTCCCATCATCATTAACTGCCTTCCTCTTGTTTGCAGAGGATCTACCAGAGGAGGTGACAGGCTCTGGGCTCTCCACCACCCTGTCTTTCATGGCCTTTGCATCCTTGATCAAAGACTCCACGTCCTCTGTGTTATCATCGGTGATTTCACCTTCCACATCCACATCTTCATCCTCATCATCAACACACGCTTCCTCCTTCCCTCCCTTGCTGTGTTCCACTTCTCCATTACTGACAGCCTCAACTTGAACACTTTCTACTTTGGCAGTGGAGCCATCAGCATCAGACTCCTCACCTGAGGTGAATGATGTCTGAGTCGCCACAGAAACAGGGGAGGCTTGGCTTTCCGTACTACTCAATTTCACAGGACACTTGAGGGAAGTTGACTCACCAGCAAGCTGCTCAATCTTGGCGTTTTCTGCTCCTTGTGATGGTGACCTCGATAATTCCTGTTGAATGATTACCTCTTTCCTTAGAACAAGGATCCGCTGTTTGATGGTGTTGTTGCTGATTGTAAGTAGGTCTCTCTCAGCTTCAAAATCGCGTTCGCGCTTTTTCAGGGTCTGGAAAATAGTTAAAACAAAATGGATGTGTTTGTTGTATTACTGCATATGTTTGCTCAATTAGCATGTAGACCATACAGAAGATCCTGGTGACAAAATATTTGCAAAATAAACACGTAGTCAAAGTCCTGTCCAGTACTTCCCATTTTGCATTCGTGAACATAATCAGAATGCAAAATTGACAGTGGACAAAAAGGAATACATTCAGGCAAGTGGAGATTCCAACCACGAGAATGAAAATACAGAGCAATACTTAGCAATGGAGCAATTCCCACTGCATGAAAAGCCAAATATTTGGGCCAGAATTCTCTCAAATACGAGTCGGCGCATGCCTCATATACTGTAATATTCCGATGTATTCTAGGATGCCTGATTCAAAAGACACCTGGGATATCCTATTAGAATCCGACCTGTTTTTCCGTATTCCAGTTTAACACTCCAGGTGTGCATCACGTATTCAAATTGAATACTCTTGAATACCCCAGGTGTACTTCACATATAGCGTGCACCTTGAATACTCTAGGATTCTATGGCATCACGGTGACAGGCTAGAATAGGCTAGAATACTCCAGGATATTTTTCATTTGGCGCAGTGCTCACAGTTGCAGAAAATTACTCCCCCAGAAAATTTGGCAAAGAAGGGTACTCACAAGAGCTGATTTTGTTTATATTTTTGGCATCATTCCCAAGCCATTCTGTAAGGTCTAACTTGAATTTGTACAAGTCAAGTCATTTGTTAGTTGTCTCCATTAACATGCTTTTTCAGAACAACTTATAAGAACATAATAATCAATCTGCTATAAAATGTTGTGAACTTCATAAGGATTATTTACATCATAGTGTTCCTTAATTGCAAATTCTTCTAAAAGCTGTTTTTTACTTCATTCTTAAAATATAAGAGGCTCTTTATTCTAGTGAGAGATTCTGGGAGGTCATTCCAAAAGCAGATTGCTTGAGATACAAATGACCGCTGACCGGCATCAGATCTAAAGAAAGGATTGTCTAGTTGTTATTGTTTCTAGTGTTGAGAGTGCACAATGTTTCTTTTCTTAAATCTTTTACTTAGATAAGGTGGGTTAAGTCTATTAACACATTTGAAAGTCATTGCAATGTCCCTAATTTCTAATAACTGTGTGTGACTGGTAACCAGTGAAGGTGGTTAAAAGATGATGTGATGTGAATGGATTTCTTTAGTCCAGCTGCAATGCAAAATTTTGCACAGCCTAAATGCAAGCAATGTTCCTCTTTGTAGTGTTTCTCCAAATAGAAGAGGAATAGGAAAGCTTGCTAAATACAGTGCAACTTAACTCTTACAGCTCATGGATGTACTGTATTATATCTCACAAATCACCCCCCTCCCCCAAGAAAAACAACTAAGGAAGGTAGCAATTCTTTCCCTGTGGTTTTCAGATTTTTTCAGAGGTTGAAACAACAACATCCAGGGCTCAAGACTAATATACCTGCCAACTTTTTCCGAGTCAAAGGCATAAGATATGTATCTGGGTTTTCAAAGACGAGTGTGTTGCGTCAAACAAAACCTAGTTGCAAGTGCTTTTTCCTTCTAAATTGCAGAATTCAGGGAAAACTACACCAGGCAAGGCTCTAATAGTTCAAACGTTTCAACAAAGCATGAGAAATTGGTCTGTAGCTGGTGATGTATGCAGCCTAGGCATGAGATCAAAGTTTTCGACCCACAGGAGTGAGAGTCCTGCCTAATGTACAAGAGCTGGTAGGGTACAGACTAACTTTTTAATTACCGTAGATGGGCTAGTCCAGTGGTTCAGTGACAGCAGTAGCAACAGCTCTGATTTTACTGGCCAAACAAAGTTACTGGCAGACAACAGTTTCCTTTGTTCATCATTTATGTCATGGAAAAGGCTTGAAAAAAATAATCATTACCGTAAACACCCACAGATAAGCCGCACCTTTTTTCCAAAAATTACTGCACGAAATCAGGGGGGCGGCTTATCTGCAGGAACATTTTAAAAAGGTGCCGTGAATTTCAATGAATTGACACTTCTATGGAAAAGCATGTAAACTAGTAGTAATCAAAGATTAGAAATTGCGTTCTACAGAATATGTATTGTGATAATGGATGTTTGTCGTTTGAACCACGGGTGCTGTTTGTTTTGTTTCTGGTTGGGAAGCTACTGTGATAGGTATGTCTTTACTATGTTTATATGTATGTACATTGAATATTCATTTCCAATAGTACCTTTATTCTGTAAAGACTTACCTATCACAGTAGCTTCCCAGCCAGAAACAAACAATGCTCGACATTCAAACGACAAACATAGCCAGAAAAGAGCACATGCACAGGAATGACATAATCGATGTACACAAAAACAAGGCCCAAAGCCCCTGAAAAAACCGAGAGGGTGGCCAATTTGCAGTCTTCACAAAAAATCTTGATTTCTCGCACCTGCGAAACAAAATTAGATTACACAAAACTGCAAGAGAGTACTGGTCATTGCTTTTGCAAGTTTGGTAACACCTAAACGAGCTGTTATTGATGTAACCGTATATAACCTTATTACAGCGCTTACATTTGTTGCCGCTGCTAAAAGCATTAAACCATCTTCGTTCAGATCCTTCAAGCGGTTTATGGTCACTTTTCTCGAACAGGAAAACGTTACACAGCTCAGAATTTCTATTCTCCTCAAAGCTGTTTGCAGCGTCGACGACGATCCTCTATGAGCAAGAAAATACCACGCTATTCTCAAGTGTTCGCGGTAGATGGCTCACTGTTTCTTCAGCACGTTGATAGCAAAATTGTCAAACTGATTATGGAACTCTCTTTGTGAGCAACAAACAAACACGTTCGAGCTAATGCCTGGTTGCTAACTAATGCCTGGTTACTAAGCTATGAACATTCCGACGTTCTTGTTTTCACGCAAAAATCTATGGAAAAACTGTGTTGAATGAAGAAATTCCTGTCAACAAATGCCAGAAAAAGATCCAATCATATTTCAAAGTTGGTAAAGGATGTTCATTATATTAAAGCACTAAAATTGTGGGTAACACTTTGAAATATTTTCCGTTTCAATCATGAGTTTATGTTCGATGAAGATGTCTCAAGACTCGACCTTGGATTTTGTTTGATTTCTTTCAAAAACTGTTTTTCAAAAAATTGAGTTGCTAAATTCAGGGTGCAGCTTATCTGTGGGTGCGACTTATCTGTGGGTGTTTACGGTAGTTTGCCTTTTGGAGATTCCAGCATGGTACTTTCTAGGGTATTAGATCATACCTGCCAACTCTCCCGGTTTTCCCGGGAGTATCCAAGTTTCTCATCAAATCTGCTGGTCTCCCGGTTGGATTTGGTGCTCTTATTTGAGCTGTTTTTGATTGGAAATGCAAAGATTTCTAGACGTCTCCAGATTTTTGTACTCTGGGGGTTTGCAGGTATGTTAGATTCTATGATTTTTGTCTCCCGTCCTGGAAGAAGTTTAAGTTGGGGGAGTGGAGGGAAAGTCCAAACAGCAGGAAAAAATTAATGGGCAAAGACAACACAACCATGTTGAAGCACTGCAGACTTTTCTTTTTTTGCTGGCTACTTAAACGTTTTTGCTGGCTACAATTTGCCGGAGATAAGCGGGAAAAAAGCGGTCATAACAAAAACGCTTAACAAAAGGGACCCCAGTGCCGTCTACTTTCAAAATATCTCTGCATACTTCAAATCTTATTGACAACCCTGCACTGCTAGCTCATTTCTCTTCTATTAAAAAGAAACCAGAGAATTAATTTGAGAGCAGAACTGTCATTTTTAAGGACTTTTCTTCTCTGACTTCTCTGACAAAATGGAAAATTTCAGGCAAGCCACGCAACCTATGTACACTGCAAGAGCTTCTCCCTGTTTTTACTCTCTCTTCCCCCCCCCCCACCCCCAGCAGCATTAAATTTTTAAATTTGCCTGTACTTATTTATACACATGGTTGGAAAGTGGAAGTGTGAGAGCTAACCATTAGGCCACATTGCCTATCACCACAATCCCTACTTCAGACCTCCTGCCCCGAGTCTCACGACAAGACTCCCAGTCTCACGGTTCGTGTGGAAAAACTATCTGAATCGAAATATCACCTTTTTGAATAAACAAAATGGAAAGTTAATGGTAATGCTAGTGCCATAAAGTGATTAACTAATAAATCAGAACACCACTGAACACTTTGTAATTTCTATTTCCTAGTTTCTAGGGAGTAGGCCTCTGCTGGTAATTTTATAACATTACATGCATCAAGTTTTCCAGGAACCTTCAGTCGTGGGGCAGGATTTCAAGCGATCGCAATTTGAGAAAAAATAGAATCTCACTACTTTTTGTAGAGTCTCCTGATTTTTGTCATGGGTCTCCAGATTTTCCTTTACCAGGGGTTGGCAGGTCTGCTACTTTAAAATTACAAGCTTGCACAGTAACAAATCAATAGTGCCCAAGTTGGAACTGATAAGAATAGACCAATTCCGATATATCAATATTCTAACATGTCGCCAAGGCTTGGGGGAATAAAACAAAAGATTTTGCATCAAGGCTTAGAGATGAATAAATAATTTCTTTTGTTTTATTCCCCTCAAGCCTCGGCGCCATGTTTGAATTTTGATATATCAGAATTGGTCTATTGACTTTGCTAAACTGAGCTTTCCCATTATTTACGGGATACTATTTCTTGTGTGATCTCATCCATTGCATTCTAAGTTCATTTTAAAGCAAGACAAAAAGACTTTTGTCTTGAACCTGTTATGTCTACTATCATTGCTTTATGCACAGTGCCACGTACCAGAGCCTCCTAAATTATACATTACTGCAGTAGGCATTTCAGAGGCACTTCAGTTAGATAGACGCCAGACTACATGTAAACAAAATACTGTATGTGATGGAATTTCACATTGAGAAGCAAGAAAACGCGTTTCTTCCTTCGAAAGTAAACCTTTTCACCACTGGAGAATTTAAATGGCTTTTATTGCTCTGAAATGGTTTACACAGCACTCAGTTAGGTCCTGTAGATCCAAATGTTACGTTAACTGGAAAATGTTCCGAATTTTTAGTCAACGATCGGTTGCCACGCCAGAAAAAAATTGACAACTTACTCGACCGTGAAAATCAAAACACAAAGACAGCAAAACTCGTGACTCGGGCGCGTGGGTCAGAAATTCCAAACCGACCACATCAAAACAAGATATTTACCTTCAGGGAAAATCTGTCGAACTGTTGGCATGTAAATAGAACTCGGGCCAACGCAAGACATTCGATATTCCATCGAGTGGGTGTGCAGTGGAGCTTGTTTCAATCGACTTTACACACGCCCGCAGAAAGAGCAGTTTTATACCATTGAACCAATGGAAATATTTCTGCTAATGAGAAATTAAATGCTCGGTTTTAGGCCTGAGAAAAAAATTTCCACATCAGCCATGCGTTAGACAACCAATTGTCCGGTATGTTATCTTTTGCCGATGTGAAATCACCTGAAACAAGCAGCTTGTTCTGCCTCGACTTGTTCACAGTTAGTACAATAGGCTCAATAGACTTTCAAATTCAAATTACACAACATTCAGCGACACCTCCAAAATCCTGTACTACTACCAGCAGCGATCTTCGCTAAAACAAAATACAATACACGAAATCGTCTTACCTGAATGTGCTTGAGTGCGCTCCGCAAGATATTCAGGTTGGACGTTTTCTTGTCTTCCAGGGAAGGGACTTCCCTCTTCAGGACATCGAAGCATTCTTTCAAGTGCGCGCGTCTGGATGTGCAAATACAATAAGCAATTATAAATTCAACTTTCTGCTTGATTTTCGCATCTTCATATAGGTACTTCAAGTACAAAATTTCGCTAGATCACGCAGAATCGTGATTTAACAACAAATAATCACCAAATTCAGTTTTTAGCGCAACGAAGGGAATAAAAAGAGCAGACTTCGACTGTCAAAGGAGACGACTTTTGTGCAAGGCGCAAACGAGTTAACAGAACGGCCATGTTCCATAACAGAATATGCTTCGCGTGCACATTATATCCCAAAATTTAGTTCACTGAAAATACTCTAATACAGAACTAAACATCGCCAACCTGTTCTTCTCTAGTTTGTTGTGGGTTTCTCTTGTCCCTGCCCTGTACAACAAAACGGATGGACTGAGCAATTTTCTCTATCAGGAGAGCAAACACAATTTTCTGAGCGAAGCGCAAGGCGACACGAAACTTACCCGCCAGGTCTTCGCCGTCTTTCCAGAGGCTCGCACTCCGAGAATGCCCGTCTTCTTTCCGTATGAACGGACGCCGAGTGATGAACTAGAATATAGAAAGAAAGAGCAGGAAAAGTGTCATCAAAGATTTGTCGTGATATTTTAAGACAGGCGAGCGCCTTCGCACCAACTGAATATTTGCACATGGCTAGTCGACCGTACCACGTGCAATCGCCGAATCGTCCTTAGATGTGCCTTTGGAAGAATTTTCTAGGAACTTGGCGGCTTCAAGCAACGTGTCCAAACTCATCGCGCAAACGAACGAGACTTGGGGACTTCTTACAACGATCTGTGGCAGCGTAAAGCGTAACCCTCCCGACTAGTCGTCGATCACTCCATGTGCACTCTTCCACTAACAACAACACGAACGAACAAAAGGTCTCAAAGTGCTGGAACGTAAAATTTCGTGAAATGATTGACAGTTGATTGAATATTATCCAATAGGAAGGCTGGAAGGGAAATTACGTGGGCATGCCTGATGGCCATGTGGCTTAGCCTCGATCCCACGTGTACACAAACCCACCCAAAAAATAATTTATTCCGTTTCTTTCTCGTCCAAAATATCGGGTTTCTGTTGTATTTCGGGCTGCCAGTTATCGAAAGAAAGACAAAGCAAGACTTTATGTACTAAGGGGCAAATGTCTCCAAACATTTTCTCGTGATCATGGCGTGAGCCATTTAATCTTTTGTTCTCCGGTTTCTTGTTGTAAAAATAGATTTGAAACGGAAAACCTTTCGACCTCACGTCAGGCATCTTGATCTGAATGCATACTGCGAGTTCCCGGATGATAATAATAACAAAGTCAGTGTAAATGGGAGCCCAGCGCAAAGCACATTGGGTGAAAATTCCCCATATTTTATTTTGATATATTCTCGCTCATATAAGATTGTTCATCCACTGAAATTAAACACAGGAACATAAATACTAACGAAAAAAAAGTGAGTTAAAGGATTGTTCTTATTCGCCTAAAATAGTAAATGTTGTACACCTTCTCGGGAGTGGCAATCCATATCCATGTGCATGAAGGGAATACCCGACATTCAAGTCTGTCCAGATTAATATTAATATTAATTTAAAAATACAAAAATAAAAAAAAATTAAATAAATTTGCGTCTTTTAGTCATATTTGAAGCTGTCTCATCAACCTTAAGCTGGCAGGCTATTTTATCATTCATATTTTTTATTTTTTTTATAATTCATAGTTTTATTAGAACGTGACTTGCGCATGACTTGCGTGACATTTAGATTAGTTCCCAGTTTCTTTCTCATTCTGAACGAAATTGTTGGCGCGGATACTAAGGCCATGTGTTAAACATGGCGTCCTTTGGTGATGTGTTGTGCAGGATGAATCCGTAATTTTACCTGAGAAATCAGTTTTCTCTGATGCAGTAGCGCATAAAAATCGTCAACAAAATATCTTCTGCAGCGGTTTAGCAAATCATAAGCGTTTCTTTGGCTGGTTTTTCGCAGTTGAAGTAAGTTCATTTCGATTACGTGGACAGTTTCATTGGCCCAGGTACTTAATTACGTGTACAAACTTCCCTTCACAAAATAACACCTGCAGATTTTATTGTCTACTCAAAGGTTTCATTTCAAAGAACAAGAAACAAGAGGAAAGATGGTTGACTGCAAGTGCTGCAAGAATTTATTTGGATTCGCGTCCTCTCGCCCGCCTTGTGTTGTTTTTACAGTCTGTCTAGCGGCTTTCGCAATTGGTTTGTTTTCTCTCGGCTACTTCGTTCAAATGTACGGCTGGTTCAGCGCCGACGATGATCACAACAAGGTTTGACGCTTCTATTTGTTATTTTTTTGTTAATTTAAATTTTTGTAAACCCCTTTTCCTGGTGACTCCATTTTCACTGGCTTTTATAAGGAAACAAAAAACGCGCCCGAGTGCATTGTTGATTTTATATAAACACGCGGAAATTTTTAAGAACATAAGAGAAGTGGTTCTCCAGGCGTAACACGAGGCGTAGATGAGTTCTTCTCCCACTTCTCAAGTGTTCACAAGTGGTCCAAGTTTGAGCGTTGTTTTCTTGGACAAGACACTTTACTCTCACAGTTCCTCTCTCCAGGTAATGTATGGTACCAGTCAAATCAAAGCTTCAACATCCCCCCTCCCTGGCACACTCCGGGCATTTGATTCCCTTGCCTTCCCCGGAGGTGGGGATTTTGATCCCCACTCATATAGGGTGGAGAATTTGAACGTTAGCTGCCATTTCATGTTACATGTCCTGGCAATTCCATGTGGGTTGATAAATCATGGCGGAGGCCAACATGGTGAGTTTTAAGGATTTGAAAAGAAAAGATTGCAGCTTCTCGGCGACTAAGCAAAGGACTAAGGCCCTAGGCACCCTATAGATATTTGAGTGCTTGAGATATTGTGTTCTCGGAGGTAAAACTGCGCCAACAGATGTTAGGGTTCTGTGGCAGTGTGATTACTGCATTTTGATATTGACTTCAGGAGCTTAACAGAAGCTACTAAAAAGCTGAAATGGTAGTCTAGTCACTTATTAATTTCCCTAGGGGTGGGGGCATTTGAATGGCTTTTTGGACTGGGGAGAGGGGAATATGAACTCGTAATTTTCCAAAAATTCAAATACCCTGGGGGATGTTGATTTGACTGGTAAATAATATAAATGGGAACCAGTGAAATAATGCTGGGGGATAACCCTGCAGTGGACTGGCATCCCATCCTGGGGAGCAGAAATCTTCCAAGCTGCTAAGTTCCACAGAAACCAGAATAAGGTCTGGCAGTATGGAACACTTTGGCATAAGCCTTTACGCAGTGATGACAGCATTAAGATGCGGTTATCTGGAGTCCAAGGTGTATTGCAAAGTTTGTACATATGAGCCAAGATTTTGGAGCATTATATGGAAAGAGGCAAAGAGCCATGCCAAAGATCTGTTCGTAGTTTTCACGGAATGCAGCCTGGTTGGGAGTTGTGTCCACTCATTGAGTTGTTGTGACATTCTCATGATTGCATGGATGCACTGGCAAAGTTATTTATAGTGTTTTTCAATAACATGCCAGCTTCTAAGTGTAAGACCCATGTAATATTTATAGAATAGAATCAAGCAAAATGGATCAATATCTATCAATGAATCATAACAAACAGACATGACCTACTGTAAACCAGTTAAAGTATAGTTGTGTACATAAACTTCTGTTTCATGGAAGGTCTGTGTGTACATGATTAATGATAGAAACAAACATAAATCCTTGATTGAACAGGGTCTGTGTTGTAGTACTAGATAACATATGATTGTGTCAAATAACTTGTGATTTGTTTTCTTTTCTTTTCATAGGAATGGCATTCTTTCTTAGGCCACCTGGGGTCTTCTGAATTTTGTATCTTCGGAAACCAAAGCTTCTTGGGCAATGACACTGGTAGTAAAAACTCAACCAACATAACTGCCCCTACACCGGTTGGGTTTACAACTGTGAATATACCAGTTCTTCATCTTTCTGTGTTCCCTTCTGATGGGTTTGGTGCAGTGGTTAACAATGTGACTCGTGTTACAGCAGAAATACCAGCAGCACAACTTGGCCTAAAAGGTTTGTTCTGCTCCCAGTATTTTTTTAAACTTTGCAAACAGTTTTATCTTTTCATGTTGATCCAAATTCAATACTAAAACTGGTGGTCATCTGAGTTAAATGTATAAGCACTTAAAGCTAAAACTTAGGTTGTTTTTAACAGTTTATACTTGTCTAGTAATATGGTAAACAGTAATATCAAGAAGACAATCACTTGTTCACTGATACCATTCACTCACTTTGATACCATTATTGTAGCTACAGCAACTGGTAAAAATTTGTAGTACTGACCCATCAAAGTATGAGAATTGAAAACTGCTGGAAACCACTGCCAGACACCTTCAGTTAAGGTGGCTGAACATAGTATTGGAAGATTAGAGTACCTGTACTTCATGATGATCTTGCAATTAAATGCTAACAGCTGATGAGCCCATCTTTGGCATACATATTATACCATACCACTGAAGTCTATTTCTGAAGTTGCTTTTTTAAAGTGGCCTGTTTCCATGGCAACGGAAGAGATCAAATGCAGCCTTAAAAATCTAATTTATTCCATTTTGCGGACAATCCACTCATTAGATTTTGGCTTTTACAAAAATTATGTTCTATTTAATTCTAAGCGTATTGCTGATTTCCCCTGTCAGATTTTTATTTTGAAACTTTAGGTGAATCAGTCATAATATTGTCTGATAGCATGCCAAAAATCATTCATTTCTAATGATTAGAAAAATTCAATTTAGTTACGTAACGATCTGCTCACAATTTTTGAACACATTGTGCATGCGCCGGCCGTATTTTACCCTTCTTGGCAATACGCAAAATGGTAAACCACATTTTACGAGCTGGTGAGGCTTTTTTTAAGACGTATTTGGTGCCAAGCTGGTCATCATGTTCGCTTTTATGATTAAAGCCACGCCAAGTTGGGTAATACCACTGACCACCCAGAGAAACTGTTTTCAGCCACCGTAACTACTATAAATCAAATGCACTTTGCCAATGATAATTATAAGTTGCAAATGACCAGTTCCCAGTGATCTTAAATGTAGTCCCTTTTCTACATTTAAGCAATAGTGGACTTTTGCTGTGTTTACATAGCCTCATCTAAACATGAGGGGGTTGGGAGAATTTATGCAAACTGCAAAGTGCATAGAATTCTCCCAAACCCCCGAATACTGAAATTCTCGCATGTAAACAATAACAAAGGCATGGCTGACTGGGCTCCATTAATTAATTCAGAGTGTGACTGACAATGCAAATAGGGTTTTACAATGGTTGTCTTTATTATAACTGATTGTTAATGAGGGTTTCTCTTTTATTGTGTCCATAAGCGTACAGGCATTTTTCCCCCTGAACGGGGGGGTGGAGGGGAGTGGTAAACAATTTGCCCAAAAAATTCTCACAAGTTGCCTTTCCCACATTTCTCTTGCTGCCCAAAAAATCTCAGTTGCCCAAAATTTGGAAGGGGGGGGGGGGGGGGGGCTGTAGTCCTCCCCAGCCCATACGCCTATGAGTGTGTCTAGTTTTGAAGCTGATAACAGAAAGGGAAACACCTAACTTGTTGTTTGTTAGCGCAGTTTAGATAATAATTTCAAGGAGGTACGTCTTCGTTCATGCACTTAGAAAAATTTAGCCTAAATTTTTCAAAATCGTCATTTCCAATCCATTTAAGTCTGCTACGTCATCAGCCATCTTGTTTCTCTTTGGTTTAGTATCACTCCTTTGGAGTTTTTCTTCCTTAGCAAACTCTTATTTTTAGGTTTCCAAAATTTTAAATTGTGTTTACGGCCAAAGGGGATTGTTTTGGTTTTGGTATCTCTAGAATACGTAGAAAACTATTCTGAACAATTTTTTGGATTCCGTCACTTTTCACCCCAAAATCGAGCTTTAAATTTCCCCCTTTGGAAAATTGGGCGTGGCCGATGCGGGAACTTTAAACCCCTTTTTTGTGCCAAAAAGGTTGCGGAATCCAAAAAATAAAACTGGAATACTTGCTTATGCAATATAAAGATAACAAAAGAATAAAAACCCTGCAGGCCATATAGTCACTTTAAGGGTAATTTAGGTTGTTGAAGAAATAACTCAAAATATTGTAATGTAGCTCCTTTAATCATTAACATTAAAATTACCATTGCCTTCTTAATTGCACTGTAGGTTTCCAGGAAAACTTTCTTGTCAATATCACATTGTTTTTCCTTCAACCATGGTTCATGGGTAGGTACTCTACTTTGGTTTTTGCCTTATAAAGAGTCAATAACGTACATGTGCAAGTACTATTAATTGCTACTGGTAACGAAAAGCACTCTGTTCAGCCAGAAAAAAAAAAACATTTATAGTCCTAGGCATTTCACAATCACTCAAGAAGTTCCAAATTATTTTCCTATATCCCATCAAGTTCTCACTTGTGCCTTTAGGAAACAATTCTTTGCAACCATCCTTTGGAGACAAGCATATTCCACAAGGAAGTTCAAGAGTACTTACATTGTATCAGTACTAATAAAATGGTTATATTATTTTAAGTGTAGACCTATTAGAACCTTTCTGTAAAAATTCAATGTGATGAGATAAATGTGATAAGCCATACCCCACATTTTGTGAGTAAAAATGTTTGACTTATACATTCTTCATGGCAAATGCAAACAAGGTTAAATTGAAAAGGAGTTTTAGGAGTTTTTGCCAAGTTTTTGAAATTCACTAAGGGCCTGATTTGCATGGTAAATTTCGCTTTGGATTGATTTGTTGTAATTACATTGTACATTCAGCCCAGTTTGGAACTTTAGTTCTTACTGCCCCTTTTAATGCCCGCCAGTTTGTTTTGTTAAAAACCCCATTACTGTGGATGTCAAAGCTTACTCTTTAGCCCCTTAGCCTGGACTGGAAAATTTCTAGCCTAGTTTCACAAACCGGTCTTGAAAAGGCTAAAACTCTCGACAAATAACTGCAAGTGCATTCTTTAAACAATTTCTTGAGGTTATGCGCTGAAATGTCAGCCCTGACATTCGCGCTGTAATAGGCCCCTAAAATGCCCTTTCTACCAAGGAAGGTGATCTTCATATTTTCAATTTCTAGCTCTACTGAAAAGGAAACTTAACAGTTAATTATGCTTCAACATTAATCCACAGATTGCTATAAAACGGAATGCAGATCGATGTATCTGGAGGCATGTGGATCAGTAACTGTTCCAACGAATATTGTCCCAAATCACTTGCTGTAAGTATTGTGTACTTACCGGTATCTCTCATCATAACCATGTGATGTCTACTTCCACAAAATGAGCCCTGTGCAGGGTCACTGAATTGTATTTGTGAATAAGACACTTTACTCTCAGTGTCTCAATTGCAGACTTTACCTTTGAATATAAGCCCATGCATCGATAATCTTGTTCCCAGAGCCTGCTTTTCTTTTGGTCATCACTAAGAACACAGAATCTGGCCAGGACCGATCCTGGAAGTCTGCATTGTAACAGTTGGACTTCTTAGGAAAAGACCTACAGTATATTATGTGATTGGTCGGTTTCGATCAGAACACATGAATGTGTTCAGTTTATAAGCCGATACTCCGCAAAAAATGTAACATTCATTGTTGAGTGACTGATTACTGTACGTTCTTTTCTCACGACAACGTGAAATCTTTTTTTCTCTTTTTGCTCATTCTTGTACAATCACCTCATTTTCTTTAAATAACATGGCCAGGAAAGTTTGTGTTAGGATATAACATCTAAGGTGTCAGTGAACAGTTTTATCAAAAAGTTTGTGGAACAGCATTTTTTTGGCGGCATTTCACATGATTTCAATTAGTTGTCTTTAAGGCCTAAAACAAAGAATTACCAGGGGTGTGATTATGTATGGCAATATGTGGTCATTCAGGGACACTCAATCCTGCTGTAATAACCAACAAATCCCATATAGAAAATTGTGCCATCAGCTGCATTTGAAGCGTTGAACATTTATATTGTATCATGCAGAAAGAAAAGACAAACGGCTTTCTACCCCCCACCCCAAGTTGGCTCACACGTGTCACCCCCCCCCCCTCCCCACTAAAAAATATCTTGCTGCACAGGCCTTGACATGATAACCAGTATAATGACTTTTATTTCTTGGACAATATTGGTGCTTCCAAACTGAGCCTTCTATGTCCTTATCAAGGTCCCAAAGCACTTGCAACGTGTCATCTGTTAACAACATTGTTCAAATGGTTGGTATTGAAAAACATGCCAGAACAGAGGAGCAAGAGAATAAACTTTGTTCCACTGGAATTAAAGCTGAGACAACTGTGCCACTGAGTAACCAGCACACTACAACAGCAACAATGACCTTGGTAAGAGCTAGCAAATTATGTTTATAATATATTTTATGGTAAGTCATGCAACTAAAAAGGAGATTTAAAAATCTGCACATCATGGCTAAAGGTATCCATGAATAATTCTTAAAGCTGTTTCATAGGCCAAAATTGACAAAAAAAGTGACACTAGTTGCCCAAGATTTTAGCTTATTTACTTCTACACTGTAGTGTTCCTAAATGTGTCAGTACTGTCACTATCAGTTTCTGCTACATACAGTACATAAAATAAGGGCATCAAACCTCCCCAGTCACTGGTCAACTTGTGGTGATTTTCATGGCATTCCTGGTTACCATAGCAACACCCTTTATGGTGGCCTTGAGTGCTAATAACTTGAAAATGAGCTCTGAGCTTATGATATGATCAACACACCAAGATACGTGACTTTCCAGGGTGTAAAATTGCGACCAGCTGGTCGCCAATGTGACTGAAAATTGAGTGTTGGTGACCAGAATTTTGTAGCTAGTCACCAACAGGCAACTAACTTTTTAATACATGTAGCGTTGAGTATTAAAATGTTTTGAATGAGCGCCCAAGGAATTAAATCGAAAAATTTTGCGTTTGATTTCAGCAAGAAACTTACTCCTTGTCTTTTCAACAAAAACTCCTTTTCAACTGAAATGTAAGCTACATGATAATTTAATGCCTTTACACATGTACATGTGAGTCTTGAAGAAACGTCTTTCAGAACTCAATGCTTTTGTGTTTTGCTGTGAGACAAAAATTTTACGAACCACTTTTTGGCGACCAGATTTTTTCATTTGGTGACTGAAAAAAATGTTCAGTCGCCACTTGGCGCCTGCATAAAAAAGTTAACTTCTGACCCTGCTTTCCTGGAAAGTTAAAAATTTCCATAGAGCCGCCTTAAATTTTTATAAACTTTAAAGTGGCTCAAAACTTTGTGTGGTGAAATATTATACAGTCATGCATGTGATGTGCTGGATTATCATGGGGAGAAAAAGATGTTGATTCCCACTTTACAAGGTGAAGCCTTAGCCTGTTGAATATTTTATTTTCAGGTTGATGCTTCAGCTGTTAACTTGCGGCTTCAGTATTCCAGTTATTTCTTGTTTGTGATGGTGATCACCTGTGTGCTGTATGGAATGATCAAAGGAAGACCAGTCAAACAGAACTTTAATAAAAAGGTATTTGTAGCAATTTATGAACTTTCAAGTTGTATTGTCTACTGAACTGTTCGCAAGAAATCATGAGAGAGGCATCATAGCCTAATGGAATTATGTCAGACTCTCAATCAACAGGGTGAGACGAAATTTAAAAACTTGCATTGCCCTTTGGGCAAGCTGTAATTTCATCTTGCTAGCCCAAAACCCTTAGGAGCTAGCTTTAATTTATCTCAAGAAGGGATTTGTATTGTTTCACTTTCTGCCATGAACTGTCTGCTAAACACTTGGATATGTCTGAAGTTTGCCATCAGAAGAAAAAACCATTATTTCTTCACTTCACTCTTCATGGTAACCTGTGATAAAAAGGTGCTTGCTCAACTGATCATTTCACTAGTCCCTGGCTATCGGACTGCATTTTTGTCACACCTTGATCAAGCAGTCCAGGTCTGAGCCTTTGCAGGGGCATTCTGTTCTTGGGTAAGGCCGCAGTGCCCCTCTCCGTTTCAGTTGTATAAATGGGTACTGGCAAATTTAATGCTCCTGGTGGGTACCCTGCGATGGACTAGCATGTTATCCAGCGGGGAGTAGAAATGATCCTAGTTGCTTACTTCTACAGGAACCGAGGGTCACTAGGCTGATATTCAGACTTAACTTGATCTTGAGAATTATGTCGCTTAGCTTGTGTCATTCGTAATGTGCCTAACAATGTTAAGTACGAAGGAGGGGGGGTCAGGCATAGGGTGGGGATTTTGACATTTTCTGAAAAGATTAGTCAAATTCCCCGCCCCCTGGACAACATAATTGGTCAAAAGTATCAAAATCTTCGACTTCTCCACTATTAAAAATTGTGGCCATGTCAAAATTCCGATCAAAATCCCCATCGTGGGGACAAACCTCACAGTCAAAGTCCCGTCGGCAGCCCCACCCCCACTCCCCCGGGCTTAACATTGATAGGTGCATAATATTAAAGGCTGTTTTCTGTTTTTGGAATAGTTAACAGCATTTTAAAGCTGGCCATGGGACATTGCAGATAGTGCCTAAAATTGTATTATAATGATAACTCTCACTCAAATGTTGGTATTATTATTCATTTTATGGTATTATTATTTTTATTTTTTCAGTCAAATCTTCCACTGTGATCCATGGTGATACAGATAATACTATTTATAGATATGTATGTATCAACACCTGTAAATAGCTTTGCACTACCTTGTTATGGTCATTGGGAATGTTTATTATTGTATCAGGATTCATGATGTAAAATTCAATTTCCTGGTTCCTTTTTATACACAAGGCGATATAAGAAGATTCATTATTCCAGGGTCATTTTACTCTGTGCACATAATATGCCCAGCCTCAAAATGTTTTTTTTTGCCTACTAAATGAAAAGCCACCGCTCTCAATTTTGCAGTAATACTTATTTTGGGCCAGCACACTGTTGTATATATTGCCACGCCAAACATAGTAAATTTTGTTTGCATCAACATTATACTAGAGTCATGAGTGCACATTTGCATTTTGTTATGCGTGTGGTTTGAAGGTAATTGTAATTTTGCACTGAACTTTCTAACGTTCCGAGTATGTGTGACTGAATCACTAAATTTGAAATTTTTTACACCAATGCTCATTGGGTTATTGGGTTTCAGTTAAGGGGAGAGACCCCTAACTACAAAACAGTTGCTATAGATGACTTCTAACCATCATTTCCCGGATTCCCTTTCAATCCTGGGATTAATTTTTTTGCCATGTTGTTCTATTGGAGGCTCAATTCACTTTTGACAGTTTTGACCATACTTGGAAAGCCACGTGACCAGAGCACATAAACGCTTAAAACTCGCACAGCTTTCATCTTTCTCTGATGAAACCATAGCAAATGGATAGAGTGCATCCAGATGCAAAATCTGTCTCATGGATTTGTGCAGATTATCATTAGTTAAAAAGCTATGACGTCACAAAAGTTTTGCAACATAACTTTTACAGTATTGCGAATTTCAAAAAAATCGATGCGACATATTTTGCATCTGAATGCACTCTATCCATTGGCTTTGGTTTCATTCGAGAAAGGTTTAAGTTGCGAGAGTTTTTGGCGTTTTTGTGTTCTGGTAACGTGAATTTCCAAATATGGTCAAAGCTACCAGAAGTGAAAGCAGCCTCCAAAAGAACAAGCATGGCAAAAAACCAATCCCAGGATTGAAAGGGAATCCGAGATGTGATATGGTTAGAAGTCATCTATAGCAAACGTGTTGCAGTTACGGGTCTCCCCCCTTAAGCTGGAAGTTATCCTTAACTGTTTTGTGTAGGCTACTAAAGTAACGTAAATTGTCAACACTTAATCATATACAGGATTTTCCCTTTAGAATTCAGTGCCGTGGTCAGGCTTCCGATATAAACGAGGCAAAAGCTGTCAGAGCGAAAGGCGCTAGTCGCTGGGGGATCTACGGGTATGCCCCACTCCCCGAACCCCGAAGAAAAACGCCATCTGCTGTGAGCTTTCAGAAAACTGCCCCGAGGACAAGGTTACATTAAGAAAACTTTTAAATCTAAAAGCTCTGAACACTGTTTTAACATTTTCGTGAAGTATTTTCAGAAAAATTAGTTTCGTTCAACTGGGGAATATTTTCCCAACTTTTTTTATTTTTGCCTCGTCTTGCCTTTTGCTAGACCAAATACCATGTTTCACAGGGGCCTTGAAAAGTCCTTGAAAAAGCATCAACCCCTTGAAAATCCTTGAAAACTGGAAAATTTGCAGAAGTCCTTGAATTTTCCCCAGTAGTCCTTGAATCTTATAGAAAGCTCCTTGAATAAATAAAACTTCAGTGACACAACGTTGTCTTGCGCACAGAAAACTTTAAAAGCTCAGCTATACACAATTTGTACCTTGAAACATCTCGTGGAACAGTGTTTTTGTTCACCTGTGTCGTTTGCTGCATAGTTCATTGCTGTTATTTGACGTATCTTGTGAGCCGTTATGAACATTGGAAGCGGAGATCGCGCAGTATGGACTGGAAATCTTCTTTAATTATGTCAAATTCAGCAGAAACCAAGTCCTTGAAAAAAATGAGATTTGTCCTTTAAAAGTACTTGATAAGTCCTTGAAAAAAGGTCTTGGGGCTGTATGAACCATGAAATACAGTCTACCAATTTAATTATACATATTGACGTTCTGTGAAATGTCTGTCAGCTGATAAGGCCCCTGGTTAACGCACCATTGTCGTCTCAACTTTGCAATTCGATTAGAACAGCTTTTGTTCAGGTATGAGCTGACTCTGATCAATTGTTTCTCCGATGCCGTTTTCGTTTTCATCTAAGTTTATTTCGGTATTTATAACAAGTCATCGGAATAAAAAATACAGTTTAACAAGAATATCCTGAATGTTCACGTACGTTGCATCAGTCAATTCCAGCAGTGCCTCCCTCCCCCACTCCCCATAGCAATCGCGGGCATTGCTCACGTTTTCAGTCCACGGGTTGGGGGTTATCTTGGCCCGGGGTGTGACATTTGGCACGAGGTTTCGAAACTATGGAGTGAGTCGCGCATTTTTGGAGACGTTTATAAACCAAGACGTGAACTATGTTACATTTCTTCAATGCTAAAAAACGTACCATGAAGTATCGCCCTCGCATTTGACGATTACGGGAACTTGGCATATTCCCTCTTCCTTGGTCCCCACCCCTTGGGTATTAGGATAGCTTGCGCGTCCCGACCTGATAGGCAATCAAAGAACAGGTCTTCATTTCACTATTATCGCGTGATCAGGCTTGGTACTTTTTACGACGATGATAAGGTTTGTATGAAGAAATAATGAAAAAAGGAAAATGTAAATACTAAAGAAAAAGGAAAACGTAAACGGAAAAAGTCCGATTAACCACAGATTATCCCCCGAGATGAGGTTATTGGCAAACAAAATACTTCCGTTGACGTTAATTCAATTCATGCTATGTTGTTATTTGCGAAAAGACGTAAAATACATAGGGGTTAAACCATGCCGTCAAGACTGGTAACAGCCCAGTACCTACCGTCCCTTGTTACAAGCGGATGAACGAAGGGCGGAATTTTGTTTACCCCATTAACTTACTGATTTCAGTAGACAAAAAATTAAGTGCACATTAGATCAGTGACGGTAATGGACAATGGACTCTATAGCATACCTAAGAAAAGTGTTACTTAAATATCGGATTCAATGGAAAGGAATGGCGTTGAGTAACAAATGTAAGTAATTGAGATGATCAACTACTGTTGCTAAAATACCATGTGTAGTTTCTCTAACGACCTTTAAAGGCAAACTATTTACAATTGTGGTTTTGACAGTTTAACTAGATAATATGGTGCTCATATTAAAAAAACCACTAAAGCTGGTCAGAAAATCAATCATGGGCCTGGAGTAAGCGTAAACTCTGTCCCAGTTCCTTGGGGAGCCTGTGTTTGCAATACACAGTAAAGGTGCGGCAAGTTCTATCTCTTAGATACAACTAACAAGGCTATGGGCCCATCGCTTCTAATCATATCTTTCACACTGTGTTTTTACCTGTATATAGCGATTGAAATTTTGAGAACTTACATGGTGTGTAGACGAAGTTGTTTATTTTCACCTTTGTGAATAAGAAGATGCTAAGCCAGGGCATTGCAGTCACTAAACGCCTTGTTACATTGTATACACTGATATGGCTTTTCACCTGTGAGTACGGAGGTGCCTGGTCAGATGACCAAGTTTGTTAAACGTCTTTTTACATTGTGTACACTGATATGGCTTTTCACCTGTGTGAGTACGGAGGTGCGTGGTCAGACTACCAAGCGTGTTAAACGCCTTGTTACATTGTGTACACTGATATGGCTTTTCATCTGTGAGTACGGAGGTGCCTGGTCAGATGACCAAGTTTGTTAAACGTCTTTTTACATTGTGTACACTGATATGGCTTTTCACCAGTGTGAGTACGGAGGTGCGTGGTCAGACTACCAAGCGTGTTAAACGCCTTGTTACATTGTGTACACTGATATGGCTTTTCACCAGTGTGAGTACGGAGGTGCCTGGTCAGATTACCAAGCGTGTTAAACGCTTTTTTACATTGTGTACACTGATATGGCTTTTCACCAGTGTGAGTACGGAAGTGCCTGGTCAGAGTACCAAGTATGTTAAACGCCTTGTTACATTGTGTTCACTGATATGGCTTTTCACCAGTGTGAGTACGGAAGTGCCTGGTCAGAGTACCAAGTATGTTAAACGCCTTGTTACATTGTGTACACTGATATGGCTTTTCACCAGTGTGAGTACGGAGGTGCCTGGTCAGATTACCAAGCGTATTAAACGCTTTTTTACATTGTGTACACTGATATGGCTTTTCACCAGTGTGAGTACGGAGGTGCCTGGTCAGATTACCAAGCGTGTTAAACGCTTTTTTACATCAGTGTGTACACTGATATGGCTTTTCACCAGTGTGAGTACGGAATCTCAGTAGTACTGAAAACGCCTAAACCTGCTCCAGAAATTGACGAGCTGTTTATTCTAAGGACTACAGGAAGTGAAGCTACTGCAGATGACAAGTTATAATTTCCATCCTCGCATTCCCCAGTCCTGTCTTCTATGATTTGCAAAGGCCCATGTAATGGGCATTCACCATAGTGAAGATCTTGGCACTCTTCGCAAACTGAGAGGCACAATAAATAGTAAAAACAACAAATATTTTAACAAAATAAAGCGGAACGTTTATAAAAGAGAAAGAAAAAAAATAGAGGTTCCAGCTCCATTGACAGATTAGAATTAAACGTCGTATAGGGCGAGCTGCGGATGGGGGTGGAGAAGGGTCATGTTCTTGTATAGTTATCTTTCGATTGCTTAAATTTTCCTTTCTGTTGTTTGACCAGGTATCAGGACTGAAAAGAATGCCTCAGTTAACAAACATATCTCACATATCTTAAGAAAACGCTGAAAAGCAGTTAGTCGAATCCATACTTCGCCACTGTGCCAAATCTGAATATCAGTCGATCTCTTTACAAAGTCTACCATTGCATTTGTTGAAGAGAATATACTTTTTTTTAAATTTTTATTTGTTCACACACATACTAGCACTTACTACAAAAAAATAAACACGCATAGACGAAAAAAAACAATGACTTAACATCGTACGGGAAAACTAACAAGACTAATAACATCGACTCCATTTTTTTTAACTATTATTATAAGCAATAACTAAGTAATCATAAAAGTAATTAGTTAATAAGCAGTGCAGAAAGATATGCAAGATTAAAGGTGGTATGTCTGACTCTCAATTGTATTATGGCCTTGGTTCACTTGCGGAAAGTAGACAGATGGAAGATCTTTTCTGGTACCAAAGACTAGGTGATGTTGAGAAGTGGAAGTAAAGGATTCCATTTCCTAGAAATTGCATCGAGGTTGTTGGACTCTATGTGAAACTGCGATTTAAGGGACACAAGAAAAGCTGTTAAATTCGGAATCTTTTTGTTGACCTTGCAGCTCCAAATATAATATCTTGCCAGAAGAAAGCAGAAATTTAGTTGAAGTGAGAAATCGGAGGTGTCCGGTCTCAGACCCAGATATATGGCTTTATGTTTTGGATAGTCCATCGTTATTAGATTGACCTGCTTGAGTTTTTCCCAAAAGGTGGCTACTATTGTACAGTTCCAGAAGAGGTGGGTCAAGTTTTCGGAATGGTTGGTACAAAAAGAGCAGTTCGGGTCCTGCTTTATATCAATATTTGTTAGAAAAAGGTTCGTTGGTAAGGTACGATGAAGGAATCTGAATTGAAAGTTTTTAAGTTTTGTACTTTTTGTACAATATATATATTTTGTAGAATATACTTCATATTCTCATTTGGTCGTATTATGAAAACGATGTTTTTCGCGAATCCAAGCGTTCGTTACATCAGAACTGTATCATAGCGGTTTCTTAGATCAAAGTTGCTCGGTGGGGTGGGCATAATATAAATGAAAACCAAGTTTCCGCATTAAGCGCATTCAGTTAACGTACAGATGTAGTGTTCATCTGAAAGAGTTACAGATGAACAAATAACAATTTGCATTATTGCCTGTAAACTTACAGATGTAGTGGTCATCATCAGGCGGGACTTCAGGCTCACAGTAGCAGTGCTTTTTTCCTCGAGTAGCATAATGATATTTAACATGTTGCTCGGTAGACGTTTTCTTTACACGCTTTGTCTCTTGCCTACCAGAGATCGAATGTTTTTCTACTGAAATGAAGTCCATCTCTTCTCCTAATTTACCAAGTTCATCAAAAGTACTTGAGTCATTCTCTTCGTACTCTACCTGTATCATCAACCCACCCAACAAACCAAAAGTTATGATTGTTCACAGGCCCTGGATGGTACCGTGATTGATTATAACACGGACCACGTAGACGAACATCCTATCTTGAAGGGGCATATGCAGTAAAACGCGGTATATACAAAAATAATCACTATTCAACGGAGTGCGTAACGAAGAGCTAATAGCAATAACTATGCAAACCGGTGGTAGGATATTTGTGCGGTGGACCATTCTTTCAGTTTGAAGAATGCAGCCTTCCAAAATGTACAATTGTAGCAGCTGGATCAGGTAGTCGAAGAGAAATAATGGACAGCTTTTTAAGAGTAATACGTTGATACCTTCTTTTGTCCAATCTAAGACTTCAAAAAAGAAAACATGACCGCATTTGAGTAATAAAGGGTTTGGATAACAAGGCAGGAAAGACCAGGAAATGGTCGATAGTTTCCGGCCAGGTCTTTGTAGATAAAAGACAAATAAAACAAATGTTACCGTAATAGAAAGCGATTCGTGGCTCGGCAACGTGATCTTTATTAGGTATTAGTAGTGTTAAATTATTACCGCTTTACTTGATTCCTTTTTTTCCTTTTAGGACAGGGACGGTCTTAGGTTTTGGTCTAAAATCTGCAATGGATAGTAAAAATCACCATATAACTTATGAGCAAACTGTTTCAGGGTTGTAAACTAAATTTTTGGAGCACTCGTCATCTGGGCGAGCGGCCTTCAAGCTGCACTCACCCAGTCTCCTCCACACACAATAAAAGGTCATAAAATTTTTTGGACAATTAGTTTCCCTGCCTCCCGGCCCCACGAACATATAAAATATCCAACTTTAAGTTGTTATCTCGTTTGACACTGTTTCTGAGGAAGTTTAGAAAGTGTGGAGTAGCTTTTAACTGTTTATGTCGCGTCTAGTTTTGCTCTGCACTAGATTGCTTAGTAGGCTAACCGGATTGCTTAATAGGCTAACCGCAATGCTCAGTAGGCTACCCGGATTGCTTAGTACTCTAACCGCAATGTTAGAATAGGCTAACCAGGGTGATTTTGTAGTCTAATTTAGCTAACCAAACTCATTCCCAGTGCATTCCGAGCCCGGAGCCATTCCTGTAATAAGCTTTACCATTCCTCTATTTAAGCGCCACTCATTTACATCATTTTTAAGGTCTCTCGAAACATACTCTTCGGAGATCACGGGACCTACCGGATTCATAAACTAATATCATCCCATCATCATCTGAGTCTGCCACGTTGCCAAAAGACCGTCTGTGTAGGAGGCTAATGAATCATGAAACTATCACCAATCAGAAGCCATTTTAAATTTATATGTTAACGATCCAGGAGTTTGCGATTCAGTGCCTGTGTGAGATATTTCAAAATGGTAAACGTTGTAAGCCGAATATTAAGAATGTAGACTATCTTTTTGTAAAGTAGAAAGTCACGGTTATGATTCTGGATATGAAAATCGTACATAACAATCCAAACGGGGCGAGTGGTCCGTGATTTAAAGTGAAACTATCTTAGTTACCTGGAATAAACCCTTTTATCATTTTCTTTCGTCTTCTGACTTCTGATCCTGGAACCCAGTCTTCATAACTATCATCACTACTTTCACTTGCACTCTCGCCGTCATGGTTAATGGACGAGGTCTCGCGCTTTTTAGCAGGGGCTTTTCGAGTACGGCTTGGAGTCCAGCTGGGATCCCTGGGACAGGAAGTCCTGTTGAATGATCAAAAGAACGTAAATATTCGATACTCACAGGAACGGTAATTAGAGCTAGCTAGCAAGCCAGCCAGCTTGTTAGCTGGTTACTGCTCTTTATATCCCTATACATTAATACACAGTGAAACCCCGTCAGAATACGGTCACCAACGGGCCATAACAGTTTGGCCGTGTTAACGGGATTTCCGTTTTACAACAGTAACAACCGCAGATTTAGCCTGTTGCAGGCTCTCAGAGAGTGGGGCACGCGAAGAAATTACACGCGAGCGAAGCGGAAGAGTTCACCCCATCTCTCAACTCTTCCACTCGCTTAGCTAGCGTATCTTTTCTTCGCGTGCCCCACTATCTGAGAGCCTGGAACAGGCTACCGCAGATTCTTTAATAAACACCCAGAATGCAGAAACTTCAATCCGTGCATACAGTATTAACCATGAACATAACTAGATTCTAAAATCGAAACAAGAACAGACTTGGCTATTCAAGTAATTGTGAAATTGGAGTCTACGTAAGGTTTTCGAGTTAGCCCCTTAATAGCTTAGCCATATCATGCCTTCTCGAAAACAAAGGCCCCATCCTCTCTGATTCAGTTTAAAATCATGTTAGACATGTTACTTTATGTTAAATATCGTTTCTCGAGTACCATATGATATTTGTTTTTTTTATACAGTTTTTTATACAGGGATTCAGGATCCAGTCGTTGGGCGTATTAAAAAAATGCTGTGGTCGCATTAACTGGGTTTTCTTAGGCGTTTTGCCGGACCCAAAAATGTGACCGTATTAAATATAACGAGGTGACCGTACATTTTTGGATTTGTGCTGTATACCGTATTACAATTCTTCTTGTTCCAAATTACTCACCTAGGCTTTTTAAGAATTCGTGGTTCCTCTTTATATTTCTCAGTCGCAAAAGCTCGTATTCAGATAATGATCCACTCATCTCAACTTCCACCAATCTGCAGTATGACCAGAATATAATGCGTTTCAGCTAAGATTGACAGTGAATGACCATTAACCCTCACATTCGGTTCAGTTTACGCTGGTTTGCATGGCGAAATATTTTTTAAAAAATCCGGAAAAGTTTGCACTCCATGCCATAAATGCGAACTTTAGATATGTCGATAGCATTAAGCTGCATTAAGCTTATATCAGAAACCATATTTTATCCCACATTTCGACAATTCTTTTTCCTTCTTAATAAAGTTGAGAAATATATGTATTAAAAAATTAGCTTCATTTGCACTCAAATTCGTATAAGCTTAAATCATTTCTACTACAACTGTGAGAATTTTTTAGTTGAATGAACTTTTCATTTTGACACATTTTTATATAAGCTTACCTCTTTCCAGCCTTTAAAACCTTTCTTTGTCCAGAGCCCAGTAATATCCCACGTTTCTCCTAACCAGTGATACGGTTTAAAATATAAGAACAACTCTACTTTGAAGGGATTTTTGAGGGAGAAGATTTGGAAAATCGCAAAGGAAAAGTTCTCCGAACTGAAGCAAAAGATTTTCCCTCGATCAACGTCATCAGCTACAGAGCATATGATTGGTTTGCGACTTCCCAGCAGAAGGAAAAAGGGCGGGAAAATAAATCCACGGCCGCGAGAAGTCGCGGGTGCATTTTTGCCTTTTCCGGAGTGGAGTGGGTAGGTGGCAATGAACCTTAATTTTGTTAGAAGTACTGCTACAAAAAGTGATCTTTGAAGTTTGCTTTGAAGTGATGCTAGTACACCTGTCTCCGAAAAAAATACAAAGAAATCATTCCACCTTATCTCTTGGTGCAATAAAATACCGTAAAAGGTCCCCGGACGCCTTAATTTTCTTCTCAAGATCTTTGGAGAGGGGGCTTATAAGAAGGGTGTGTGTGTGTGTGTGGTTGGGGGTTATTTCAAGTATTGCTGTTTTACTAAGAACGTGTTGTAACAATAGCGAGTAACAAACGTGGCGTTTTTACTCTTCCATCTAGGGAAGGGCGGGCTTTAATAGAGGGAGAGGGAGGGGTAAAATGGAATTGGGATTTGCCCTTTTTTGGACTGGGAAAATGGGATTTACTGCACTGGGACTGGGATTTAACCACTGGGAATGGGAAATGGGATTTTTGTTTAGTGCGCTATAGAGAAATAAAATTCTGTATCAGTAGCGTCTTGATCCAGAATCAGTACATTTTTTGCCCTTTGCATTCTAGCTACCAGGTTCCACAGGGTTTCATTGCTAGTTCTGACAGTTTTCCTGCTCAGCAGTTTGTTGTTGATGTAATGATATGCACATGTTTGCAAGTGGCAGGAGATAAAAATACCATCCAATTCGCAGACTGGTCATTTGAAAAATTATATTTAAACTTTAGCTGCAGCCCGAGAGAATTACAGATTTTAACTGGTAACTGGGATTTGAACCAAATTTATATGGGCTGCTGGGAAGTGGAATTTGGTGCCGCACTTCATGAGGGTGACTCTATTCGACAGAATGGCAATAGTATTGTCCTAATCAAAAAGTAACTGTAGTTCCACTTTTGCTTGTGGTTAGCTTTCACACCAGTTCACTTGCGGTAAGCTTTCACGGGCTAGTTTGCTTGCAGTTAGCTTTTACTTGTTTGCAAGAGCAATACTACTGCCATTCTGCCGAATAGGGTCATGAAGAGGTCTAAACAGTGTAAAGAGAGGGTTTCCTTGATAGATCATTGTTTCACATAAACCTTTTTCCAAGGAAGATTCAAGCAGTTTTAATTTGCAATTTTAAATTATTTGCACAAGGCTTTCTTATTCAAAGATGACAATGACACAATGGACTTCAACCTTAGTTGGCTCCCAACATTTTTCTTCTGGGGACTGCAGTTTCATGCAAATGATTACACTGCTTATTTGGCTATGGAAAATTGACAGAGCATCAATAAGCTTTATATTGTTGTTATTAGTTATTTAGGTCGAATGGAATTAATGAGTTAAAACTGGATTGAGAAAAATCAACAAACAGTTTAAATTCAAGTGAGGTATGCATGCTTATGATATTGATCAGTTTCATTATAATTTTAAAATTCATTACAATTGAAATAAATTCAATTTTCATTGCCAATTTAATTATACAGTACACTTTAACCACAAGGATGATGCTATAAATTCTCATCGTCACCAGATAAGCTTACAGCATGTGCCCACACAACCCTCCAAACTAGCAACACAACAAATAAAGTAATTACCTTCTCTGACAAATTAACTCACCCAGATTAGGGAGTTTGCACAGGTATGAAACCCTAATATTCAGAAAACTAAAAAATATGATAATCAAAAACATTAAAAACAAAGATATTAACTTCCAGTGGACCAAGACTTTGAGTTAAGGGGGAGGTGAGTTAGAAAAATTTAGGTGGGTAGTCACTAGCAACGCCAAATATGTGGCCAATTACCAAAAAATAAGGGGGCGAGATCCACCACTAACTTCTTCAAATAGGTTGCATGGCAAATTGATGTCTAGGATTACTGCTAGTCATGAAGACCATACAAAACAAGGCTGTGCTCTAAGAAAAATTACAAGGAGCCTGAAGGTTCCAAACCAAGAGATCCCGGGTGCCCAGCACTAAAGCTTATTTGAAAAGCAGGTTTATCTGGAAGCCCAAAAGCAAAAGTTAGTCGCCTGAGACACCTGGGTGCCCTTAGAGCACAGGCCTGAGAAAGCTGCTGTAACAGGAAAGTAGAGTTAAAATTAAGCTGGATACCTTAATTCTACTTACTGTCTTTATAATTTAATGCACTTTTCACAGTGACTGCATTGGAAGTTCTCTCATGGACACTTGTACATGAACAGATCTACTTACAATTTGTACTGCTCAGTTCTATACCTATCAACTTTTTCTGTGTAAAAGGCATGAGATGTAAACCTGGTTATTGAAGATGATCTGACAGTATCTTTTTCTTTCTAATTGAGGAAAAGTGACTTCATTAAACTGAACTTTTCTTTCTGTGCATTTTGAATATTTTTAAAAAATGTACGTGTCAGTTGAGGCTGCAGAAATTGTTCATGGGCAGGAGTGAGATTAAAATTTTTAACCCACCATCATGAGACTCACACCACACAGAGATGGCAGGTATGTATGCTGTCCCCTTCTTTCAAGTTCCTTTAAAGAGGGTTTTGCCGTGGGCCGCAGGGCCTTCGGGCTGTTGGGCCGTCGCAAGCCACAGGTCTGCAGGGCCACGGGCCTGCTTTTAGCAAAAACCCTTGAAAGAAACATTCTTGTAAGCAGTCTGTGCTAGTTACAGCACCTTCTCTGTCAGGCTGCATTCCAAGTTACACCACATTATGCATGTCCCATATCTGAATTTCAAATCTTTCATGCCACAATTTTTTACCATCTACGCCATGCATGATGATTTTAAATAAACTCAAGTCCTGATGTTCATCAACATTTCAGTAACCTCCATATTTCTTTTTCAATGCCAAGTTGCCAGTCAAATTTTTACCCTTACAGAGCCTCCCTGGTATGCACATGATTCACAAAAATCTATTTCAGTGATTAGTCATCATTAAATAGCCGTGTGAACTTCGTAATACCATTGGGGAGAGGTGCAGAGATATCACAGATCTTGATACCTGAGCTGGGTAGAGTTTCAACTAAAAGGGAAACTGGGATCCAAGTCATGTCATCTGGAAAGTCTGTGTTTACTTTATGGAAAACCATAGTGATCAGACCAGATGACTTGGAACCGTCAACAAAAAGACACACTTTCCATTTGTTTCGGTTTACATGGACATCGTTTCTGTCTTCACCCTCTGTTAATAGCTCTGGATCATCACGAGTTTCAACTCTATTGGAATCTATGACAGGAATGTTGTATTTATAACCACTAACTTCCACATTTTCACCAAATTTTCTCCGGAAAGCCTCCTCGCTTTTCAGTTTGGCCCACGCTGACTTCATAGCAAACTCTTTCTGTCTCATTTCCTCCGATTTTTCTTCCATAACGCTTCCGCCTTTTGCGAAGTCTTTGGGATCTAACTGGAAAACAGCGGCCATTTGAGGAGATATGAATGGCGTCTTCTCCAGTCCAAGTTGAAGCCTTCCAGTCGCATATAACGTAAAAGACACAACAGCGCAAGACCAGAACACAAACCCACCAGCCAAACACAAAAATCTAAACACTTTAAAAGTTCTAGATCCCCCTGATGCTTTTGAAGAAAGTGATCTGAATCGCACACGTACAAACGGAACCAGCCATCTTGTTGAACAGGCTTTCGTTTTCGTCATGATCGCTTGGGTAAATCCATGTCGTGGAACCAGATAAGTGCAAAATCTAGATCTAATGCTAATAAGGGCAGTTAAGCCTACTACCCTTGGACGAAACAAAAAGCAAGCCATACAAAAATGTACAAATAATGTACATGAACTTGTTAGAAGGCTCAACATTCAGCGGTGTTGCATCAACAGAGAGGGAATATTAATTGGGGTGGGGTGGGGGGTGGTGTATATTGTATCAGTTAGTCTTAGACTTGCTGTTTTAGTAAATAGTAACAGTAGCAAGTAAATCTGGTGAATGAAAGGCTTTGCTATCTGTTTGCGTAGTTTCCTTGTTCTCTTGTACTGAAAATGCCCTGATCTTCCCTCTAGGCAAAGGTGGCCATAAAATTGGGGGGGGGGGGGGAGGGGGAAGCAGAGTGGGAGGGAGGGCTCGTACTACTCAAATCAAATAGGCAAATTATTCTCTTTTGACCTCTGTTTTATTTCTATTTTTGTAAAAACGTTTTCCAGGTTACTGCAGCCTTGCAAATCCTGCTTTCCCCTTCCCTTTGCACCTACCATACCCCTACCACCCAACATCCCACGCTCTTACCCCTCCTCCACAGATCAGAAAAGATGACATGATATTAGAAATGATTTCTTTAATTGAGTAATGCAAAATGTTCAACTACATAATAACGATTTCTTGGCAAATCCATACCTGCCAACTCTCTCGGTTTTCCCAGGAGTCTCCCAAGTTTTTCATCGATCATATGTCCTGGTCTCCTGGTTGGATGTAGTACTCTTGTTTCGAGCTGTTTTTGATCGGAAATGCAAAGAGTTCTAGATGTCTCCAGATTTTTGCACTCTGGGGGTTGGCAGGTATGCAAATCCTCAAAGTATCTGCCTTTGGCCCAATCATACTGCAGTGGGAACATTTCCATATAAATCTACAGTACAAAGTTACACTAAAAGCTACTTAAGGAAGTTCCTTATAAATTCTCAGTGTGGCCAGAAAGAGCTAAGTGGGCCTATTCTTTTTTCTAAAACTAGAAACATTACACTGACAAAAATTTTAGAAACAAATTTTTTCCGTCCTTAACCCGGCCAAGCTGGCACATGTTACTTCTGACAACCCTACATCAGTAAGAAAATATATTGTCATGGCATCAGTAAAAACTGCTTCAAATAGTTGTGATGGCAAATTGGTGACTTGTATGACAAGAAAACTGCTATTGTAAGGAGGAAAGGTTGAAATCAGCTGGAAACCCTAAACAGTACCAGCAGTGCTAGAGCCAGACATCTGGCATAGACGAGGCAAACATTTTGAGCACTAAAGGCATAAGCTGCATGGGTGTCTACAGGCATGCCTCATCTCCATCTAGTGCGATTTACAAAAAGCATCCTGTGTCCAGGTTGCCCTGATAAATCTTTGAAATCCAGAAGCTCAGAACACTATTTTTAGCACTTTTCAAGAGGTATCATTCTATTCCCAACTGGACATCTTTTGTGGAAATGAGAGTGATGGCAAATTTTCAGCTCGGTAAATTTAATGTGAAAGATTAATTAGTCAACATGACATGAGCGTGGGACAGAGAAAAAATTCTGAGTCCCCGACAGGAATCGAACCCATGACCTGGGGGTAAAATCTAGACGAGGCAACTGCCTCGTCTTGCCTCTTTCAAGCTACATGTATGGCCCTGACCTGTGGAGTCATTGATTGAAAGGTATGTAACAGTTGACATGGGAGAATGACTCTTGCCACTCCCTTTATTCAGGCCAAGCCAGGGTAAATTCTGTTAAGTGACATGGTCCAAAAAGTAGCAACAAGACATAAAACAAATTGTGAAGTAAATATGAACCACATAACAGAACATCTGATCTCCCAAGTGGGCCCTGGGGGTAGGGTGTCTACAAAACAAGGACCGAAGATCGAAAAGACCAAAGACTGAAGAGGGAAGACCGAAGACCAAAAAATGAATACCTTGATTTTTTATGTACTCTGGTCACAGGCAGTTAAAAAACTGAATCAAAGCATTCCATAGCACCAACTGATGCAAATTCAATGGGGTCTTTGTTTTAATGCAAAATCCATGGGTCTTCGTTTTGTAGAAATCAAGAAGAGGATGAACAAACTCATCCAACCCAGAATTCTGCTGAACACTATGTTGAAAATATAATTCACAGAAATTTATAAAGGACTAAAATGTGTTGAAATTCTGGTTTTTGAGGCGATTAATATTGCTCTCCCACCAGACCAAGAATTCTTTGTCTCCATTTTTAGCAATAGTAGCAGAGTTTCCTTAGACATTTTTTAGCACTGAGGTTTTGATCAAGGTTTTCCTGACGTCGCAGAGGTCACACGTTCAAAAATTCTGTTGAAGCCCTGATTTTTTCTGGCTTCTTCTTTCCAATTGCTTTAATTGGAAATTAACTGAGATGATCATTCTTCACTTTCATAAAACAAACTGTCACAAAAGTCTGCCTACTGTATAGGAGAATACAATCTTTGTACAACTCAATTTTGAAGCTTTGCAATCATTGAGACACTAAGACAAAAAAATTCCTTTTAAGTTTTAGCAATCACATGAATCACGATAACACACTGGCACAATAGTTGCATTTTAAAATTCCGAAAAGCGATACAGAAACCCCTCCCACACCACCCCCGTGGGGGCTTCCATATTGCTGCTGACAAGTGTATAGGACAGTGAGCGAGTCCTCTACTATGTTTTTATATCAAGTCATTCTGTTCACACTTGTAAAATAGAACACTGAATTGACATGTACACGTCTTTGTATAATTTCCACAACCTTGCTGCTGTCACTTGTGTGCACAAGACCTGACAAGAACCTTGGTTAGTGGCTAGTGATCAACCAGCAGTTGTGTAAACTTCATAATACCATTGGGAGGTGGCGCAGAGATGTCGCAGATCTTGAGACCTGAGCTGGGAAGAGTTTCTATTGAAAGGGAAACTGGGACCCAACTCACGTTATATGGTGCATGTAAGTCTGTGTTTATTTTATGAAACACCATACTGACCAAACCAAACGATCTGGAACCATTAACAAAAAAACACACATCCCATTTGCCTCTGTTTCCATTGCTTCTGTCTTCGCCCTCCGTTAACAACTCTGGATCTGTTAGATGTATGTTGTATTTATAACCAGAAATATTCACATTTTCACCAAATATTCTTTGGAAAGCCTCCTCGTTTTTTACTTTTGCCCATGCTGCAGTTATGGCAGACGTTTTCTGCCACAATTCCAGGTATACTTCTTTCGTAGCACTTCTGCCTTCTACCAAGTCTTTGGGATCTAACTGGAAAAAAGCCGCAACCCGACCAAGTGTTTCCTGATCTGGCGTCCGTTGCCTCCCAGTCGCCAATAACGTAAAACGTACGATATTACCAAACCAAAACACGACTCCACCAGCCAAGCACAAGAATTTCAGCACTTTAAAAATTCTAGAACTCCCTGATGCTTTTGAAGAAAGAGATCTGACCCGCGCAGATACAAACGAAATCGGCCATCTTGTTGAAGTGTCTTTTGCTTTGTTCATGATCGCTCGGGTAAATCCATATTTTGGAAACAAATTAGAGCCAAATTTAAATCTTATGCTAGTACGGGCAGTTAAACGTACTACCCTGGGATAAAACAAGAAGCACGCCATACAAGAATCTACGAGCAGTGGCTCTCTTCGAGTCAACTACATGGAACGCATCTCGGGTTGGACATTATACGTAGTCTTACATAAAGATTATACTGCATTGAGCGTTGTCAGGCTCAACATTCGCAAACATTCAGCGGTATTACATTTAGAACAAAAGATGGCGGCTGCGGGAGGGAATCACTTATCTAGTGGCCGAGTTAATGTGGGGTTACTGCGGGAATGTGCGAGAAGAGAGCTTCTCCAGTGCTTAAATAAACAACCTGGATCTAAGGTAACACGGAATTTGTAAGCTGCAGTGCTATAGATCATAGATGTAAATATGAGGTGTGGACCAAAGTGGCCCGTAGTTGCTGCAGATCCCGCACACGGTACCACCTTCTTTTGGTACGGCATGTGTTAAAAATGAGAAATATGTAGCCATTTTGTGCCTTTGGGAGAGCTATTTACTACATGAATGAAATATCTTTTTATAGCGAAACTCATTGTTTACAAACATTTAGGGTTATTCAAATTTGCCAACCACTGGACCACTTTGCAGAGTATGGCAGAACTCGACGAGATCTCGGGCGTGCAGAGCCATTTTTCGCCGCGACCGAACGAACGTTTAAAACGGAACTTGTGCGTGCACTTGCCATACTCTGCAAACTGGCCACTGGAACAAAAGAACCTTTAATCTTTAATCTTTAATTGGTATACTTCTAAAACAGTAAAATTTGGCAGCCAATCAACCTATGGTTGGCACATTAATGGCAGTAGATGATGTAACGATGAGCAGGGGCATTTCGTCGGGAGGTACTTTGTCTTGGGGACATTTTGACTGGTTACCTGTGACCCACATGGGTGAGGGAATGTCTGATCTCCCAAGTGGGCCCTGGGGGTTAATTGATGTATGTTTGGGTATAGGGGTTCCACTTGAGGTTTGAAACCCTGACCCTGTTTAGGACGAGTGTGGACAAAACTTAGCGAACCACTGAATGATTAGCTCAGTTGGTGGAGCGCCGCACTACAGTATACGGAACGTCTCTGGTTCGAACCCCAGACTGGACAAGCACTCAGGGTTCTTAATAGAACTGAGGGGGACATGCTGCCTTTGCACTAGCATCTACTTAAAAATTAGACCACGAGCCCGAGTTTTTTATGAGCGAATAGTCAACGAGGTGCAGCCGAGTTGACTATCACCCATAGAAAACAAGGGCGAGTAGTCCAATTGTTTAAGTAGAAACTCTATAAAGAATTACATTCCAAAACCTACCATTTTATGTATTTTAAGCTAAAAATCAAGAAAAATCTTGCCTTCAAACAAGAACGCGCACGCGATCATTTCCTATCGGCGAATAGAAAACAGTTAGATAACCAATCAGATTCAAGGATTCTACTACAAATGATTAGATGTTCTAGTCTTCTCGGATAAGGATAATTAACCATAAGCCCAGTCTCCAGCATCTTCAGTGTCATCGCAAAGAGTAAGGCATGGAGTCCCAGTGTTGTGGTTTGGTCTATATACTGTATCTGATGTAATAAAATTTGGGTGTTGTCTACAGTTCGGCATCAGCAAGATTTCTGCCTCAATACTAACCTGCTTAAACAAATAAATACAGATACAGGGTAGGCCATGAATCCAAAATAGCGGCTAAACAGTCAAACCACTTGAACGATGTTGCCTGCACTGCAGGCATGAGATAAGATGTTTTTAGGCTGAGGATTTATTTCTTTTTAAGTTGAAAATAGTGTTTTATTCTTTCTTAGTATACCTGTTTAGATGCATGGCAGCATACTCGTTAAAAAAATTTCACCACCAGTAGGCACAGGGTAGGACATGGCCAACCCGTTTAGGACGAAGAAAATTGCGTTTCAGTTATACCATATCACTAACATTTACTCCTGAAAAGGATCTCAAGTTGACTGTTGATCAGTTAAATAAATACTGATGAATGTTTCTGATTTTGGATATGCTTTAAGTTTTGCCCTAGTCAGCCTCCGCTATTTTCAATGCCATCGAAATTATGTAAATTGTATCATCATGATGAAGTGTAATCTTAATGTATTGCTGTAATTTTTTATTTTACTGGAAGTGTTTAAATGACTTTTAACAAGTTTCTCAGTGATCTCTTTTGCTTCGACACGCTGTGCATAAAAAATACTGAAACTCTTGCATATAAACAATAACACAGACATGGCTGACTAGGGTCCTGTAAAACTCGACAAAAGCCTTGAAGCCATGCCCTGTCTAGGACGACTCCAGACCCTGTTTAGGACAGACTCGCTTGAGGGGTCAAAACCATACCCTATCCAGTGACGTGTCCCTGTATAGCCCGTATAAGGGAGTACCCCTCCTCCCAGGCAGGCTCTCTTTTTTTGGCAGGGGGGGTCAGGCTAGGATCAGAGCTGTAAGTCATTATCCCGGGGGGGGGGGTAGTGGCTGGGAATTCCCATTTGAAAGAGACTATTATACTCATCATATGGACCGTGCTGACCAACATTTTCAGCTGCAGTGGTCTCGTCTATCTTATGCAGACAATCTAGACCACATAAATCAGGCATGGTGCCTTTTGGGGATCAAAAAAGCTTGAGCTATGTGCAGTATTTATGCTTTGATCAGTCTCCTTTAGGGATTTAATGTCAAATTTCTGATGAGCGCTGTGTCCCCACTCTCCTGGGGAGTCCTCCTACATGAACTGTGCACAACTTTGTCTAGCTTGATAAAATAACAATGAAAGATAGCACATTTTCAAACCTTTTTTGAATTTGTAATTTTGTTGTAACAGGCCCTAGTTTGGGACGACAAACTGACTGGACCCTTTGGATTGATTGCTGAGTACAAGCTACTGAAGGTATGAATAATAATAATTGTTTTCTGTGAAAAATAAACTAAGGTGAAATAGGTCAACCGAGCTTATGTACATTATATCTTTTTCTTTTGTTCTTGAAATGCATTGTAGCCTTTTTAAAACGCTTTATATCCTTCAACCTTCAATCATGTACACTTATTTTGTGATGACAAAAGGTCAAAAAGTGATATAAATAGAAGAGACATTACAGCTGCAAGATCTATTCATGTCTCATTGTTGGTATAATTATGTAAATGGTGCTTTGATCTTGAAATTGTACTATGCAAAACATGCCCTTTCATTCACAACGTTGACAAAATATCGGGACCCAAGCGATCTATCAAGATCACTGATCATTTCACCTGTACCTCAGCTAATGTCATCTGCATAATTTGTACTCTTTGCAAAACGTTATACTGTACATCAGTTAAGCAGGGAGATTACTAGGCAACCGATTCCAAGAGAAAGATGACAAAAATGCATCTAAACCGGTCGCAAGACACTTCAATCTCCCAAATCATTCTAAGCAACATATGGCAGTCTGCAGCCTTACCCTTCACAAAGCAAGCACAGAAAGCTGCAAAACTCTGGAACAAAACTTTATTTCTCAAATCGGCAATCTTAATCCTCACGGTATCAACGAAAGCTTTTCATTCAACTAATTTATTCCGTTGTTTCACATTACCAGGCACCAACCAATAGCGAAGCTCCATCTTTCTGTATATAAACCACACATGACCCACAATTCCTTGATTCACTCCGCAAAGGGCTAACGCTCGAAACGTCAGCTCTCGTATCTCTTTACGGTGGCCAATTTACATCATCAACCCAGTTGATAAAACCAAATTATATTGCTATTCCTACAAGTTTGGAACAAAAAAGAAAAATCTTTCCACTGAACTCATAAATCATTACATCATTTGTTTTTGTACACCAGTCAATTAGTTGTGTTTGTTTTTGTTATACCAGGAACATGAGGTTGAAGTCATGTTTCCTCTTCGCCCCGGTCGACTGCCTCCATCTCAAGTCCATAATGTTATTTTCATAACAAGACCAAAACCTTCATTGATGGACATAATTGCTGACAATGTTCTCAGGTAATATTATTTTAAACAAGCAACGTCATGTTTGAGCAATTTTTCAAAATCTAGTCATTTGTAATCTGTTTCAATCTTCTCCATCTTTAGCCATCCTTGTTCCTTTTTGCTTCACTATCAACTCTTTGGTGTTTTTCCTCCCTAGCAAACTATTAGTTTTAGGTTTCCTTCATTTTAAGGGGAATTTGGTTCATCACAAACAATAATTCAAAATATCATGACATAGCTTTGAATAGCAATGACGAAGGAGTGTGATATGTTTGTGTCTTCTATACAACAGCTTTTTGTGTATAGTGGCTAGGTAGTGTTTTGTGTAAGAGTGTAGTATTCTAACCTCTGGATTGAACAGTCAGGGTTCTCGCTCTGGCGAAGGCATGGCATTGTGTTCTTAGGCAAGATATGTTTATACTGGATACTAGCAAAGCCAATCCCATGTAGGTGGGGGTAAACACATCTTGTGTTGTGTAGTGGAAATTTTTACTGAGGAGCATTTTTTGTTGTTTTCTCAGTGAGGAAGGTAGAGAAAGCAAGAAGAAAGAGTTCACCATCCTCTTTATTCCAAGAAAAACTATGCTATGTGAAAGAAAACTTGCAGTAAGTAAGAAAATGTAGGAAGAAATATTGTAATTAACCCTTCATGTAGATTGTGCCTGCTATCAAATGGTATGTCACTATTCCCTTGTTGTTAAAACTCATATTGTAAAGCTCATTTTAATTTTTTAGGATTTTAATTCTTATACTATTTAAATATTGTAAAGTGCCATGGACAAGTAATGGTTAATTGTGCCTATACATATTTATTTATTAATAATAACTGCAAACAGTTGTTGAGACTAAATATAGAGTCATGTTGTACCAGAAGTTATGTATTGAAGAATCCAGTGTTAAAAAAACAAGCTAGGGGCTGCTAGAGTTCTGTTTCGTGACAAGGCTCGGACACCTATCTCAGTTTGAACGTTTTAACCTACCCAAAGCCGTCCATTACTCACAGATGTCGGTCGTTTCACATACAAGTCGATTCGCCTACAAGTTGTTTCGCCTTCATAAAATGGATTAAAGAACAATATATATTCATGTAGGAACTCTCATCGTTCGACTCATGGATTAAAGAATGAGGTATATTCATGTGTAGCGTGCTGTTAGCGAGTTTTGAGTTAATTAAAACTTTTTGAACAAGTGTCCAGTGAAGGCGAAACGACTTGTAGGCGAATTGACTTGTAGGCGAAACGACCGGCTACCTTACTCACTTCTCAGGGCTTTGTCCTCTCAGAAAAGTCAAGTCGCAAGTAGCAAGTCTACCAAGTTTGTATGCAGTTGTCTCTTATGTTCTACTGCATGTGGAAATAGGAGATGGCCATTTATCCCCCCCCCCACCCTATTGGTGCTTATTGAAAGGGATTTCTTCCTTTCATTAATTACTCACCACTATTTGTAATCATATAAATTAAATATTGCCTTCAATTCAAAGGAAACATCGGTGAAGTAGTTTCAAGGCTGCAAATAACTTTTTTTCCCATGAAAGTATCCAGCTAGGCAGTATTTTGATTGGATAAAACTGTAGTTGAGGTTGGACTTCATATTGCAGTACTACTTGACAATGCATTGTCAGCGGAAAACATTGTTGTTTGCATTGAAAGGCAAATAAAAATTAAATTGTCTGTGCATTCTGTCTGACCACAGTTTGGATTTAATTGGACGTCGGCAAATTTTAGTTGGCTTTTCTCTGCTGTCAAACAGTTATTTGCAGCCTTGAGCTTACCATGCTACAAAACACCAAAGAAGCGGCAATGGCCTTAGCCTCCCACGCAGACGGCCTTTGGGCTTTGTCACGCTTTCCTTCCCCATGGACGTCTGCTGAATTGACAGTCCACTTCTGTTCACAGGTCGTTTCATCCAATTAAAGAAAACAATCAGTATTGACTCATTGCATGACGGCTATCCTATCACATGCTGCAAATCATTTTCCCAAAACTGGAAAGTTACCTCTGATTGGTTCGTAGCCGTGAATGAAAGTGGACGTTCGATTCAGCAGACGTCCGTGGGGAAGGAACGTGTGACAATTAAGCCCAAAGGATGTCTGCATGGGAGGCTACAATGGCCTGAGAAGGGACTAGGATGCATTTGAATACAGAAGATTGGGAAGGATCATAATTAAAAAACCTTGTACAGTAATTGACAGAGCTCCTTTAAAGGCACCTTCAACAAATTTTAAACATGGTACAGCAGTTACTAACAAGATCGCAACTTAGCAAGAAAGGTGGTTGCTTTATTAACAGATTTTTTGGTCTGCAGGAACGCAATGTATCATTCATTAACATTGATGAATATCCATTGGAATTGATACCCCTTGATAGTGATGTTTTGTCACTTGAAATAGACTCCAGTTTCAAGGTATATAAAGCAAATAAGTATCAGTATTAAGTGTTCCTTCCTGCTTCACATGAGAAATGCAAGTGGCTTTTCCTTGTTTCTTTAAACCTGATGTTAAAGGAGTGGGTGTGGGAGGTAATATTGCTGCTCTCAAGGGTTAGAATCATGATTTTCAGGAAATTTAATTAAACTCCTAAAGGAGTCCAGTCTAAGAGTGAGGCTCAAGTTTCATTTTCTCCCTAAAAGATGCCATTCTAAAACAGACAAATTCAAGCTATAGAGACTTTAAAAATGGTGATGAGGATGTTGCCATCAAGTGAAGGAATTTTGAAGATTCTTGCAGGATTGACTTAAACCACCAAAAAAATGCAACATTGTAAAGTATATGATATGCAATTCTTATACAAACTGTGGCTGTAGATGTAGACCCATGGCGGACCAGTATGCACTGCGTGCGTCAACTCAAGTCACTATCTGTTATGTGAGTCGAAAAATGCCTATCAGACAATGGTGCCTTGGTCCTGTATTCATCAAAACAATAACAAATGCGCGCAATGCAGAGTGGTCCGTTATGGGTCTTTAAAGGTTTTGTCTGTAAGAGCTCCCTGTCTATTGGAATTTCCAATGCTTCTCCACAGGGATGTCAAGAGTATCAATATTTTCTGGAGCCACACAATTCAAGCAGCTGAAAATCAAAGAAGCCTTAAAAATCCAGGGCTCAAATTTTTTCAGGCTTCTTTGTTTCAACTGGTAAATTCACAGTGATGATTATTTCTCATTTAAGGATGTTCGCGCTAATTGTTTCTGCCCTTCGTTACTGTGCATGGAATTCATCACGCCACGACATCCATCGAGCATGCGCGTGCTGAGAAAAAAAGGGCCAGAAGCCGTTTCGTAACTTTGCTGATAGTTTACTCTCTTAAATGGTCGGTCACCCCTACTTTTTTCCATGAATTGATTTCATTTACAATTCTTGGCAGATTGTCAAAAAATGAACAAAAAATCAATGTGGGAAGTTTTAAAATTTGAAGGTTTTCTGCCCACAGTACATCAAATCCTGCCATCTTGCTAAATGCGATTTTTTTTTCTTTAAGGAACCACACCAATAAAATAAATTTGAACAACATTTGGCACAGACATGTTCATTTCAAAGATTGATTTACAATATTTTTGTGCTTACAGACACTGTAGCCGTATTCGCTAACGAAGCGCAATTTTTCAGATTTAGGGTGTTCTCCTGGGCATGTTATTTCCAAAACGAAGTCGGTGACCCCCTATTTTTTTAAAATTTCTGACATCACTCATCTTATAGTGGTGAAAGTTTCAGAAAAAAATCAATGGTAGAAAATTTTTGCGCGAACTTCCTAAAGCCTGGTTTTCACTGGTGGTGGAGTCAGAGCCGGAGTCATAAGCGGAGTTGGAAGCATTATGATCTAGTGAAAATCAAATTGACTGTGTTGTAAGCAGGGTTAGATTCTGCTTATGACTATGTCGTTTACCGTCTTGTGAAAATTAGATTGCTGGAGTCGCAAGCAATAAGGAAGTACTCTGAGTGCCTGAAACTAGCAATGCGATTGGTTTATTCTTCTACTTCTGCTTGCAACTCTGACAATCTAGTTTCTAGTTTTAGCTGAACTTTCAGTTTTGTTTGCCCATTTGTAGGAATGCTATTTGGAGAATGACTTCACATCTTTGTTCTATGTTGCCAACTCCTTGATGACGCTTCAAACATTATTTGGTACCATTCCAAAGATCTATGCAAAAGGAACCATGTCCAAGGTTTGAATCAAATATAGTGATATGCTTTTATTACTTTTAGAGTCAAAAATTCTTATGTGCAAATACAGCTATAGCATGATATACAGAGCAGACTAGTCAAACTATTTGTAAAATGTGAATCAAAATTTGCAGAGGCATAGTTTTGTTCATAACACTTTTATCTTTTCACCTCACTGCAGTTGGCACTGTGATACAATTAATCACAAAATTTTAACTACATCCTATTTCTCAATTAGCCATTTTCTAAGTGAGCAGGGGACTGGGTACAATTATTTAAAATTGATTGAAACTAAAAATTTAACCTAGCACGTAAAAGGTCATCCAAAATAATGCGAAAATACCAAATTTCAGCATTATTGGCTTAATGCAAATATATAGCACACTTTTGAGAAGTTTAAATAAAAGAGAGCTTTGTATGGTTTGGAGGGATGCCAATTGGAATTACGGACGATTTTGAAGGTTTCTTCAAGCACAAAAGCCGTTAATCCTAAAACACATTTTGACACAGAAACTGCGTACTTCCCCTCTATTTCTCTCAGAACACTCTAATGTTTTTTGAGTCATGCTGGGGTGCAATAATTTGCATTCTATTTTTAGTCTTTGTGCACTGCGCTATTGCAGTTTAGCTTATGGTACTGTACATGTAGAATTTAGTTTTATCATTAATTTGAAATTTCCCCAACAAAGGTAACACAAACAGACAAACACATGAAAAAGGTGCTAAAGACTAGAAATATTTGAGATATTTTGACCACAAATTTGTTGGTCTTCCCTCAGCAAATAGAAGTTTTGAAAATAGATGACCAGGCAAATTCTAAAGAATAAGGAAAGCTTCCCCCTTCAAACCCTGAAAGAAGCGTTTTTGAAAAGCATAGTCTGACTTGACATGAATGTGATTTGCATCATTTTTATTCTTGATAAAATATGCCAACATTTGTTTGTTTTATGGCTGTGTCACTCTGAGATTTGACTCCCTAATGTCAGTAATCATGATTTGCCTACTCACACTAGTGTCTACTGGTAAAATCATAATGCTATGTTTCCCACCAGCACGTCTTGGACATGATGATGCGCAAGAAACGAGAAGCAGCTGATTCAGAAAACCAAGTCTCACCTCAGATTGACACATTACTGTTGATAGACCGTAATGTAGACTTGCTGACTCCACTTTTCACTCAGCTTACTTATGAAGGGCTCATAGATGAACTCTATGGAATACACCACAGTAAGTCTTACATGAAGAGTTTATAAGTTATTCCAGGGTTTGTACAAGGCATGCCAAACCTGGATAGTTATGGAATATAAATTAACTTAATTTTTTCCGGATTCTTGTACTTGAAATTCGTAACTCACGGGTTCAAGTCCAGTTCGAACCTCAAGCTGGTGTAGTTCTCAGTAGCCTTGTTAAACTGCTTGGCTACACTTTGTAAATAGCGAACTGGTCTGCTTCCTGTAACTGTGTTCTTTACGGCGACCTATGATGAAGCGATGAAATCTGATGATCTTCTTCTCGTAATCGTCTACATTGTATGACTAGGAATTTTAATTTCCACTCCTGACCTCCCTGGATGGGATGCTAGCTGTTCTCCGCTTGCTTTGCTCGCATTTGCCCGCTTTTTTGCCCTGCTACCCTAGAACCCAGAACAGGCTAACCTGGATGTAGAGAGACGTACATGTTTAACATGTAATGCAACGAGTATAGTTGGGTAAGTAATAAATCAAGCACGAGAGACAGTGTTTCATCACATTTCCAAACATTGAGAAGAGAGTTGAAAATACGACGCGCATCAGAGTATGTTTGACGAACTTCGAGGTGTTTGGAAATGTGATGAAACACTGTCGAGTGCTTGATATATCTTCTCAATCGAAACTAAAACTACGGAGAAAACGAAGAAATAAAATCGTAAAAATCTATGCTAATTGAGATCACATTTCCAAACCACGGTTACAGTTCTGATTTCCTTTGTTTTGATGTGATGAATTATTAATGAGTTTGAGAATTTAACTTTCCTTTAATTTACAAGCTACTGCCAAGTTTCCACCCGAAAGATTCCCTCAAACAGAGGAGAAAGGGCCAGGAGGACTTCAACAGCAACAGCAAACTGGACCAAAGAAAGTCGTGTTGAACTCTAGTGACGAGCTTTTTTATGATATCCGAGATCTGAACTTCTCTGCTGTGGGAATTCATCTGAGTAGGAGAGCCAAGCAGATCAGTGCTGCTTTTGAGGTCAGAATCAATCCAAATCAAACTGAAAATTCTTTCTACTCTTTTTGTTACTTTTTTAATACCTTTCTTAATCTACAAGGAATTTCATATCAAAATGTTTTAAACCCCAGATGACCACTTTCTTCATTCTCCCAACCTATCTACTTGACTTTGTTATAAGGTGGTGAAGAGAACTTAGATTTTTATCAAATGCAGACTCCACATACAACTCAGTCGTTAGCCTCTAAAGCAAATGCCATTTCCTATAGGATGGCCAGCGTAGCAAATCCCTTATGCTTCCCGCAATTTTTATCCATTTTTCATGCTAGTATTGAGCTCGATTAATACTACTGATTCAATTCAGGACAATGCTCTAGGCTTATTGCATAACATTATTTTTCAGGAACACAAAAGCGCCAAGACAGTTGGAGAAATGAAGCAATATGTACAAAGGATTCCTTTTATGCAACGAGCGAAGGCTTCTCTTGCCATCCGTGAGTGAAATTTATCCCTCTTTTCTGCACATGGTATCAGAACCCTGCCGATGCGTGCAGACGTGGCCTGTTTTATTTCTGTATTGTCCAAAGACGAAAATCGAAGATCTTTGCACACAGGCATGTAACTTCGCCAGGAAACAAAACTTTTTTCTCATTATAGAAGGTTTTGTTTACAAGGGCTATTTTGTGCAGTAACTCGAAGTGATCAGGGCCGGGTTTGTTTAAAGTTAAAATTCAGGTTTTGCATCAACTGTCTATCATTTAAAGTATTTTTTCAGCTATAAACAATGTTCTCTAAATATTTATTGTTCAACTTTTTGGACTTTGCGCCAAACAACATCGCAAGTTGCCAACAAAAAGGCAGGTTAGTTTCGATTATGCTCCATTGATCACAAACAGGAAAATTTGGTTGAAATGCAGGGTAGTAATTTAAATTAGCTTTCGTTCTATTCCCTTCGACCTAAACTTCACTTCTTTGCCTGAGATCAGTAGAAAGTAGTTCGGAACTAGCCTATTGCCTTCCTAGTCCAATAGGTCCTCTCTCTAAGTAAAAGGTATCCCCTGTTTTCATAAACAGCAGGACAATTGTTTTGGGTAACTTAAAGGAGCTATAGCACGTCAACATATTTTAGGTCATTTTTGCGATGAACTAAATTACCTTTAAATGTATCAAACCCCAAAATAATAGTTTACTAAGGAGGAAAAACCCAAAGAGGTGAAGGATGATTAAGGATGGAGAAGATTGAGACGAATTGCAAATTTAGGCTATATTTTTCTGCTAAATTTGCACAAACCTTGACGTAGCTCTTTTGGAGTTAGCTGCCACTGTATCTGTTTTTTGGCCTTCGAAATGTTAGGTTTAGAAAGTCAAAGAGATAAATAGCTCCACCTCTGGTTATTGTCTAGGATATAAACAGATAACAAACAGGGCACGTTTCTCTTTAGACACCACAATAGCCGAGATGATCAAGGAACAGACTGACCCTGAAGAGTTTAGAGAGCGAATACAAGTTGAACAAGGTACGGGTGGCTAGAAATGGGTCAGCGCGTAAAAGCAGCCGGGGGTATTCGCCCTTCGTTTCGTGTCAGGGATGTGAAACAATAATTGCGAGCATTCACGGGCTAAAATCTAAATAATTGAGATGTATCCTGCTGGGCCGGGGGCGATTAACATTTGATTGGTGTTGGGAAGGGTGGCTGGGAAAATCATGAAGCTTTTTTGAGCGGGGTGGGGGGGGGGGCGAAAATCATAACAAACTGCATACGGTGTTAATTGAATTAGGTATGATTTTAATGGCTCCAAGCGATTACTGCGTGATGAGCCCAAAAAGTGCATTTCTGTGACTGCTGACTCGATTTATGAAACGTTCCAACTAATGACTGCTTGACTGCCCATCATTGCATGTCCTGACGTCACGCCAATTTGCATTGACGTCACTGTGACGCCATCTGCAAATAAACATACCGACCACGTGATTAATTTCGCCTGGCAACGGAAAACATTCTGTTTTGTTATTCACATAAACCGACGAAAGAACTACAAGCTATTAGATTTCGTGTTTGAGTTATTATCTCGGGACGTTGCGTTTACGTGATGTTCGTCGCTAAATTTGATACCGTTTGAAGTCAAGGAAAAATGTTTTCATAGCAACTACGATTGAGTTCTAATTTAATATCGTTCGTGTGGCCGAACAGCGATTTAGCAAATTCCATAAATATGGGTGCTGGCGGATCAAGGCAGCTCCAAATTGTGCAGCCGGAAGCCAACTTGTCGGATATTTCCAACTCTCCGGCATTTCCAATACAAAGGCCCGCTCAACCAAAGGTGCTTCAAGAGCAGTGGTTGAGTCACGACAGGCCAAGGGACCACGAGACAAATGAGACGAATTCAATTCAAGATAACACTGAATGGGAAGTATTGCATACAGGCACGCTTGAAAGGTACAAGAGAAATTACCCGGAGCAAGCCAACGATTTACAAACAATGTTTGAGAATATGCGAGTGTTACGAAACACTTTTGCGAATTATACAACAGGGCGTGATCATTATACAGAGCAAGTGGGCGAAGCCATTGATAATTTAGGCACTACAAGCTATAACACATATACTTCAACGGGGAAGAGCGAGATGTGGCAATACGCAAGAATCGCGGACTTTGTGGTGGAAATCGACGGCGCAGCGGTGTTGCAAAAATTCGCTCAGAATTGTTTCACCGATTACTACGAGTTCGGTGGCGAATTGGACGACGAAAGCGAAGATGACAATTCGTTGGATTTCCCTTGTTTTGATTTTCTTCAACAAGTGCTAGCAACAATTCAGAACTTTGCAGACTTTCACGACGGCTTTTGCTCGGTGAGTGCCAAAGCGGGAGTAGTTCCAATGTGTCTAGAAAATATCGTACGACTCGATAAGGAAAATGACAACTGGCAAAATGGCGACGAAGATTCAGAGCCACTTCAGCTAATTGATACATGCCTCGGAATTTTGCATAACATTTCGCGGCGGTTGAGAGATCGTGATGTATTTGTTAACAGCGATGAAACTTTACTCTATTTTGCGAAAGTAAAGAAAACCGGAGTTGCTACTACTGCCTTGCTGTGCCTGGCGTACCTGGTAAATGAAGAAACCAATCATTTAATTTCAGCAGACGAAGGCTTGCTGCGTTTCATTATAACAATGTTAAACGAAGCGTGTCGGTCTGAAGACCGACGATGGGACGGGTATTCCGCGAAAGAGCTTGCAGAAGGGCTCAGCCATCTAGCCATTAACGACAACAACAAAAAGATTCTGGGCAAGAATGGAGCCGTTGGTGTGTTAACGTTAATTCTTCAAACTTCTAAAGACGACGAGGAACGTGCGAGTTGTGCGAGGGCTCTGTGGATGTTAGCTTTCGACGACGCCAACAAAGATGTCATCAGACAAGAGCAAGGGGCGTTGGATACATTACGCGCGTTGCACCACAGTGAAAATCCAGAGGTACAAAAAGCAGCGGCAGGTGCATTGTGGGAAATTGAAGGAAAGACAGCAAGAAACAATACCGAGAAGACTAAAGAGACCACTGGAAATCACGTGATGATCAGTTACCAATGGGATGCCCAGGAATTGTTGATAGAAGTCAAGAACAAGCTTCAGGCCAGTGGATATCGAGTGTGGATGGATCTGGAACAGATGGGTGGGTCCACACTGGAAGCGATGGCCAAGGCTGTCGAAGGCGCTGCTGTTGTGCTGGTCTGTGTGTCGCAGCGCTACAAAGAAAGCCCCAACTGTCGATCAGAAGCCGAGTACGCGTATCAACTGCGAAAAGACATCATTCCTTTGATGATGCAACGCAATTACAAAGCGGACGGTTGGTTGGGAATGCTTGTGGGGACAAAACTGTGGATTGGCTTTCCGAGTAAACAAGTTGTTGATTCTGCTGTAGGGAAACTTATCAAGGAGTTGGGAGGAAGAGGAAAAGATGGAGAAATGACGGACGGGTCACCAGAGGCAGTCATTCGACCAAGTGAAACCAGTGTTGTTTCAGCGCCACGCCCAGCGACTGATGTATCTGGCTGGACAAATCAGGATGTGAAAAAATGGCTCACAGAAATTGGATTAGGACAGGTTTGCAAAGAAGACATTTCTGAATTCAACGGACAAACATTGATTGAACTTCAAGAACTACGTGGCGAGTGTCCGGAGTACTTTTACAAGTTTTTAGAATACTCTCTAAACCTAAAAAACATGTTTCATTTGCTCAAATTTAGAAAGGAGCTGGTCAAACTTTTAGGGAATTAGCAGAGCTTACATGATCGGGCGTTGCTGCTAGTAAATTTCGTAGCTGTGCCTTGGGTCGTCACGCATCGTTGTGTGACCCCTCAGGAATAGTGTTGCGTGACTCTAAAACAATGTAAAATGAAGAACGCGACATTTGAACATAAAGATTTTGAAAACCACAACTGGTGGAGGGCCGATATGTTGTTACAATAAGAGCGGCTGAAGAACATAAGAAATCTGTATTCATTTTAGGTGTACTGTTCACCTTTTGTAAATTAGAACAGTTTTCATTATCGTATTTACCCGATTGAGCACCGCGACGCTTATATTCATTAGCACTCACACGCATTCACCAGATGCTAATGAAATGCGCATGCTCACCATGCGCATTTTCCGTATCCGCTGACTACCGCCAAATGATTGTATTGCAGGTTATGAGGACATCGTTAAGATTTCATTTAAGAGTTTATCCCCCCATCCCGACAACTAAAGACCCATAGAAACCGTCTTTAAAAGACAATATATGGTGGGAGGTGGAAGGCTGTGAAAGGAGTAATAAAATTACTGTATACCTGTTAAGTCTTTTTAGACATGGCTTGTTCTGCCTTGTAACACGTAAATTCCACCTTGTTGTGGACAAAAGATAACAAGCACCCTTCTGTGTATTCTTACATGACGTGGATTTGTTTCAAATGCATATTTACTGTTGATGTTTTTTTCTGCTTTATTTTTGTCAGCACGTGCACATGAAATTAAAAGGGGGTAGTGGGTCATTGGGTTCAGATACAACCTTGTTCCCAGGATCCCTCTTGGAGGCAGAGAGAGAGACCCTGGGAACGAGATTGGTTCAGATATGCCACATTGCTGTCATTTCGACACCAGCTTGAGGCAGAACACGAAAATTCCGTCCGCCGCTATGCCATGTGTCTGCTTTGCACTTTTTGAGAACATCTTTCAGATTTCATGTAAGGACGTTCGCGCAAAAATTTTCTACCATTGATTTTTTTTCTGAAACTCTCACCACTGTAAGCTAATGAGTAAATGATATCATCAATGTAAAAAAAAATGGGGATCACCGACTTCGTTTTGAGAAAACATGCCTAGAAAAACACCCTAAATCTGAAAAATTACGCACAAAAATATTGCAAATAAATCTGTGAAATGAACGTATCTCTGCCAAATGTTGCTTAAATGGACCCATAAAGTGAATTGATTCAATTGGTGTGGTTCCTTAAAGAAAAAATTCGCATTTAGCGACCACATTTGCACTCGCCAAACAGCCGCAAGATAGCAGGATTCGATGTCTTGTGGGCAGAAAACTTGAAAATTTTTAAACTTCCCACATTGATTTTTTGTTCATTTTTTTAGAAACTGCTGAGAATTGTAAATAAAATCAGTTCATGGAAAAAAAATGTAGGGGTCACCGACCATTTAAGAGAGTAAACTACCAGCAAAGTTACGAAACGGCTTCTGGCCCTTTGTTTTTCCACAGTGCGCGAGGTCGATGGATGACGTGGCTTGACGAATTCCGTGCGCAGTAACGATGCGCACAAACAATAAGCGCGAACGTCCTTAAGAGAATGTATGGAAAGTTGTTTCCCCACTGTGACTATTTTATGCTTAAGCTTAGCATGCTCCATCTGCCTTATATAGGCCACTTCGAAAAATACCATAATACTCTTTGTTTGTCCCTAAAATTTTGCATAAGCATTGTTTCCAGTTTCTCATGGGACTTATAATGGTCCCAAGAGAAAACAAAAACAATGCTTATGCAAAATTTTGGAGACAAACAAAGAGTATTATGGTATTTTCTGAAGTGGCTTATTCCACTTTTCAGAACTAGCGCAAGGTCTGGACACGGACAAAATCAACCCCTATATAGAGAAATGCTTTGGAATAAAGAAGCCCCTTTTAACGGTAGGCAAAGAGAACATGGCGATTATGCATTACCTGTACACAACGTTTGATGAACAAACGGTAGGATGGGTCGACCACTGCCTCTGATCCTGGAACGAGGCATGCAAGAGAAAATGAGGGGATAGCGAGGACATTGAGGGCGTGTGCTGGGATATGTCAATTCCAGAAAAATTGTTTATAGATTGGCTCTGGCTCAGGAGTCTGTTTTCCGTGACGTCCTCAGAGTACAAGTTCCCTTGTTTTGTCATTTTGTCAGGTGGACAATACGTACCCCCCTCAGTCCGCCATTACAAGCTGAATCACCGTAAGAAAACAGATGGCGGCTGTACATTTTACCACAATACCTTGCGAACCAAACAAAGCCCACTGGGCATATAGAAAGGTATCGCTTAACAGAAGTCGTTCCTGTACTGACAACATTGCCCTTGCTGAGTTGTGAATGACTTACAACTTTTCTTGTGTTTTTATACACTCTTTTAGGGTTTTCGCGCGCAAAACATAGGTAAATGTACCAGTCGCCATCTTTTTCCTTACGGTAGATTGTGCTTTCCTTTTACACATCAGATCGAAATTTGCGTTTATATGGATGTCTCGGCGAACAGACTTCTTTCTAAAAGCCAGTCTAAAGATTTAGTGGAGATGACATATCCCAAACCTGGGAGTGTGCCATCATTTTTCTTGGACATGTCATTGGTTCTTAAAGCAATATTTACAACATGGCTAGCGGAGCCACACAATCAAATGCAGTATATGTGAGCTTGTATAATTAAGCAATAGAGGACTTTATCGTGTCGATAAAGCTTCATCTAAACACGAGGGGGATTTGGAGGGGGATTCGACACAGTCGTGAAAACCCGAGACGCAGTCGAGGCTTTGCATAACTTTCGAGAATTTTCCCAACCTCCGAGTGTTTAGATGAGGCTATGTAAACACGTAAAAAGTCCTGAAAATGCTTTTTATGAAACATTTCTCAGCGAACCTGAAACGACACAATCGTGTTTTCATACTCCTATCAAACACACCTATTGACCAAATACTCTCATCAAACACACCTGTCGACCAATGAGAACGCGCGTATTATCTCAGTTATTTTATAAAATGCAATGTAGTGCACGCTGATAGTGTCAGCAAATCGCTTCCCCCGGACATTTTTTCTCCCGCGAGTTACGGCAATGCTTTAAAACAGTTGTTTCATGCTTTTAGCTGTTCTCTGTTGAGTTATGGTGCACTTGGAAAGTTTGGAGAACACTCAAGAAGCCAGAGTTGCTCTCAGTTATCGCCTCGATCAACTCTTACGCTTCATTCGTGCTCTCCAAACTTCCCGCGTGCTCCATAACTTGACAGTTGTCATGAAGCTCTTCGGAACCTCTAAGTTCATTGGGTCTTGATACCACGAAGCTCTCAGCAATGTCCCCAGCCATAGAAAACAATAAAGGTGGCATAGATAAAGGGCGAATGAAAACAGAAGTTCCAGAGAGGTAGTTGGCTTAATGGATAGGTTGGCCGCCGCGGACCGCGGCAAATTCAAAAAGCTGCATTAGCCCTCAGCCATTTGAAGCTCAGAAAAGGTAGTTCCACAAATTGGCTAAGGCATTAAATTGACCGTTGACATCTTGAAGTTAATACTAAAAATCACTCGGAAACACAACAACGAGATCTATGGTTCTCAAACAAACACACAAGATCAATTTCAAATATGGATTTCTGCATATCTTGTTATATATCCACATTTCGATAAGGTTATTACTAATTTACCAAGTTCGTGACCACTTTCCTAGCTTGCGCAGCCGGCGCGGGAGAGGGAGAGATCAGCGTGAAATGGAAACGTGAAGTGAGATCGCATTCCGTTCCCTTGCGCGTGCTTCGGGCTTGTTTTCCACCAAGCCCCTCCTTTGTTCTCGCACCTGTCGTGTACTCTATTTACCGCAGCTAATTTTTTTTATTTTCTTTCACTTTTCACAAGGTACTTCGTTTGCTGTGTGCTCAATGTTTGACGAATAACGGCTTCAAACCCAAGATGCTGGAGTTTTATTGTCGCGAGATACTACAGGTTTGGGGGTTTCTGTTGTCTCTCTGTCTGTGAAACACTGTCTGTTGTTTAGTCCGGAGCCCGAGCTCCTCCTCGAACGAAGACCGGACTCGAGAGAACGGCGGAAATCGAGCCTACCTATACTGGTGACAAGATAACAAATTGCGGATCCAACGAAAGCAGAATTTGAAACCTAGAGACCGAAAAGTAATGTCTCTCGGAAGGTTAGGATAAACCTTGAAACCTGCGGCAAAGCCTATAGGAAGAAAAATTATTGACGTCTTCCGCAAAGCAGTTTTTGCTAGATTAGGCCATTTTTATGGAATTGATGGATTTTCGAGGTTGCCAGCCTTTCGCTTCGCTTTACTCGAAGGCAAACCTCAGAAAGCAAAACTCCCCTATTCCAGGACCACAGAGACATCAAAATAACGCGAGTCAAACACGAGTTAAGTCATTTTTATTTGCATTCTTTTCCACACGTAGAATTTAGGGCAATTTTCGAACCTTCCTCATACATTCTCTTACATCATGTCATGTAAATCACATGCAACGTATGGGCCGCCTGTGCCTCCACAGACTTCGCCGGAAAATAAATAGCACAGATTTTACCATAGTCACATAATACAATGGTTATTGTCACTTAACGGGTGTCACAAGTCATTATGCAATATTTCCTTTCCATGTTCTTTTAGACATATGGTTTTGAGCATGCGTACAGGACGCTTTCTCCACTGGAGTCCGCTGGCCTTCTAAGAACGCAGGCGTCTCGATCATACAATGTATTGCGCAAGTCACTAAAGCTTGTTGTTGAAGACGTACAGGAACAGGTGAAGAGTGATTTGTTGCTTGAGCTAGCCGGCGAAGGTAGCGTGTAGGAGAGTGGACAGATAGCCTAAACTCCCGGTGGTGGTGGGGTTACTCTCTTCAATTTTGGATAGGTGTGTGCCGCAAAGGTTCTTAAACCCTGACCCTATTTAAGGCTAAAGTAAACGGAATTTGATACCCTATTTATGGACCAAACTCAAAAAATAATGCCCTTTTCAAGGACAAAACAAAAACTAACAAAGGTGTAAGCGGGTCAACTTTTTGTCGTTCCGTAATGTTTTCAGTTTGACAGACCGTTTCTTTTTTTTCTTTTAGCGCGTTTTTACGCACTGCAAATTGAAAAATAGCCAAATAATACTTTTTAGGTACCCTATCTAAGGATCACACCGTGAAGAATGCCAAAAGAAGAAAAAATGATGCCCAATTTATAAAACGAGAACCTCCAAAAACCATACCCTATCCCGCGGCACATACCGATATAGTCCATATGTGGGAGTACCCCCCCGGGTCTAAACTGTACCGAGCATTATGTGGCACGTCTGGCTGTCTGTATTGCTTTTGCGTTGTCATGGTTGTAGCGATTGCCCGAAAGCGAGGAAGTTTCTTCCCCTTCAGAAATAGAGCTGCTCGCTCATTCCGTGTCCATTCTGTGACTATGAAACCCTGCCCTTGTAAAGTAATGACCCTCTTCGAATTTAGCAATTCACCCAGTGATACGATCAAGTATGTGACCAATCTGGTAAACGATCATACATTTGAAACATCGATATAAAATACTCACATGTGCTGCCATCTATATAAAAACATGTACAATTTAACTACGGAAAGGCGATTGTTTTGACAAGACGTTTACCGATAAGGTCTTGACAGTTTTTTTTCAGTCATGTCCCCAGTTATGTGAAGTGTGCTAATTATATTTTCTGTTCTAACTTTGCAGAATCCAAATGACATCGCTTATGTGTTTTCAGGATATGCACCGCTGACCGTACGACTTGCTCAGTTTTTGGCTCGACCCCAGGGCTGGAGAGGACTGGAAGAGGTAACGATGTAATAACCGCATAATGGCGTTGGCAAACGAGGATACATTGTTGAGGACACAAAATTTGCTGTGGATACAAATATGTTTCTGATTTTCTTCAGAAACATTTTGTGTCTGCAACAATGTGTCCTCGTTTGCCATCGCCTTTAGAACGTGAGCTGATCACAGCTGGAAGTAAGAACATGTATCGTGGGTGGGGAAGTAAGGCATACACGTTACATATCTGCGGGAAGCATGTTGTCAGTTGAAAGCGCGGGAAAACGCGTGGCCATTTGAGCACTGATGGTTCAGAGAATCTTGCACGAATTTTATAAACCAATGAGACAGACAGGCCAACAAACGGCGCAAACAAAGGCAAACCCAAGGCGACTCGATGTACCAGCATTTTCTCGGAACCAACATTTATAAAGTTGTGATTTTTCTTCAGGTTCTTCGGTTGCTCCCGGGTCCTGCAGTTGAAGAAATCCAACGACTGCCTCCTGGTCTTCAGAAAAGTGAGCATGAATATTAATTACAGTAATAACAGTTCTTTTTCGTTTAAAAAATTTCCAATCTGCAGGGACAAAAAGGTACTGAGAGAATGGCACATCTCAAAAAATGCAACTTGCGAGCGCAAACAATTCACAGGCGTGGATGCGCACTCTTCCAGGGCTTGAATTAACGATCACACTACGAGTTCGAGCAATGTGTTGCGTTCTTGGGCAAGACACTTTACTCTCACAGTGCCTCTCTTCACCCAGGTTTATAAATAGGTACCGGCGAATTTACTGCTGGGGGTAACCCTGTGATGGACTAGCATCCCATCCAGGGGGGGGGGGAGTAGAAATAGTCTCAGTCGCTTCAATCTACCGAAACTGGGATAAGCTCCGGCGGTGTGGGCCACTCGGCTCGTGTGCAGGCTTTACCTTACTTATGAGCTCGAGTTTTCAACGCGCAAATATTAAACGAGCGCAAAGAAATCAGGAATATTTTGTGCTTTTCACGATCAACCCACAGGGACAATCGTAGCCTTTCAGTGAACCTTATCACGCGTGAGAATCAATCAGTGCCTATAAATATTTCAGTCACGTGTTCGTGTAAACCTATGCCGTTACAAGAAAAGAGATTGCAGTAACTGTCTGTTTGAATTGATCATTTACCAATCCACTTAGGACCATCAACCGGTGGGGAGAGTTCCGTGGATGGTCCACCCAAAGTAACTCTAGTTTATTTCATTGGTGGCTGTACGCACGCCGAGATATCCGCCCTGAGATTTCTTGCTCAACAGGAAAACAGTGAGTATATAAATCATCGTTTCTTTGTGTGTATCTAAATTCTTATTTGTTTTTCGAAAGCAAGTAACTTCGCGAACTCATTTCTCCACACCTCATTCCCTGTGTCCTTAGTATTCCTCTAGAAGGCAAAATCTAGTTTCTTGTTTCCTATAGCTGATTTTTTGTTATATAGCTGGATTTTTCCCCAACAACGCGCATTCATACTTTGAACTCGCATGGCATCTGACAACAAAATTGTTTCCCGCCAGGTTTTGGAGCGGGGCACAAAAATCTATGACGTCAGAGGGTAACGGAGTGTTGTTGCTCGCGAATGTTGACCGACGATTCGATTTCAGATTGTATCTTCTTGTGCGTTCGTTATTCCATGTAACAAATCACTTTGTGACCGGTCCCTCGGGGAAGGCAGTAAATTTGGTTTTCCTCAACTCCGCCGGGAAACAAAATTATCTGTTGCTTCACAAAAAAGTCAACTACTTTATTTTGTTCTGTCCCAGGCCCCACAGACTATCTAGTAGCAACAACCAAGATAATCAACGGCAAGTCTCTAATCGAGTCTATCATGGAGGAGGGCACACTGGACGAGGCCAACCCATTCACGTAGCACTCTACCTCTTCTCTGCTTTAATTGAGGATTTCAGGACTCCGACTGTTAGTTTCGTCAAACGAAATGCAAATGCATGCCAACTCGTTCCAAGAGCCCGCATAATTTTGGCTGTGGTGCTAATATATAGCTAGCTACTGACTCGTTTAAGCCTGGTTCTCACTAGCGACGCAGTCGGAGTTGGAGTCGAAAGCGAGTCTTATGCGTTATGATCCAATGAAAATCAAATCGACGGAGTCGTAAGCAGAGTTCCAATTCCGCTTATGACTCCGTCACTTACGATCTAGTGAAATCTTGATTGTCGGAATCGCAAGCAGAAAGGAATTACTCGGACTGCCTGAAACTAGAAATGCAATTGGTTTATTCTTCCGTTTCTGCTTGCGATTCCGACAATCTCGTTTTCATTAGGTCCTAAGTGACGGAGTCATAAGGAGAACCGGAAGAAAATGGAAACGTTCTGATTCTTCCGACTCCGATTCCGTCGTGGTTATGACTCGATTTTCACTAGGTCGTAAGCGTTCTTACGACTACGCTTACGACTCCGACTCCGTTGCTGGTGAAAACCAGGCTGCGAGAATTGACTGGGCTTCACTTCAAATAATTTTACAATTGCAGAATCAGATAAACTCTTCGGCAAGCATTTGCAATGCTTTCTACACTTGCCATTCATTGCCTAATTGCCTATATATGGCTAGAGCTTCTTAAAATGCGTCGTGTAGCCCCGTAGCTCGGGGCTGCACTGGGTGAATATTGCCCTCGGTCTTTGGGTGATATTGTCCAAGTACGGCCCGGCACGCTTTCGGTTAATAACGAGTACTAAATCCCTCAATTATTTTCTAACAGACTGGACGGAAGCGTCAATCCAATCAATGTTATACGTGTTATAAATTCAAAAATTAATAATCCCTATTTCCATATTAGCGCTTATGGTGAGATCCTGTTCATATAAATACGAATGTAAAATAATATAGATGTGAAAATAAATTAAATTTCTTGCAGTGTTTTCAATTGCCGTTTTAGAATCGTCTTTTTGTAGAATAGAAATGGCGACCAGAGTAGTCGTGGTGAGGGAGGAGGAAGGAGGAGAACCGACGCAGCGCGACAAAACAGTTCTTTGAACAGATTAGCGCCAAGGATCGATTTCCGCCGCTCTCTTGAGTCCAGTGTTCTTTCCTCCGATTCTCGTCCCCATAGCCCTTTTCGTTTCTCTTAGCCGGCAGGGCCTTGACACGAGAAACGAAGGGTTCTGGAGACACAGTGGTTGTTTACCATTTACCAAAAAAATCCGGAAGTTCCCGATGGAATGTAAACGGAAAGACTAATTTTACCTCCCCGAGCGGAAATTTTCTCGGGAAAATGGGATTTCTTGAAAGGAAGTCCAAAATTCCCAAACGGAGTTTCCGAACGGAAAATGTGGTTACCATTTGCCATTCACCACAAGTTCATGGCCCTACGCCAATATGTCAAACTCGCCCTTGGCTTTCTCGGTAAGTTGGGTCTGTTTTGTAAATAGAACACGCCATTTCCAAACGGAAATTTCCATTGGGGACTTTTGCTTTCCATTTGCACAAACCGTCGACTAACCGGTTTTCCCGTGTAAATGGTAAACAACCAGGATTCCCAGTCCGATATTCTAGGACTTCCGGACTTCATGTATATAGCATTGATGTTTCTACATGTTGTGTGTTGTAAAGAGGCGGCCGGCGAACATTTTGACTTCCGTTTAAGATTTCTTTGTTCTCAACAGCCACTATGAAAATCGTATGTCCCCAGAACCCTTCGTTTTTCGTGCCAAGGCCGTGCCGGCTAAGAGAAACGAAAAGGGCTATGGGGACGAGAATGCTTTCCTCCCCGAGAATAGAGTGAGGAATGCGGGCTCCGGCTCCCGAACAGCGGCTGGTAATCGACCCCAATTTGCGCCAGGACTCAGGAGTTCGGAGTATTCGGCGAGTTCTTACGTCATCATGGCGCGATCAGTTTCTTAGCAACTTCAAGGCGAAAACTTCGAGCTCAATTGAGTCGGGGAACAAGTGCCAGTTTTGGCAAAGTTTCGTTGAAGCAATGTGTGGGTTTCCGACCTATTTCACCCAATCAAAAGAAATCGCGCGACCTAAAACGTCATGTTGCTTAGCAGCTTCAGGGTCGAACACTGTGAGCTCAGACCCGTCTCGGAGGTAAGATGTCGTCACCAACTTTCCGGCACTTATTGCCCCGACTGTGTTCCCGCTTAAAATTACCCACAATGGATGTGACGTTATTAGAATCATAGTCCGCGTCCCCGCAGCACTACACCCCCAAGTCGTTCTTGATCCTACCCTCTTGATCTGGTCCTCATCCAAACGCCACCACACGTCACTAGATAGCCCCTCTCCCAGCCCTTCGCGGGTCCGAATTAAATCACGAATGATACCAAGTATCTTAATTTCCGACATATGGTGTTTTTCTTAAATAAAATCATGTACAAATTGACTGAAAGTTCGATATTTGCACAAAATATATGAACCCCTGTATTTCATAGTAGCTAAAAAGATGAAGTGTGTGCTATTGTAATAGCTGTGGTCGTCGTACGATTACTAAACTGCGGAAAGTACGTGTCTACTTAACCTCGAAGAGTCTCTAGCTAGAAGAGAAAAACGTGCGAAAATATGGCCAGCCGAGTTATTATTTTTTAAGCGGTAAAAAAGGTTCTCTATATTTTAATTAATTCATCCCAACCATAACACCCAGGAACCTGGCCTTGTCAGCTATGCACGTGCAAAATTTGAGGCGTGATTCTCTTCACCTCATTTGCATGTTATCTTTAGTTTGTGGTGGTCTGCACTGTTCGACTTCTTGAGCGAAAGAACAAGAAAATTAACGAACAAATCCACTAAATTACCCGTCAATATGACAAGAGAAATACCGTGACTTGAGGACTTGTTATGGAACAGCAACTCGGTACCCAGTTTATCCAGTGACAGAGACCAGCAAACAAGGTAAGCTTGTATCAAGCTATGTACACTGAGGCGGACAACTGAAGGATGACGTTTGTTTCAGGCACCAATGTTAGAAATTTGCCCGATACGAAAACGTTTTGTCTCGGAAATTAAAACTGAGTAGAAATAAAATCTTGCTGGCTTGGTACCTTAATTCTTACTGGAAGGAAATGGCGCTGTCTTCGAAGCCTTTGCCGTGGTCCTTTGAGTAGGGCCGTAGTCCAGTTCACAGTTCTGGACTGGAGCTAGTTGGGGTAATGGTCTGGCATTTATTCTCATTTCAGTCTTGTTTTTCCCATTTTCAGATGACGTACCACGAAAGAAATGTGATAAAACACGGGACTCGGGAGCGGATAAACCTTCGAAGAACTTAGTCAAGCAGGTAAGCTACGTTCAGATATTATGTCCTGCAATATGCGCATGTGGCTATCCTTCGCTATCGATCTTGTTGCATTGTATTTATAATATCTCGCAAAGAGTCGTACGTTTATTATTATTTACAGAAAATTATCAAGTTATAGATTGCTGATTTATTTAGAAAACAAGTCCAAATAATATTCTCGATTCCAGACCATAGTAATTTATTGAGAATTGTGTGGAATATATTATCATGACATCTACCAATATTGATAGACTGGATGAGCTCTTTTGTTTTTCGGTTCTTTGTTTACGTTTCGGACACGAAGGACAGTTTGTTTACTGAATAACAAATATTGATCACAAGTAAAATTAACAAAGGTATTTTTCGTGCGTTTTTACTTAACGTCGCTAGAGAAATTCAATATGGCGACCGTCGCGGTCACTCGGAACATTGCCTAGTTTCATACCGTGAGTTACTGGGTCTAGTGCGGACTATAGCGGACAAATTAAAAGAGAAGAATGGCTTCCGCACTTGCGAAGGAAAAGGCGTCCTCATCACGACCGTATTGTTTTAAAAGCAAAGGGATTACGGAAGCGGATAAGTCGTCGGAACTTTACAGTTTTGTTTATTTTTTGAATTTGTCCGCGAAAGTCCGCGCTCGACCCAGTATCTCACGGTATGAAACTGGGCTATGAGAATCGAGTTTCATTTAGTAATACAAGTTTTGAAATTGAAAGCATACTTAATTGAGTCATTTATTTCTCAATTGTAACGAAAATAACAACACTTGCAGCTCTTCCTTGTATCGGGCGACATTTATGTTTCCCTGAACTTGCAACCCACAATGGCATGATCGGAATGTAAACAAAAATGTTTAGGAAGACTGGCCTAGAAAAAGTTGTTTCTCTGCAATCAAATTAATTTTGTTCATCAGGAAATTACAAGGGAAGTTTTTCTTTTTTTATTTGTCTTCGATGACCTATATTTCGGGAAACCAAGTATAAACAGGCCAAAAGTTTCCTGATTTTTCAATATTTATTTTAGCTTTCGTCGATGTGTGCGATTGACTTTCACGTGTTCGCAGCTTTTTCAAATCCCATGGGGGTGGGGGTACTCACAGTATACATCACGGGGGAGGGGGGGGTCCTACGTATTAATGGGGTTGAAAATTTACACGCTCGGCATTTTTTGGGTCAAGAGATCTGTAACGTTTTTTAGCTCTTAAAAATGCGTTAAATTTTTGGGTCACATCTCCGAGCGAAATTTGTTTGATTTAATTAATAAATCGGTATTGAGGTATTTAAGTCTTGAATTTTTTTGAGTAGGAAATTTTGATGCCAGGTATTTTTGGGGTCTAAAATCCAGGCTCGTCTATTTTTTTGGGTTTGCAATAAGAAGCTCCGTCGGACCCCCCGTCATGTATAATGCGAGTAACCCCCCCCCCCCCCGCCGGGATTCAAATAACTTCAAGTCTAACGTGAATGTTACCAGTAATAGTGATTTTCGTTTTCTGTTTTGTTCAAAAAATTTCCCAAGATTAATAAACTAATCAGGTCAGTGATGTCTAACATGTTTTTGCGTTCAGTTTCAATTTTGCTTACATGCATGATTTTGTATTCTTGTGTGTTATTTTCAGTCCACATTTTCCTTTTCTTTTCCACTCGGTCAAAATGGAGGCAGCAAAATTAGAAGGATTTGTATGAAAGTGATTTTGAAAGCAAAATTAATAACACGTATGCTGTGAATGTGTTTCTTGAGAATCACCAATTTGTAGATATCGTCTTGATGTACCTAAATTCTCAAAAAGTGTGTGCAGGGAGAATAAACATTTTCATCCCACGGCTGAAAAAGCTCATCACTTAAGCTTCACCGAAATTATTTGGGATAAGTCACCAGAACAAATCAAATGTTATTTCCCAGTGATAATTTCAACAGAAAGACTAAGCAAAATGCCCAAAGATATTTTGCCAGTGCACTTTGTTTTGTAAAGAAGGTCAATATTTTCCATATATTAACACGTTTGTGTTCTCTTTCAGTGTCAAAAACATTGCTTGTTGCTGGATCGCACAATGAAGAAGACGGAGTCCCAGTGGGACAATGGAACTCTTGAATAACCCAGCCATTCAAAGCAAGAGAGCAGGAATTGTCACAGATCAGTTCTAGAGGTAGCGCATGTAGTTTAGACGCCGGGAACGATCTTTTCTGCTTAAAAAACCGTGAAGCAAATTTAATAATCAGACGATCTCGCAAAATCAGTCTAAAGAAATTTGAATAGTAACTTTAAAGTGCTACTGCGATGAAAAAATGTTGTTCTTGTTCTCTTTCGATTCCGATTTTATATTTGGCAAGAATGCACCATGCCAATTATTGCGCCTCGATTTTCAATATGAGTACGTTTTTTAAACGACGATTTCTTGTTTAAACTGTCCGCTATTACCAGAGTCGGCTTCAGTCGAGTTGCATTGAGAGAGCTGGAAAGAGAGAGAGAAAATTATGTCATCGACTCACCAGTTTAATTTTTTACTGTGTGAACCAGCATATATTTGATATACAAAACAGCAACTTGCTTCTAAAAGCTCGTGCTGCATACTAATCAGCTGGGTTCACACATAGCAAAAATAAACTACTGAGTAGATGACGTCATTCTCTCTCGATCCAGCTCTCTCAATGCAACTCGACTGAAGCCGAATCTGTTAATGGCGGGCAGTTTAAACAAGAAATCGTCGCTTAAAAAACGGACTTATTTTGAAAATTGAGGCGCAATAATCGGCAAGGTGCATTCTTGCCAAATATAAAATCGGAATCGAAAGAGTGCAAAACAACATTTTTTTCATAGCAGTAGCACTTTAACATTAGTCTTAAGTTCGTTGAAAACTACGATTTGAAGAACATTTTCAACGTTTTTACGAGCACATGGCTGCCGCCTCAAAATGGCGTAATGGAAAACATTGTTAACAGATTGTTTTTATGCATGGCTTGTTGCGCTATCTTTAATGGCAATAATTTTCTCAATACCAAAACACTTAGCTTTTTTCGCATTGCGGCCGCTGGAAAACTTTCCTTATAACTTGACGATGTAACAGTGTTATCTTGATTTGTTAGGCCTTGTTTTTATACCTGAAACGCAATTTGAATCTTTGTGTCCAAAGTTTTAAACACGTTAGGTATTCATTAACTACTTTGCTCATTTGACTTAGTATTTTCTAGTTTACCAGCTAAGCTTCCTAATAGCATTATTCGTTGATGTTTTCACGTTTGACTTAGCTATTTTCTTTTAATATAGTCATGTTGTCTTGTATGAAATCATTTCTTTTGTACTGCAGTGTTGTAAACAACTTTGTTATTAAAAGACTTAAATTAGTTAATTGTACTTAAAGACAAATAAAAAGCTTTTACAAATACTTTTGCATCTTTTATTTTGTCTTTTATTGAGTGAACAAACAAATAAAAAAATTTGCGCTTTTAAAAGGGCCTGGTAACTAGTCAAAATGTAGGCTATCTCTTTTAATACAATTTGCCTAGGAAGGGTTGCCGAAAAGAAAAAAAAATCTGCACTTTTGAACAGAGTCTAGTCAGAAATAAAAAATATACTTTGACTTTTGATGGGTTAAAACCGTTTGCACAATGCATGTTTTTCCCGCCAAAAGACTTAGTATATTTTTGACTCGAAACCAGACACCATTCAAAAGCGCAGACTTTTTTTCCAAGGAAAAATTTTCCCGCCAAAAGACTTAGTTTTTTTTCAATTTTATTTTCTCGGCCCTTTTAAAAGCGCGATCTTTTTTATTATAGCATCATTTAACCGCGATTTCTTCTTAGTACTTTTTGAAAACGCATTTTATCAGAGAAAAATTCTCGCCTAAGGACTTAGTTTTTTCGACATTTTTCCAATCGTTTTCAATGCGACAAGCATTGTTTTTCTTCGTCCGATATCAGACTCTTTCCTGAAAGGTATCACCAGCAATCAATGGATTTCTTGAAGCTCACGTCATATGTTAACCTGAAAGAAATGAAAACGTATTTGAGTTCAGTACGTTTGAATTGTCATCTTAGATTCACTTTCTAAACATGTAAAGCCATGCATTTTCTTCTTGTACTATTCACTTAGGGTGGCTCCGCAGTTATTCCGAGCGAAATCGTCATTGCCAAATTAAACTTTGTGTCATAACTTGTTTGGCTTTGGCGCGATGGCAATGAAACTTTGGGAAAACTTTCTCCTATCATTCAGTTGATACAATTATATTTGATTTAACTGATGAGAAATATTTTTAATGTTATTGGCGTTTTCATGGACCTACCTACCTTGAAAAAAATCGCACCCAGCAAAACATTTTGCTGATAAATTTTTGTTAAATTTCTAGAATCAGCGTGTATTAACTTAATACATATCATAGCCAAGTTTCAAGAAAATCGTTGGAGAAGAATTGCGGAAATCTTATCGTCTCTTATATTCAGCTTTATCATTATTATATTTTCTATACTTGATGCTCTTTGACGAAACGAGCCACGAACCCAAATTTTTGTGAGAAGCCTCGCCAATGCTTGCTAAGTCAGAGTGCCAAGCCGATTGTCGATCGTCCAAACTGTTAAAAAGTATTCGCTAGTTCTGTAAACATTATAAAACGGTCGTTAACCTCCTCATACCTTCATAGTTGCCTTTTAAAACATTTTTCGAGAACTATACCCCAGTTTTTTGTCATATTTCCTCCGCATGAATTTCAAGATATTACAATAATTTTGCCTCTATTTTTGCTCCTTTGCCGTGCTGCGAATATGAGAATTGTAGCTGGTATTGTAACGTACTCTGTGACTGATCTCTGGCAAAGCAGACGAGCAATTTTGTTTATGTAATTTTGAATACGAAATGGAACGTGCGGCAGTTATCCAAAGAATTTGCACCTTTATGAGGGGGGCGTCAGTGATATACAACAATATCATAATTTAAGAAGCGCCTTAAAAACATCAAGGTAAACAAAAGAAAATCCTCGTCTTTCCTCTCCTCCTGGGGAATCACTGACGCCCCCTTAAAAAGGTGCGAATTCTTTGTAAAAGGCAACTTTGAAGATGTGAGGAGGTTAACGACCATTTTATAATGTTTACAGAACTAGCGAATACTTTTTAACAGTTTGGACGATCAACAATCGGCTTGGCATTGGCGAGGTTTCTCACAGAAATTTGGGTTCGTGGCTTGTTTCGTCAAAGAACATAAAGTATAGGAAATATATAAACAATGATAAAGCTGAAAAATGAGATTATAAGATTTCCGCAATTCTGCTCCAACGGTTTTCTTGAAACTTGGCTATGATATGTATTAAGTTAATACACGCTGATTCTAGAAATTTAACAAAAATGTATTAGCAAAATTTTTTGCTAGATGCGCTATTTTTCAAGAAGACAATGCCAATATATATATTTTGGGTACATAATAATTTCCCCATACATCGCGTATCTACGATTTTCCCGGCCCGTTCCACTGGATAACGCGCGTAACGCAAGCTCTGTTGATGAGATTAGACTGAGAAATGAAGCACGGCTCTTTGATCACGTTTATACGGACGGAACATTAGAAAAGTGACGGGAGGGGGGGGGGCGGATTTTTGGCTCGCGTTAATTTGTTTTTGCATATTTATTGAATTTTACTGCCGTTTTTCTCTTGCACGACTTCCTTTTAGTGGTCTATTTTCTCTACCCCCACCATCATGGTCTCTTCCTTGGAACAAATGTTACCCCCTTCTAAAGTAAAAGGATTATTAACTGACCTGTCAGAGTTGTGTTTGACTCAATCACCGATCCATCTTTGATTTTTTCAGGGTCGTTCCTTTATACGGTTGCCTAACAAGTTGTAGAGAAATGTTTTGATTGAGAACACAATTGGCCAAAGTTTCCATTTGAATTTGTTGGGTGAGTAAAATAGTGCAAAAACTCTATTAAAGGAGCCGCTAGGCGGAACGTACATTTACAAGACCTGGATTGCAACTTTGCTCTAGCCGATTTCTAAGTCGAGTGGGAGGGCGAAGAAAACCTTGAATTTAGGCAATTTATGTCTCACAATATATACACAAAATTATACCAGCCGCAAGCTTATAGATTACTTATAACGTGCACCGAAACACAAGGACGTGATAACATACCATGACTGAAGGAGGACTCATGTGTCAATTCGTTTCTTGACTTGCTGGCCAAAGCTGGTTTTGCTTTTGCTTCAGTTGTGAGACGCTCAATGGGCCGATGCGTTAGTTACAGGAACAAACTCTCCGTTTCAGGCATTTTAGACAACAATTAATCTAAAAACTGTACTTCTAAGTTTGAACGAAGCAAACCAGCGACTTTCAATGTCGTCCTCGTGCGAAGGTGATGATACAAAATGAATATTAAATGAGCGCAAACACATTTACAATTCAAATTTAAAATTTGGGAGGAACTTGATCTGTGGGTTTTAAATTATTTTGTGGACGATTTGTGATGGAATATTTGATCAATGAGTAAATAAGATAAATCTCAGCCTCATAACCCTCTTTTACCACGTGGAAATACCACACAATTCCTAAAAAGAGGCCGCCAAATTTCCGAAAACAATCTCTCCCCGAATATAAGCTCATGGAATTATATAAGTTGTAGTTCTAAGGATAGATTTATTTTTTTTCCGATTACAAGTCCCAATGGCTTGTTCTATATTTTACGTCGTTATAGAATATGCTGAGAGGCACCTACATGCGATACACGGTTCAACATTTGTTGAGCAAAATATGTTGCGACAAATGTTGAACAGTGTATCATGTGATGTTGAATGCTGAAATATGCCATTCAACATGTTGAACTTTGTTGAACGTTGTTGAACGAAAATAGCGCCCGGCTCTATTCCGTTCAACAAGTTGCCGTGTGTTGAATGACTTGGGATAATGCAAAAACATGTCAACAAGTCGCAACGATGTTCAGCATTTATTGATCAACAAAAGTTGAAAGATGTTGAACCGTGTATCGTTGGCTTAAAGGTTATTTTTATGGACTATATGACTTCTTTTGGGTCATGTCAGGTTTCAAGAGTCACCGTGTGGTATTCCTGTTATAAACCAAAACATTTTCAGTAACAGTACCCTGCCCAACTGAAACTCAAAGATTTTTAAAACGCAGATCAGCTGGGTGGAGTGAGGGATCTCCCTAACGGTATAAGACTGCAAGAGATTTTTACTGTACCTTTTGAATAAGACCAGTTACATATATAAAAATACGGATTTATCTTCAGTAGTTAATCTTATCGTCTGTGTTTAAGCAATCTTTTTCCGAAAGTCGTGAACACTGATCGGGGAGCGGTCGAACTTTACGAGTCGTGACGAGCGACTGAACTCTGCATATAGCCTTGTGCGGCATAGCGGTCATTTCCTTTCGGATTTTGGAATAGCAGTAAAAAAATCGAGACAGCGAATCTGCTCAATGTTCTACACACCTCGCTGGTACTTACTTTCGTTGAACTTAATATTTATGTTATCGCGAAAATTGACAATGAGAAATTTTAGGAAGAAACAACTCTGGCCTTGTCTAAAACCCCTTTTAGCATCTAATGCCGGTTTATATGTTCACGCTATATGATTCTTCCGACTGGTAAAACAAGAGATCAAGAGAAGACATCTCCTGATCAACTGTTTACCTGTGCACTATATAACTTTGTGGTTTGTTGCAAACGTAACATGTCAACCTGTTTCGTTATAGCACTGTCTATCATCATAAAATATGGCTTACAAACTGAAGCGCACATTCTAACTTTTCAAGAGAATATTAAGGTTCATTAAATTTTCGCGAGAGTTTTCGCTTCTTCCGTTTTCGCGAAAATATAAATTCTGGGTCCCAGTCCCCAAATCGCAAACGAGGCAGTAATGTGATAGTGATACCCTGTGACCTCGACCATTCTTTCATTCATGTGATTTCCCTTCAGGGTACAAGACGAATCCATCTGTGGAAAAAGCTTACAATTTACTATTTGTAACAACGAAACGTCACTATGAACTGCCAACCGTTGGCAATTTTGGTGATTCTTGCTTTATTTTCGCAATCCAGAGGATTTTGCGGTAAGGAAAGATTTTTAGTTCATTAGAGCTAAGACTAGAGTGTACTGAGTGTATGACTGACGACTACCGCGACAAGCATTCCCAAAGACTGACAAATTATGCGCCAAAAAAATTGTGAAAAGTACAAATTTCAATAGGGATCCCCCGCACTTTAAGAATGAATTTAGTCAAAGATCGCGCTCATGGCTGATACAAGTAATTTTCCAGTTCCAGCAGCTCTGCGCCATTTATGCATCGTTATGTAATCATCTTGCCGGAACACGCGCGCAGAGATTACCAGAATCAAATAACGTATGAGCATTTTTTCACGCGAGGAAATATCATTTAATAAAGCGCGCGCGGATAACGGATGAAAGTGTTACATCCGGAAGTTGATCAATGTGTTACAATTCCTATTCGGGTCTGTTCGATTTTCGTGCGCATCAAAATTCTCAATTAAAACATTTTACTTCGACTAAGAAATAGACTCTCACTTTCCTCTTTAGATCTTTAAAGTGCAATGCCTAACTGCATGTTATTCACTAGCCTGCCTGCGACAGCAGACGACTTTTTCGGCTCTCGTTTCACCCCACAGGCAAGTTAGTTTTGAAAAAATCGTCTGCTCTCTCAGGCTATTTATTCACTTCCTAAAATTTAATCAAAATGCGTGCGAGACCAACCAGGTAGCTCTCTCCTCCAAATGTAAAATATTCACCCCAGCGCACCGGAGAGAAGCTTTTCGGAGAGGCGTTTTTATTAAGAAAAGCCGCAGGGCAAAAGGAAAAAGTATCCGTCCGAGCGGGTGCCCCACTACTCCCGATTGCACTAAATTCTTCTAAATTCCTGCTGTAAAGGTGTTAGCAGTGTCGATGCTAAACCATTAAGAAATAAAATACATAATGCTCGCGTGGTGATTGTTGGAAAAATAAGGGGATTTTGGTTCTGGGCGTTAGAAACAGAAAACTTTCCATAGAGCTGAAAACAGTTGTGAAAGTTAAGAAAAGAAGTAACAACAGCTAGGGGGGGGGGGGGGGGGGAGACGGGGGACGTGTCTTTCTATAGCTTGACTAGTTTTCCCAAACATTCCAACCTTGTTGCCATGACTCTATGGAAATAAGAAACTACAGTTTCGTGAAGTAAATAAGATAATCTTACTTTATTATAGGTTCAATGTATTAATCACGACCACAAACAGACGTGAAAAATGATTTCGTCCTTTTCTTCATGAACGAAATGAAACAGCTCTGAAGTACGATCAATCTTAAAAGTTTCCCGCACGTTGCTACAACAACATGGAAACAGCATACCCGTTAGCTGGCTCTAAAAAAAGTAATAGAAGCGATAGAACACGTCCTGCGAGTAGTTGGAAATCATTTACCTTTTTGTGAAAACATTTACCCCGGCCAAATGGAAACAGAGTATTATTTCAAGAATTTTTCATGATGGAACCACAGACTGTCTAGACACTCTTGAAAGTTTTTGAGAAACCCCCCAAAGCTGTTAAAACTCTCCTCCTCGTGGTTACACAGCTTTCCTAGTTCACTTAAATTCGCACTCGTGTCGTGCCGGTGCCATAATCCTATGAAACTGAAGAAAACGGTTTCCACACCAATTATGCACTTTTCCATTTGTTGCGTGACAGAAAAAGTCACGTATTGAGTGACTGTCCAACGAACGACACCCCAAAATGAAATAAATCCAGTTTAGTAGGGTGCTACTCACCATGTAAGACTTAATATTTTTCAGGTCCAAGAAGTTTACAAACCAGCCTAACACGCTCAGCCGTCAGAGCTGCCGAATGGCTAAGAAACCAACAAGACGAAAAAGGTACCTTCGGGGAGGGGTATGTCAGTGCACTTGGGTTCCACTCCCTGCGCCTGATTGGTCATTCCGCGGAGACTGGAGCCGAGCACCTAAATGCTGAGATCATCAAGGAAAGCGTCGGTTCCATGGCCGGGGGTAGGGTGGCCCTTTATGTTCTCGGCGCCTTGGCTACTTGTCGCGACCCACAGAACTTCTACGATTTCAACTTGGTAACCAGTTTGAAGAACAAGCTGAGCAAGTTCCCGCAAGTGGGTTTTGATCATCCGTTTCAATACAGCTTAGCTGTTCTAGCCCTTTGCAGCAGCGGAAAGGATCTCGGCAGGAAGAAGGTAGCCTACATGAAAGAAATCTCACAGAACATCGCAGGTGCCAGCGGAGACACGCTTGCCATGCAGATCATGGCGTTGAAATGTATCAAGAAGTCGATCAATAAGAATACCCAACTGAAAAAGATTAATTACGGAATTGATACTGCAGCTGGTGCGCTTGTCAGCCGTCAACTGAGCGACACCACTTTTGGAGAAAACGAGATTACTGCAGCTCTTGCTTCTCAGGTGAGAAAACTTTGGGTTTTCTGTTAGTGTTTTTTTCCTTGCTTGCCGGAATAGACCAATTTCGATATTTTAATATTCAGCTAAAACAATAGACATCACTGCGAGGCTCCGGGGAATAAATCCCACAAACTCTAGAATTTATACCCCGGAGCCTCGTGCTGAGGTCTATTGTTTTAGGCTGAATTTTAAAATATCGAAATTGGTCTATTTTATTTCGTCTTTTTTTTCTTAATAAGGCTCTGCTTGCGGCCGGAGTAAAGAAAACCAAGTGTTCTAAGACCATGAGCTGGCTCAAATCTCGCCAAAATCCTGACGGATCATTCATTAACCTGCTCAGCACGATCTACGTGATACCAAGTTTGATCGGAGCGCTTCCTTACGACTTGAAAGACGTGCGCTGCCTTAAGAACACCACAGGTACACCACACTACATGGGGAACACTTAGTTTTATTTCAAAAAAAGAAAGAAAATATTTTATTGCAAACATTGGGAATCGACCCCGGGAAAATTCGACTCAGTATACACTCACCACTATACCAACTGGTCGCTTGCTGCCAGAAACCCAAATTTATATTGCAAGCAAAATTGTATATAGTACATCACTGGCCAAACCACAAAGTGAAAGCTAACCGCAAGCAAACGGGAGCGGAACTAACCGCTAAGGGGACTAACCACAA